>CM062816.1:95665093-96064037 GCA_031772625.1 Pinus tabuliformis | reverse complement strand
GGAGGCATGCAAGCTTCAAAGTACATGAATGGGGTGGTCCTTAGATCAACTTCTTGGATAATGAGCTGATGTCGACAAGAAGGATTCCGTCATAGGAGGGCCTTAATGAATCCCCACATCAATGACATGGAACGGAGCAAATTATTTTAATGGAGGTGAAAACAATCTGGTGATATAAGGTTCAGGTGGCGGTCATGAAAGAATGGAGTGTAAATGTATTGTAGCGGTGTGAGACACAGGTGAATTCTCTGAATAACTTCTCTTGAACATATCGGCTACACTGACATGATGGATTGGTAGCATTAACCCCAAATGTAGATGGTGTGATGGGACCATGGTGATGTGACCGGTGAATGAAACAACCCAACCCGACTTGGATGCGGAGTGAAAGTGTCATGTTCAAGAGCGACTTGCTACCAACAAAGTTTCTTCAAGTTTTCTTCCCAATTTTTCCCCAGTCATTGCTGACCAGTACCTCTTTATTTTTGTCAATCTTGAGGAGGATAACATATGCTTGTTCTATAATTTGCCCTTCGGGCAAACCCATCGCTATTTTTAACGAGCCTAGCAATAGTGAAACTCGTTCTCGTCTATAGACAAGTTTGTCGCTATTAAAATTTTAACGAGTTTAACGACAAAGATAACTCGATCCTTTTCAATTTTAGAGAGTCTGAAAAGGAACGTAAAGGAAACTCCAAAATTCCTTTTTCGTCATCTAATCCCTTAAGTCCGAAAAAGCATAAAACAATACAGAAGGGATTATTTTTCGATACTTTTAACGAGCTGAACAAAACAAGCGCTCGATCTTTTTGTGTAATAATCCCTCAAGTCCAAAAAGATTAAAATTTAGAGGAGGGATAGCACTTCTGGTCCCTTTAATGAGCTGGAGAGGCCAATGGCTCGGAAATCTTTCATATTTTATGAGTCAATTGAAAAGAGCTTAAAGGAGACTCGTATTTTGAGGAACGAGTGATAAAATGGGTAGCAACTGATTCCAAGTAAGGTTTGGAATTTTCCAATCACGGCAGTGTTACAAGGATGGCCAACATGATCACTCTTCGCAGCTGTTCCTCAAAATGGGGTAAACAATCAAATGGAGTTGAATGATCGGCCAATACAGAGTGGAGGTGATGATGAGAACACGACCAAGGCTTTTAAAGGCTGAAATACTACATTCACAATGGTTATTTACCGGAGATTGGTTCATTTATTAATGAGCTTAAACTCTGGAGGAACATGTGCTCATTGCTTATGTTTATTTTTTAACGATCATGAAGTCCGCACTAAAACTGCTCGATAAATCCAGTCGTATAATAAGAATGTCCCATTTAAAAAACGGAAATTTTTAGAGTTTTTTCCCCACATCCTTTCTTTATGCAAGTTAGGAAACGACCAATCCTACGAGTTTAAAGGGTTAGAGGACCTACAAATTTAAAAAATAAATAGTCGCTCTTCGCTTGCACGCCAAAAGGTTTGCATGCCCCCAGGTAATAAAACAGAATTTCAAGGTTACCCCTTCTTCTTTCCGTTAAAACATTTTTTTTACCGAGAGAGGTCTACCTCTTACAGGTTACTAAAGATTGCTCTATTCACGGCGTAAACAAAACACTTCTTCGGCGATGTTTATCGAAATAAAAAAAGGTGAGTGGCTATTCTTGCCAACTCACATAACTTTGACATTAGAATCTTATTTCAAAATAACCCCCTCTTCCAATCACGGACGGGAGTACAGACTAGTCATATTCTCTCGCGGAAACCTACCCTATACTCGAAGTTTTCCTGCCGAAGCAGACCAGGGTGCATGCCCCCTGGGTTTCAGTCATGTCCCTCGAATCACTCGCACTCATCAGGCAGACGGACTAGAGATTGATGAGACATTCCTTGTGTGAAAAGACCATTCAGGGATGGTATATGACTATTTGCTCTGTGTGATCTGGGAAATGAAAGCTGGTCCACGAGCTTGACCACTCTTCCTTCGTGCGGAAAACACATTACTCTAAAGAGTGAGGAGACAATCGCTCCCATGCAATAAATATAGTCTCGTCCAAGGAGTAGATTATAATCCAGGGGTCCTTGAACTACCATTACGTTCATTTGAACGGTTTTCCCTCTCAATGTTATGGGCACATTGGGAAGGATCCCTAACGGTTGACTGGTTCCTTTGTCAAATCCTGTTATATTTCTATCTCAGGCAAAAGCGATGGTGAACCAAGCACTTTCCAAGCAGTCGAGGAAAGGATACTCACAGAAGCCCCTTCATCTATGATGGTACCGGCCATAACCATCCTATATATTTGAACAATGATGCGGAATGGTACACTAGCCGGTAAACGGGGTCTGCCTAGTTGGTTCCAATCGAAGGAGACAACTAGGTTGCTTGGAGGTGGGACCGAATAGACGGCCAGGTATGACTCTGACGAACTTCCTTCCTGCGGTAAAGGAACGAGTAAATTGCCCCCATGTTCATCGGAGTCTGTGCTTACGAAAAGAATTTGGACGGTGTCATCCTTGTTCTCTTCGGTGACTGTATCATCTAAAGATGGAACCTTTGAAGGCAAGACCGGGTCAACTGCCGCCTCGACCTTTTGACTTTCGTCTGGTATGGGTTCAGATGGTTTGTCTTCAATGATAGATGTTTCAGCCGACCATCTGGGCGGGTCAGCTGGTTTTTCAACTAGTGACGGACTCGGCAAGATTTTTTTATATCCAGGAGGAAGTCGTAACGGTGAAACCGGACGATCATCCAAAACTCTTTTCACCTCGTCTAAGAAGGGACAACGGTGGACGGCATGGTCGCCTTCGCACAATTTACAAGGAAATCTATATTTTCCTTTTTGTCCTGGGGCTTCACTTTCACTAGTCGACGGTGTGTTTTCAACATGATCATTATAGGTTGACGACACCGGGTTGTGCAAACGAGGAGACCAGTCCCTTAAGATCTGAGGGATGCAAGGACAATCTCTATGATAGTGGTCTCCTCTGCAAATGACACATGGCGATTTAGGCCTGGTCGGTGCGGTGCGGAGTGTGTGGATTTTCGCTAGATGACGCTCGGTTACCCCCTTTCGCTTTCAGCTCCTTCTTCTTCTTCTCTATCTTCTTCTTCTCCTTCTTCTTCTCAGGTACTTGATTTTTGGTTTTACCAAGCCCATCAAGCGAAGAAGAAGGAGGAGAGGAAGTAGAAGGTTGGTGGGTAACTCTAGATTCATCTAGTTGCTGACTCGAATGTTCAGGAATTGCGGTGTTCTGAATGACAGAGGTTGAGAAGAACCATACGGGCAAGCCAATCGTCAGTCCTGGAAGCAACAAAGTGGCCATATGGGGTGCACCAACATCTCCCCAAGTGGAGAAGGGACTAGGATTTCCTCCAAGGGGAACTCCTTGGTTGGTGGACTCCATTTTCTTCAACCTAAGATCAACGTAGGAAAAGGTGATGATTATTCCATTTAAAATAAATTTTAAACGCTTTGACACAACTTGTTTTTTCAATTTTTAAGAGTCGAGAAAAAACAAAAGATGACTCTAGTCGCCTTCGATTTTTAATGAGCCTGAAGTGACAAGTGCTCAGATGGACCTTTTCCGTTAAAGAGTCTGAAAAGGAACGAAAGGGATTGCTCTAGAAATCTAGGTAGAGGGATTACCAAACCAATCGCAAAACTACAGAATACTTTTTACGGTACGGCAGTCAATCTTCCCGAATGCTGTGTTCAGTGCATTGCGATCGATAGGGCGGCAGACACAGCTTCCTATGGATAAAGGATTAAGCCTATTGGGTTCTCCCAAAATATACTTGACGGTACGTGGGAGCACAAGTCCGTACTGGCACTTATCGTCTCAAAGTGGAGGAATCACCCAACCATCAGTGAGAACAATAGTTACCAGGCTTTACGACGCCGGAATACGTCTCTAGCCTAGACTTCTAAATGTTGTGCGTTAGGTTCCAAAGCATTGTTAGATTCATTGAATTTATTTTATAGTTGATCTTGTTTATGAAGTTTTCCTTTCAGGTTCACCGCGAGATGTAGATGTAATTCCTAAAATGCAATCTAAGATGATAAACAATCTTTTTATCTTCTTTGTGCAATGAAAATCCTAGCTACTAAGGAAAGAAAGGCAGAATTCTTTCACAAAGAGCAAAGAGCACACTCTAAATGCACTTTCCTAAATCAAACCAATCAGACTGTCTAAATGCAAATGCACATGCATGTATTTGTTTTCGACTTTCTTAGTATGTAAATGATAAAAAGAAAGTTGATGCACAAATCTAAATTACTTTTCAAGCGACAGTTATCAACAAGTTTCTTTTCGAAATCAAAAATGGAGGCAATCACAACACCTTACGATTTGGAAATGAATACTTGTTTTGACACTAGAAAAATTACAAATTCAGACCAAAAACAATAGTAACAGGATAATCGACTATCTACAGCAATCAAACTTTTTCCTATTCCTGAAAGCGACACTTGCGACACTTTCAAATCAAAGGACGACAGTGCGATTATGTTACTTTTTGCAAAGGAGAACTGAAAATGACTCAACAAACACACAAAAACATTTACAGTTCTTTTGTACAAAGGAGGCAGAATAACAGCAAGGAAAAGGGGTTTTAAACAGAGATATACTGATCACAGGCAGCAAAATTCATGAATAGAACTGGAAAGAATGAATCACAGAAACCAAAACTGAAGAATGCCTAGTCTGATCAGCGCACCTGTAACATAGGGAATTTGAAATGCAGTGCACCTACTACACTCGAGAAGTGCACTGAATTTCAGATTCTCAGAACAGTACCTGTGCTGGGCCAGAGACGAGACTTTGCTTGGGTTTCGGGTCACAGTTTGCAGTTCAGTTCATGGGTTTTGGCCGAGCAAATGGTAATCAGTAACGCAACAATCAGGGGTAGATCTAAGGAGGATCCAAGAGCTACCACAAGGGGCAATCAGAGAGTTTGTGAATCAATTGTTTAAATCATAAACAGATCCCGGAGATTGACTGAAGCGACATTTATCTACTTTGCATTTGCATAGCAAATGCAGTTCGAAAGCTACCTGGCACGACTTCAGACTCCGTCTATAAGTTTATGAAATAGACAACAAGGAAGATAAACAAACAAACTAATTCGTCCCCAGCGGAGTCGCCATTTTGTTACAGGGAAAAGTGTCTACTCAAAACTGCTTATCCCACTAAGGTGTGATAGCTGCCTTAAAAACAAACAATGTAAAGCTACTTTTGTTTTTCCTTTATGAAGTATAGATAGAGAAGAACAAAGAAGACCAACCTCTGTCTTGCGCTAATCTCTTGGTTCGATTCCTCTCTTTCTTGATAGTCTTTCACTACTTGTTCCCTTGCACGCCCAGCTTCACAAAGTTCCTGTAAGATCACAGTAGCATAGCACTATACAAGAACATGGATCTATAATCATAAACAATCTAGGATCATATGTAAATTGACCATACAAATGCAACAAACATAAATTACACAAGAGTATGGAGGAAAACTTGAATAGCTTTTATGGATAAACAAGAAAGAGCCAAGGGGAGTTACAACTAGTTGTTCTGACCCAGCATCATCCTCTTAGCAAGGAAGCCCCTCTTCACCTCATACAAAGCTTAGATCACCCAACAATCTGATGTTTTATCTCAAGAAACCAACATCAATTCCTTACAATATGCAAAATTCCAGCCTCTGGATCTCTGGGATGAGGGATCCATATATAGATATCTGTAAGGGAGATGAGTCAGCTTGTGATTTGATTAGTGTATTTCCTCTAATAGTTCTTGCTTCCACTTGGAGATTGATGATCTCTTACTCATCCTTGGTCGAATTCAGAGAGGCAAGTGTCACAGGAGAAGTTTCTGGAAGCTTACATTGCCTCTCCACCTCGCGGAATGATACTGCCATTTGTCATTTCTCGCCCATCGCACCCCATAGAAGGGCTTTTTGAAATGCAACGCACCCACTCAGTGTATTTAGGTGAGATGCAACGCACTTTGCCTATGGAGCAGCTGAAATGATCCTGTTTTTGACCAATTCTGAGCAATTTTTCATGGAGAACTTCTGGGAGAAGCTGTAATCAGCTGACCTTGTTCCTTTAGGGATTAGAACAACACTTTTAGGGACTTAGGAGCCCTTGGTTTATGGACATTTCGTGCTTGGGGTTGTAGTGCCCAAAAATGTCTATAACATGGCCTCACTCCATTAGAAGATATGTTTGATGCAAATGATGTTCCCAAAAAGCCAAAAATACAGCCCCTAAACACTGTTATAGAAGAATACAACATTGGGACAGCAGACAAGCCCAAAATGATCAAAATATCTCAAACTTTACCACCTGATCAAAAACCCAAATATATTGATTTGTTCAAAGAATTCCAAGATGTATTTGCTTGGAGTTATAAGGACTTGAAGTCCTATGACACCTCAGTGATCCAACACACCATTCCCTTAAAACCAAACCAAAAGCCCTTCAAATAGAAACTTAGAAGGATCGATCCCGTACTCCTTCCCTTAATTGAAAAGGAAGTGAAAAGGATGTTTGAAGCAGGTATCATAGCACCCATCAGATTCTCTGAATGGGTATCCAATCTTGTTCCCACAAGAAAAAAGACAGGTGAGATTAGGCTATGTGTAGACCTAAGAAATTTAAACCAGGTCTCCCTAAAAGACCACTACCCCTTGCCAAAAATGGACCACATCCTACAAAGAGTAGTGGGGTCATCCAGAATCTCTTTGCTAGATGGCTTTTCAAGTTTTAAACAAATACTGGTTCACCCGGATGACCAAGACAAGACAGCCTTTACCACACCGTGGGGAACATTCGAGTATGTGAAGATGCCTTTCGGACTTAAAAACACTGGTGCTACCTTTCAAAGGGCAATGGATATTGCATTTTCCAAGGAAATACATGATTTCCTAGTTGTCTACCTTGATGACTTAACCCCTTTCTCCAAATCCGATCAAGAGCACCTAAAACATTTGAGGCAAATATTCATGACATGTAGGAAATATGGCATTTCCTTGAACCCCAAGAAATCCCTCTTTGGCCTTGAAGAAGGCAAACTCCTTGCCTATATCATCTCAAAAGACGGTATTAGAATAGATCCGGAAAGGATCCAAGCCATCCTCCAAATCCATATCCAAGAAGCATAAAATAATTGCAAGCATTCCTTGGAAAAATCAACTTCTTAAGAAGATTTATTCCAAACCTAGCCGAGCTAATAAGATTGCTAAGCAACATGTTAAAAAAGGATGCTAAGGTAAAATGGTCTCTTGAGACCAAGCAAGCCTTTGAGAGTATCAAAACTACCTTAACCCAAGCCCCTGTCCTCACCAGTCCGCAATTTGACAAAGATTTCATCATATTTTCATTTGCATCTGAGCACACCATAGCTGCTGTCCTTTTGCAAAAGGATGATCAGGGAGCTGAAAAGCCAATTGCATTTTTCAGCCGAGCCTTAAGAGATGCACCTTTGAAATACCAAATCATGGAGAAGCAGGCCTATGCCCTTGTTAAAGAAATCAAAGATTTCCGAATTTACATTTTGTATTCACATGTGATTGCCTATGTCCCAAATGCTGTTGTAAAAGACATATTAACCCAAGAGGGCTAGAAGGCAAAAGAGGCAAATGGATTGCTAACATCCTTGAGTATGACATAGAAATTAAACCAACCAAGCTCATAAAGGGACAAGGTTTAGCCAAACTGATGTCCGAAACAAACTTTCAAACCTTAGACATCAACCAACTGGACAATGAACAGGAGCTGGCGACTCCACAGATCAGTGAAACCTTTTTGCAATCCTCATGGTATGCTGATATATGCTTTTTATTGTTAAACCTGTTTGCTCCCCCAGGATTGTCGAGAACCAAGAAAAGATTTTTAAAAATGAAGGCTTCAAAGTTTTGTGTCATAGATGGTGCTTTATTTTGGAAAAATCATGAAGGTATATTGCTTAATTGTTTAACCATGAATGAAACTAACAATGTCATGAAAGAATTCCATGCAGGGGACTGTGGAGGACATCTGTATTGGAAGTCCACTGCTGATAAAATTTTAAGGGCTGGTTTCTATTGGCCCTCTCTATTTGCAGATATAAAGAAGTTTGCTATCTCATGTCATAAATGCCAAATCTTTGAGGGCAAAAGAAAGTTGTTACCCTTGCCCCTTAAGCCCATCTCAACTGAGAAACCTTTTCAACAATGGGGTCTTGATTTCATTGGAGAGATCCACCCCTCTTCCTCAGGCCAGCACAAGTGGATTTTAACAGCCACCGACTATTTCACTAAATGGATTGAAGCCATCCCATGCAGACAGGCCAATGACTCCATCATTATCCAGTTCCTTGAGTGCAATATCCTTTCTAGATTTGGCTGCCCTGAGAAGATCATCACTGACAACGCCGCTGCTTTCAAATCCAAAAAGATGATCAATTTTTGCCATAAATTTCACATTACCTTGGGCCACTCCACAGCCTATTACCCCCAAGGTAATGGCTTGGCCGAGTCATCTAACAAGAGCTTGATTAATATATCAAGAAGGTCTTAGAACAAAACAAGAATAACTAGCATAAAAAGCTCACAAATGCCCTATGGGCAGACAGACTTTCAACAAAAAAATCCATTGGGATGAGCCCTTATGAGCTGGTGTATGGCATGGAGGCCACATTTCCATCCTCCTTGGGCACTCCTATCATGAAAATGTTGCAAGAAATCCAAGCAGAACAAATGATATTCAAAGAAGAATCAATCAGACCATTCATCTTCAACAAACCAGAGAGAAAGTTTATAACAGAGCTCAAATATTGCAAGAGAAACTCAAAAAGATGTTTGATAAAAGAGCTAAGGCTGAGGATTTCTACATTGGCGACAAAGTTCTAAGGTGGGACTCACGAAGAGAAGACAAGGGCAAACATGCAAAATTTGATTTTTTATGGAAAGGGCCATTTGTTATTTCTATTGTTCAGGGAAATAACACTTATTTCCTCAAGTCTGTTGAGGGCAGAACTGTTGAAGAAGGCTCTGTTAACGGTCAAATGCTAAAACATTACCATGATCCCTATTAAGGGGTACAATGCAACTCTGTACATATCTCTTTGTACATTAATATTTGTATATATTAGCACTTTGTTTTTTTTTTTTTAGCAGTCTGAGTGTTAGAGGAGCAGCAACAAAGTTTGCAAAGACACATCCAATGCAAGTACTCCATTTTTAAGGCTCTATCTCGGCATTAGTCGCATCAAAACAACAGAAGTAGTGTTGTCATATCACAACAATTCATGATAAAAGAAAACTGGTTGCAGTTTGCAGTATCCAATCAAAAAGTATCAATAAGAGAGGAGCATTGTTTAGTTTCACATCAGCAACTGTTTCTAGACTAGAAGCTAAGGGAAATACATCAGTTTGGATCCAGGTTTGGTTCTATTTCAAAGGCAATGCTCAAGCAATATGGTATATAATAGCAAGCACACAGAAGAAAGCAGGCAGTGCTATGTATTTCACAATATTTTAATGAAGGAGATGGCTGCTCCTATTTCAGAGTTTCACATTTTTAGCAACCAGCACAAGGAAATTCTTCAGTCCACAGCAAAAATAGAAGATCAAGGCAATCTGACCTGCTGTTCTTGGCTTTTCACAAGGAGAAGCCATCCCCAAGTGGAGCCACTGTTAGCCTCCTGTTGCAACAGGTGTTCATCTTTCATGATTGACATTTTTACATGCCAAATATGTCATTTTTGCATGCTGCAATGCTCCATATTTCCTGAAAAGAGGACATGAAAGTGTGCCAGTCTAAATTCCACTACTGTATCCCAATTTTGATGAGTTATCCATTTTTGAAGAAGTTTCTGTTAAGGGAAGTCCAAACAGCCTAATCTTGGCTTCCCTAGGTTTCAATTTCTTGCTTTAGAATATAGAGAGTCATTATCTGTCCAAACAGTTCAATCTTGGCAAATTTATATATAGGTAGAGAAACAAAGGAGCCCAACTGCTTAATCTGGGCCCTTGGAAGAAATAAGTGTAGACTTAGATAGAGGGACAGCAAAAAGAGAAAAGGATTATCTGGGTCTGCAAGTCCAAGTGCACCTATGCAAAAAGAAGAAAAAATGCTAGGTAAGTAGGCTGGGTAGGTAGTTTTGTGGTTGCATAATCATGCTCTGTAATCCATTTCATGTTTTCAGGTGTTATATCTTCACAGATCACAGTTATGATGCAGTTTTCCATTCGGAGAGCTCAAGTGAGGCATGTCTAACTCCCCCTTCTTCTCATTTCCCAAATCACTCACTAACTTCCCTGAAGGGGGTCAAGATCTACTTGATACCTCTTACTTTCATCATTTTCCATATCATTTGCCTTGGTATTTGATCTGCTTTGCTTAGGCAAGGCTGACTCCTCATGTTCATATTCCTGAACATTTTTTTACAACTAATATTCACATTCTTGCGCTTTTGATCACTTGTCATATTAATACTTTTTACTATGTAGGTCCCTATCTATCTCCCCATCCCCTATTAAAAATGTGTTAATAACTCCCCTACGTACAAATTCCCACCCCTGGCATTTTTTAGCCACATTTATCAAGTCTGGGGAAATATTAAGTCCATCTAGGACCTATATTTAACCCATCCGCGTTCATATTTTGTGATAAAGTTGGTTCAAATCACACCCATGCTGCATTAACCCAAAAACCCACTCTCCTAAAGTTTTTCCCCCCGCCGTATGAATAAAACACATAATAAAATATGCGTGCGCCCCGTTTTTAACCCTCCGCCGCCTTGTCTCTCCCGTCAGCCGTCAGATTTGGCGCGCCATAGATCAACAGTGGGCGGGTCTTCCAATACGTCGATGTGCCGAGGGTTAACGCCCGGGAGATGGGCGGTTTTCCCATCGTACTCCCGCCACGCGTCACCCTCTCGGCTGTGGCGGAGCCCCCTCCTCCGAAACCACCTGCGCACAAAAGCGGTGCGCCTGAAACCGGATACTGCCTTTCCCCCTCCTGCGTCAACGCCACGTCATGCTGACATCACCATGCCACGTCGGCCTCCTGCCGCCGTGTCCTTGCCATATCACTGCCACATCACCTCCTCCACCATACTGCCACGTCACCCGTCATACTGCTGACGTCACCCTACCACATCACCACCGTACTGGGACCCACTGCTGACGTCACCATCAAAAAGCGCGAAAGGCGCAAATCGCAGCCTAGGAAGCCCGGAATCAAAATCTGAGGCAGTTTTTCATGCGCGATTAGCGCCTAATCGCGCATGGCTACGGGAAATAGGCCAAAATGGAAATCCCTTTCGTAGCTCGGCTTCAGCAGGCCCGAAAGGCGCAGAATGACATGAATTTCTTTGCGCAGCATTCAGAAAGGGGCAAACACAGTTTTAAAAGCAAACAGAGGGCCGAACAGTAGCCATGAAAGGTCGATGCAACAGTTTAAAGAGTATCAGAAGTGAGAAAGGCGCACATTCAGTGCCAAAGCCTATCAAGGAAGCGGCAAAGAGTATCAGTCGAATGTTTTAAATGAAAACCTTTATTCCCAATGCAGGTGGACATTGAATGACCTCCAACAAAGTCAAAGAAAGCAGTAAAGGCCAATCAAGGCTCTCCCATCACAGTTAATGCTCCTCAGAACCACTCAAGAGCATGGATCAAAACCCAAAGCATAGTTATGGCTAAGTGATCAGCACAGAGCCATAAAGACAACACATTAAACTCCTTTTGGTACAGCTGCCCCAGCGCAGCTCGAGGATATTTTCCCGCATTTATTTCAGACATGTATTAGGTTAAAGACACTTATTACAGCAGATCTGTCTGAGATCTGATCTTTATAGATGTTTTACTTATAAAAACCACCCTAATTCACTGTTTAAAGGGTTGGTTGGTTGTACAGCTCCAAGAGAGACTCGCTCTATATACCTGATGTTTTACTTAATCAAAGACTGCTAAAAAGCTTGGAGGAATGACTGTGTGCTGTGTATGAATGTTTTGAAGAATTGAATGTGGAATTCTTGTGCTGCAACATGACTCAATAAGTGTTTCTTACCTTTGTTTTCCATTGATGTACCATCCAAAATAGCAGAAAGAATGAATAATTTAGAATTGGTTTAATTGCCCTCTATGCTCAATTTCTATTGTTTCTATATGTTTTCATCTGAATTAGAAATGAATATGAATTCCCTGTGGCTCATATTTCCCCTAATTCACTCATGTTTGACAGTTATCTAGGGATTCTTCACTGCTCCTAGATAGAGCTCATTCACCTTCCCTCTGCTAAGCTGAACGAGAGATTCTTAACTGCCTCTCATTCCTAGCCTTCACTCCATCCTTTAGCTTGAAAGATTGTTTCATGTGCAGCTAGCTTGCTCCATATTCCCTCTTGTGACCAAGAAAACGCACCAGCAGTCCTACTCCTTGACTCCACGCCCAATGGTTCTAAAACTTTCATGCTATCCCTGCCTCTTTACTTGAAAGCATCATGCATCCCACCAAAACTAAAACAAAACCCCTTGTACTCAATAACTAGCCTAAAATCATCATCAACAAAGCTAAATCCTAAAGAGAGAGCCCTCTCTGACTGCTGGTGGGCTAGCACCTGCAGTCCAAAGATTGGTTTGTGGTTACCTCGGCCATATCCCTCAAGGAGCTAAGGGACAACCTGAGTGATAACAGGTGGGGCTACCTCCGATATCGTGTATAATGAGTTATCCAAAGAAATAATGACAGCGCGAGGCCTTGACTCATACACAGCATGTCGCCTCCACAAGTATGGCTGGCCTAATTGTACATTTCAAACATCCAGAGGTGTAACATCACACAATACCTCATCTGTGAAGGGCTTGACGCTGTAGGGAAGGCGACACTGTTGGCGAACTTTGAGATCTCGTCCTTCGTGAAGCCACCTAATATTGTACGGTTGTGGGTGTTGTGTAGTCGGTAGGCCCAACGGCTTCAGACCTCTGCTGAAATGAGGTTCTTTTGGCTGCCACTGTCGACAATGAATTGCAGCAGCGAACCCTTCACCCACATCTGTGAGTGGAAAAGACGTTCCCCCTCCTCTGGATCTTCGGGCTCATTTTTCTAGATCTTGGCGGTGGCAACAGTGGCACTGGGCTCCGCATCAATGATCTGCTTCCCTTTTCCATTCCCCTTGTCAAGTTCTGGCTCAGGGTCGAAACATGCATCTGACTCGGAAGCCTTCACCTCGGCCACCAGCAACTGCTTGGTCCAACACTCACTTGTGTTATGAGTGGGACTCTTGTGGAACTCACACCACTTTCCTGTGTCCTTCTTCGGCTTCGTGGTGTTGTTCTTTTCTTGCGGCTTTGAGGGGTTGTCTTGGATCACCCCGCCTTGGCTTTGTCTTTTGGGCTTCTGATTTGCAAATCCAAAGTCTCGCTTCTTCTGTTTGAACTTTTGCTCGATTTTGACAGCGTATCGGTATGTTGTGCCAAGTGAGGAGATGTTCAAGAACTCCATCTCTTCCTGGATGTATCTGTGTAGGCAGTCGTGGTATTTGAGTACTAGATGCAGCTCAGAATCTTTGATACCCAATTGTGTGCGAAGGGTATGAAAAATGTTTGTGAACTCTGGCACATCATCGTCTCGTCCCTGCCGTAGTGTGGTCCATTTGATGTATTTGTCCTCATAGCTTTTGACAGGGTATTACTGCTCCTTGATGGCATCCCAGAAGTCATTCCAAGTGGGTGCGGCTGAAAACAGTGAGCCTGTACTTTCATCCTTCTGCTCGCAGTAGGTTTCCCACCAGTCCTTGACGTGGGGGGCTGCTTTGAGAAGAGCGAAAACAATCTTTTCCCAACTTGAAAATTCATGAACAGAAAAATACCCATCTAGCAGATTTAACCATTTATCTATGGCATCTGCGTCTATTTGACCCTCGAAGATGGGGATTTCAAAATTAACTTGTACCTTAAAGGGTGTGGCATTTCCAGAGTAGCTGTTGGAAGCCGATGCATCGCCTCTGGGTAGCCGCTGAAGGATCTGGGCAAAGTTGTCCATCATCGCGTTCCTTTGTCGCTCGAGGGCTTCTTCGAGCAATATTTTGATAGGATCTCCTGCCCCCTCATTTTTCTTCTCATCCGCCATGGGAGGTCGTCGAGATTTGCGAGGTTGGTCTTGCAAAGGTTCGACCAGTTCAAGCCCTAACTCCTTATATCCCGACCTCGTTGGGGACATGCAAAGAAAAAACAGAGAAAAAGTAGACCGCTCTGATACCACTGATCCAGACTTAAACAGGAACGCAACAAATTACATAGATAACCATATACATAAAGATGCAGCGGAAATAATACTTCATTTCATTAATGGAAAATACTGAAATATGCTTACAACCAGAAATGGAAATAAACCAGCTAGGGCGATGGTAGCTTATCTCTGAGAAGAGATGTGTGGCTACATGCCTCTGAACTGTGTTACAATGAGGCTCGAAGGCCTATTTATTGTTGAGAAACAATGGAAAACCCTTCACATTCCAAAACCTAACCCTAGAAGATGAAACGCCAAATTGTGGGCCCCGTTTTTGGGTAAGTTGGTACATCAACTTCCCGGGGTCGTGAATTGGTCGTATTATCTCCGTTTGACGCGCATGATAGCCCGTTGGAAAGATATCTCCGAGGACTACGACAAAAAAGATGACTTTTAGGCAAAAAAATCGTTGGCGGTAGATTTCCCAAAAAACGTCGTTTAGGGCCTCAAAACGGATCTAAAAGTTTAGGACCCGAAAAACTGCTAAAAATAGTAAATTGTGCTGCAATTACGGAAACTGAAAAACTGAAAGAGATAGTTGTGGGGGTCAAAATTGGATAGGTGGGTGGCCACCAACATCCACCTGGATCATCACTATTGTTGCATGCATGAAATTATTTTGCACAAATAGTCGCCGATTCGGTGACTCGCTTCACCCACATGCATGTTGTTCCATTTTCTGAATATTTCATTCAACATTTGCATGCATTATCATTCACTCCTACTTACACTCAGTATCACCATGCATTCACATTCACATTTTCTTTCATTTGCCCATCAGCGGGTCTGGGCAGCCTTGGCCCGGACCCTGCCTCACCAAGACAACATTGTGCAATCTTGAGAGGGAAGTCTCTATCTTCCTCTTAGGAAATGTGCATTTCTACCCAGTGACTGTCCTCTAGTCTTGCATTGCACAATTCTGAGGGACAGTGACTGTAGGCCCAGAAAATTGCGCAATGTAGTCACTACGCCTACAACCATTTCCAGCTGAAATTTCGCATTGCACAGTTCCAGCAGCCAGCAGGCCAGCATGGATTGCGCATTGTGCAATTCCAACAGCCAGCCAGCCTCCCAAGACAGCCTAGACTACCTTTTACGTAGTTCTGGCAGCCAGCCTCCCAAGAAAAAATTCCCAATCCGCCCAAAGGTATGCAAGCAGAAATCTACATGTCCGCTTACATCTTAGATGCAATTTGTGCCCGTCATGAGTTCCTGGGCTTAAAGTTGGCATGGACACCCGTGGAGACCTCTATGAACACTTATTGTAAAATGTTGTCCAAATGTATCTTTAGAAGAGTTATCACACATATGTCTGATCATTTTGTCACCCCAGTTTACAAGATGATATTCGAACAGGATCCACCCTGCATGTCGAAGGCAAAAATGGAGGCATTGATCGACATAGTTGATTGGTATGCCTCACCATCCAGCACCTTCATACAGATGTACAGTGCAGAGAAGCCTCTGCATGTTCTACCGAAGTTTTCCTTGGACAAACTCGTCATGCAGGAAGTAGCATATCACATCTTGATAGGGTTATCAACTAGGCTGCACCGGAAGAAGAAGGCACCTTGGCCCACTCTTCTGTTGCAGATCGAGTTTTACGAGATACGGACTTTCAAGCATGCGGATGTTGAAGCAAAGGAGATGAAGAAATATCCATTCAACGCCTGAAGTTACAATCCATATGACCCGCATTGTCTTGTGAAAGACCACTGCACGAGAGTACAATTTAACTAGATCCACGGGGCATGTCATTGGGCAGAGGAAGACCCATGGAGATATTGTTACAACTCCTCTAGACTCAATGAACCGGTTGGCCTTGTTGTGGAATGGATAGTGAAGCAGTGTGAAGCAGCATCCCGGAGAGCACCAGAAGCAACAGTAGCAGAGGTAAACATACCAGTGTGCGACAAGGGCAAGAGGAAGATTGTCAACAACATGGAGGAAGAACAAAGCTGCAAGTTTCGAGCAGACCCACTTGTGCAGAAAGCAGCTTTGGCAATAGAGGTAAAGAGGCAATAGTGCGACAAGAGAAATGCGCAAAGGCAGAGAGAGAAATGAAGAATGGAGGAAACAAAGAAGGAGTTGCATGAGTTGAAGGAGAAACTCCGGAAGGAATAGGAGCTGTGCAGACAAGAGAAGGAAGCGCAACGGTAACAAGTACAACAAGGGGTGAAACTTGTACAGACAGATGAAACTGCATCCATACAGGTAGCAGACTCATCAGAATAGCTAGCATCAAGCAGACAGGGTGAACCATTGCAGGAGCAAGACTTCGCTCAAGAGATAGAGAAAGCACTTGAATAGATGGATATGGATATGGAGCAACAAGAGTTAGAGCAAGACATCGACCTCATGCCTCACCACCAAGAGGTCAACCCACCAGCTTCACCACATCCAGAAGAGGAGCAAGTCCCAAGCGACCAAGGAGACACTGAGATCCTTGGAGATCAGCCGAAAGGAGAGATGCACAACATCTCATTCAATGAGTCTCAACATAGAGTTGTGCAATCTCGCAGAGTGTCGACTCTGGATGATCATACATCTCTTGTGCATTTTCAGGAATGAGTGATCATGTCCGACATGCGCAAACATCCAACGGCATTGGCCGATGCTACCAGAGCATATGTCGAAGCCACTAGCTCGAGTGTTCACTTCCTGATAGCTAAGAATGAGCGAATGACTAAGGAGCTACAGATGGCCAAGCAGGGAGGAGAATTGGTTACAACATCCACCCAAGCATAATTGAAGAAGGAAATAATGGATGAAGTATTGTCCCTTGACACAGTCATGCAGGTGTTTTATTCCAAGTTTGGTACCGTGCATAAGGCAGTCATCCATTTCAATGATTGGAAACATCGATGTGCTAGGAGAGCACATATCTTGTCCAACATGCATGTTGATGTTGATTACATGAAAACATGGATGATGAGATACAAGGGAGACCCACTTCAATTTCCAAAGATGATGAAGCCCAGAGTGGTCGAGTTGAAGGCACGCATCCAGAGTCAAATCCGAAACTACGAAGAGTTCTCGCAACTCAGCACTAGTCTACAGGCTTCACATGCACATGTATTCAAGAGTATGGATGTTATTGTGCACACACATGCGATCCCATCTATTGGGACACTCACCCAGGTGTAGACAAAGGCATAGATCTCACTAGAGGTTGACTCATACTTTGACTAGTTGATGTGCATAGCCACCAGCCCAGACTTATCAATCAGTGCAGACACCATGCCTAGGTATGTTGTTGGTCAGTCACACTCAAGACAATGATGTGCATGCTATCAAAGGAGTTTGATAGAGAATCTAGAGTAGTTTATCCAGAAGCTATGGAGGCAAGAGTTCGTTTCCAGAAATATGTCACCTTAGAGAACAAGGACACCATCGCGGGCTACTGAGCTTAGCATCAGTTTGCTACTGTCAACCAGCACGAGGATGCCGAAGAGCTGGTCTTCCAAAAGTTGTCTGAGTCATAGTGATGTCTTGCATGGCTTGCTCAAGCCATCTTGTCTCACATGGGTACATGTGCATTGTAATGTAACATCTTGTCAAGTTTAAGTTCAAGTGTCGATAGTTGGATGTAACAATCATAGAGTAGATGAAAAGTCATGAGGGTAGATGAACTGTCACAAAGGAAAATGTCAAGGGCCAACCCACCCTTTGCTATATATAGTCCCTCATAACTAATTGTAGAGGTTTTTCGTCAACCAAGCTTCCGATAGGATTATCTTAGAGAGAGCTTGGACAGTATTGTAACGAGCCTTGGCTTCTCCACTGTGCAGAGCTAGTATATCTCTTTGGAGGAGCAGTCGGCACTGACTGTAACATTCCACTGTCGGAACTAGTGGTTGGACATGGATGTATTGTATGAATGGAACTTACACTTCTTAATATAACAGAGCCAGCACATTTCATGCATATGTCGTATTGTACTTCAACTATCTTGTTTACTCTAAATTATATATGTATATGTTTGCTTACGCTTGCATGTGTAGCTATTTTATGTATATGTATGTATGAATCTTACTGAAACATGTTGTTGGTTTAACCATCACTTTGGATTGCTAGCTCACTTTCCGTCCATTTGTGATGCATCTTAGCTCATGTGTTCCCTTCTTAACTTTGTGCTTTCATAGGTTTCCCAGGGGCGCACTCACCGCACCCTCCGTGTGTTAGAACAACTCATGCATCTTCCTTGACTTACTACATATGTCACATCCTTGCTACCAACAGGGACATCTTACTTGCCTCTGTGCAAAACTGAGGTCAAGGTGATATTGTACGACCCACTGCTAGGATTCCTACACCAAACAGTCTGAGGTCTAATTGGGAGTTCTTACCAGGGAGATCCCCTGACATGTTGGCGGGTATAGCACCATCAACGGGATCCCAATCTAGTACATCGATCCTCCAGCAAACACTCCCCCCAATCAACTCAAACCATACTCTTCTTTTACCCCATTCCAACATTTTGTTCCTATCCCTGCCTTTGCTTCATTTCCACAACAACCTCAGTAGGAACCTACTCCTGTTGCGAATGGATCTGGCAAGGGGGGTAAAGTCTAGAAAAAGGGAACTAAAGACAAGGCACCCCCAGCAACTTCAGTTCCTCCTAATCCACCAAACTTAAAAATCCCTCACCCCAAACTTTAGTTGCCTATTCCTCCATGTGATTTATGTGATGTTGTTGGCCATGAAACCAATAATTATCTTTAATTCCCTCATATCAAGAACATGGTCTCTAATACCTTCCCTATTCTAACATTCCTGAGGTCCATATCACCTTACCTAAGTCAGCTAAGAACAACATATCATCATGCACGAATCACCCTGTGCTTTGTGTGATAATTATGGCCATTATTCTCATGATTGTCCTCATCTCGAAGATTTTGTGATACACTTCAAGTGCTTCGCAAATTATAGGTCACTCGTAGTGACTCCACCTCTCCTCTACCTACGAATTCTGGTCCCACTCCTACACCGGAACAAGAGGTCTCTCAACCTCCCATTGTGATCCTTCCCCCTGATGTTGAGATTAAGGATAACACCACTACCATTCTCTACCTTCCTTCATCCATGAGATCGATGCATTGGAACTCCCTTGATGTCTCTTATTGTGATTTTTTTTAACCTTCTTCAACGAACACTTCGGTCTCAACATCAATAGATCTTCCATCTACTAGTCATATGTCTCCAAACCTTGACGATGCATATGTGAACCTTGTCTCTCATGAAGATGCCTCAGGTAGCTCTTCTCCATCATGTGGTCTCTCTTCCTCCAGTCCCCCCATCTTCCATTCTGATGAAGACATCATGGAAGCCATGACCACCCCTAATTATCCTTGGGATGATATTCACCATTGTGCATACTTCCTTCCACAGCAAACCCATGACCAATATGTTGTGGAGTCAAAAGACTTCATTCATGGTGAATTCGATTGGTTTAAAAATCCCATTCCTACACCAAATTCTTTTGAAGAAGGAAATATGGCTAACATTTCCCCTACCATCAAAATCAACATTTCAAATAAACTAAGGATTGAAGAAAATATCATCTTGGGGGCATAATGCACCCCAGAAGAAATTGATGCTTACACCAAGTTATTCAAAGAATTCCATGATGTTTTCGCTTGGTATTATTCTAAAATGCCCAAACTTGATCCCGCCATTGTTGAACATCACATCGACACTTGGCCTGATGCCATCCCTATCCACCAAATCAAAGGCTTATCCATCCTTCCAAACATGAAGCTATCAAAGCTGAAATCGATAAGCTCAAGCAGGCTAGTTTCATCTATCCCATTGAATACACCCTTGTTCATAAGAAATAAGGCACCATTCATGTCTTCATGAACTTTCACAATCTGAACAAAGCTTGTCCCAAAGACAACTTTCCCACACCCTTCATAGACTAGGTCATTGATGAGTGTGCAGGGCATGAGGTTCTCACGTTTATGGATGGATTCTTTGGATATAACCAGATACATATCCGTTATGTCGACCAGCTTAAAACTGCCTTCACTAGTCCGTGGGGAACTTTTTCTTATAAGGTCACGCCTTTCAGTTTAAAGAATGTTGGGGCCACTTTTTAGTGTTCCATGTCCTACTATTTTCATGACCTAGCTCATATTATCCTTGCATATCTAGACGATCTCGCCGCTCGTTCCAAATATTGGCATTATGAATTATGTGTTGTCCTTGATGGAAACCTACCTAATGAATGACAAACCTACTTGATGAGTTGTCCATTGATGGAAACCTACTTGATGAAGATGTAAACAGGATATATCTTCAGATGTGATAGAGTTTTTTGACAAAGGTATAGTAGTTCAGAGGAAGAGGAATGACAAAGTTAAAAGTTCAAGAGGTATACACATGTTCTGTTAAGAAAAGCCGCATACACACATGACTATGAAGAAGAAAAGGCACGTACAATTTCCACACCATGGCATTCTAAATACTAAGGGTCCTTACCATGGTATTTCTCTGTGTTATTGAGCTTAGTGACAGATGTTTTGATCCTATCTAATAAAACCATCAGCTGAAGTATGGTTTTGACCTATGGTATTGGATAAGGGCTAAACTATACAAGGTGATGAAGATCAAAGAGGTGAAGTGTGTGCAATGTGTGCAAGTGATGGAAATATTATGAATAGTTAGATCTGAAGCAAATATGCATGTAATGCGCTATTTATTCTTTGCTTGATCTAAACTAAGTATGCACCTGGGGTTTTGATGATGGATCAGATCCAATAGATCTAAGATGACAGTCATGATTATGAGATGATTTGATTTGTATTGATAGCGTCTTGATGCATGATTTTTTTGTGTATGTCGAGATTTGGGTATGTTTGAAGCTTTGTGTTGCAGCGAAAATTTGAGTATGAATTTTCGGATATGTACGCGGGTTTTATAGCTTCAAGGCGCGTCCAAACGCTAGTGTGGTTTTGGTAAGATATGTACACACGGGTTTGGTTTCTAAAAAGAATGTACACACGCAGATATGATTTGAGGAAAGCGTGTACATAAAGTAGGGTTTTGATGAAAAGGATGTTTGATCAGTTTAACCAGTTTTGATGTGTTTCTATTGTCTGTTAGTGAATTATTCTTGATGGTATGTTCTTAAACAGTGATTTTTTTATTATGGATTGATTTATTAAAGAATGTTAAAGTTACTTGCTGATTATGATTGGAGATCAGGGTCAATTATGTGATTGGTTCAAAATGATGCAGTAGATTTAAGTATGATTCAGTGTTTGTTTCAGAATGATAGTTTTTCAATTTTCCTTTTTTAGAGGTTTAGGATTTGTATGTGGGTATGATTCATGAAAGGCATGTACACACGTGGGTTTTCTACTAAAAATTATTGTACATATTTTGACAGATGGTTGATCAAGGTTTGCAGTAACACGATCTAGTTTCTGTGATGCACAGTATGTTGTCTGTATTTGATTACAGTGATCTAATTGTTCTGATTGGTTGAGTTTTTGGTTGAGTTTCAGTGATTGGTTGATTTAGTTACAGTGATGATTTACAGTTTGATGATTGATATTGAGCTTAAATGTTGGTAGTGGGTCCAATCTGAAATTTTGATGAAACATGGCCTACAAGTTGTGATGTTATGTAGCAGGTGGATCTAGTATGAAAATTTATGAAACGTGATCCCCGGAAGTGTTGAGGGAGTTGAAGCTTCCTTCCAGTGGTAGCTGGTAAATCAAATCAGGGGGGTTGGAGCTCCCTTCCATTAGCAGTTGGAGAATGAGTGAAGGTTATAGCCTTCTGTAGGTTGGTGCCTGCGTACTGGTATGAGTGTATGCTAGTACAAGATCTAGGGGGTTTGAGCTCCCTTCCGGTAGGAGCTGGAGAGCGAGCGAAGGTTGTAGCCTTCTGCAGGTGAGTTCCTACATATTGGTGTGAGTATGTGCCAGTACAAGATTGTAAAAGCTTTACTTTATATTAAAAATAAGACATAATTGACAACAACAGGTGGTTTTTTCCACATTAGACTTCCACCTTAAATCCTAGTGTTCATTTTTGTTGGTTAGTGTGATGGTTTATTTTGTTCTTACTACACATGGTCACTGTTTATCTAATGTTTAATAAAGTACTGATGCACTGGCTCAAGATAAATAGATGAAGAATTAACTAAAACATAAGTTTACTGGATATACGCTAGTTGTATTAATTATAGTTGCATACATAAGTGAGTTCCCTTCAGAAAAGTCGCATATAGAAATCAGAATATGAAATGAAAAGTTAATGATTTGAAAATATTGATTCACCCCCCCCCCCCCCCCCCCAAAAGTATTTTTACCAACAATTGGAATCAAAGTAGGTCCTTTGGCAGAAGTTTGATCACTTGAAGGAGATCCATCAAGATGGGTAGTCATGAAGGAGTATTTTCTATCAGACCTCCTATATTTAATGGAACTAACTTTGTCTTTTGGAAAGTTAGGATGAGAGCATACTTGTAGGCACTAGGAGCTGATGTATGGGAAATAGTTGAAAGTGGATATTAATTTCCAACCTCTATTCCTTCAGACATTGTAGGAAAGAAACAGTATGAAACCAATGCAAAGGATGTAAATGCCATCTTGGGAAGTTTGGAAAAGATCAATTTTGTGAAGGTAATACATTTGAACACAAAAAATGGAATGTGGGATAAGATTATCCAAAGTTATGAAGGAGACACCAAGGTAAAAAGTGCTAAACTTCAAACATTCAGAATTCAATATGAGACATTGAAAATGCATGATGATGAAAGCATTGCAACATTTTTTCTTAGAGTAGATGAAGTTGTGAATTCCATGAGAAATCTTGGTGAAGAAATAAAAGATGCCTCTATTATTGAAAATATTTTGAGATCTCTAACTCCAAAGTTCGAATCCAAAGTATCTTCTATTGAAGAAATGCAGGATCTGAAAATTCTTACACTTGATCAGCTCCATGGAATATTGACAACATTTGAGATGAAGAAAGGTGGTCCTTCAGATATGAGAGAAGTAGCCTTCAAAGCTACTGAAAAAGGAAAAGAGAAGGAAGAATCAAGTTATGTATCAGAAGAAGAAGAAGCAAACTTTGTAAAGAAAATTCAAGTGGGTACAGGAAGATTCAGAGGTAAGCTTCCTTTCAAATGTTTTTCTTGTGGTAGAGTTGGTCATTATGTTGCTAAGTGTCCTTATAAAGAAAATTAGGAGAAAGGAAAAGAAGCTCCCAAAATAAATAGGAAGAGGTTTGAAAACAAGAGAAGTTTTTATACACATGAAGACAGTGATGGTCTTTCAAATGGTGAAGAAGGTGAGTCTGATCAAGATTGTCATTTACTTATGGAATTTGAAGATGAGTTTGATGATAATTTCATTGATTCCCTAGAAGAAAAGGATACCTTTATTGAAAACTTTGACAGGAACATATCAAATGTAGTAACAATTATAGATGTCAACAAATATTCAAATCTAAGAGAAAACTGCTTTCTAGTGATCAAGAATGAAGAAGACGAAGCATCATCAGGTATGGATTCTTGTTCAAGATGTGATCCATTTTCTTGTCTATGCAACAATGATAGTGATGATGATAGTGAAACTATTGAGTTTTCACTTATGGGTAAAAGTGAAAGTAAGTCTCTTGAAGCAACAGATCAAGGCAAGTTAGAATCAATGGACAATGCAGATGTGCCTATGCTAAGCAAAGATAATTATCAACAATGGAAAGGAAAGATGAAACAAAATCTAATGAATCTCAATATCTGGCATCTAGTGTGTAATGGTTACACCAAGTTTCCTCCATCAGACAAGGAAGTGAAAAAGAACAGTAAGGCTTTGAGTAACATCTTTTATAACATATCTGATTCAATATTGAATAAGGTTATGCATTATACTACTACAAAGCAAGTATGGGATAAGTTACAAGCAATACATGAAGAAGTCCCAAAGGAAGATCTCACAGGTAATATTATATCTAACAATGTGTCCAAAATGACAAATGGAGTTGTTGATTCAAAAGAAGACAAGTTAGAAGAAATTGTTGTTGCTTTGAAAAAGATTGATAAGTTGCACGCTTATGATAACAAGGATCATGTTGGTATAGTATCTAATGGTCTTGAAGTTGAGGTCATCTCTCTAAGAGTAGATCTTGAAATATCAAATAAGCAAAATTAAAATTTACTTCAAGTTTTTGAAGAAAAAGAGAGTGGGATGAAAGAAGAGATTCTCAAATTGAAACAAGTGGAGGAAGGAAGAAATATTGAAGAAATTTTGAAGAAGTAGGAAAAGAAATATCAGGTTGAGGTAAATATCCTAAAAGGTAAATTAGAATAAAATGATAAACATTTGCGATTTCAAGATAGTACTAAGATTTTGTATAATATTCTTAGTAGTCAAGGGTCCCCTGCCATCAAATCTAGTCTTGGTTTTCATAAAGATGTTAAGGGTGAATCTAGCTCACAAGCTGAGGCAAGCAATTCTAATGCAAAACCTAACATTCTTAACAAGGAGATAAGAAGTCAACATCATCATCAACCAAGGAAAGAAAGTTTCAAAGGAAACCATTTACTCCTAACTATAGAATATTTAACCAATTTTTTCCTCTGATCAATAATGTCGAATGTTCTATATGTCATAATTTTGGACATGTTGCAACCAGTTGCAGAAGTATAATGTTTCAATCTAATAACCATCTTATAGAAAGATCATCAACTTCCAGGTACTTTAAAGGATATTATTTTGCTTGCAATATGTTTGGTCACAAAACCATTTATTGCAATAGAAGGAATATGAAACATATAAGATGTTATGCTTGTAAAAAGTTTGGGCATGTAGCAAAAGAATGTAGGAACAAGTCTATGGATCACCACCGACAAGATGGTAAGCAACCAGATACAAACATTAATATTAGAAAACCTAAAAAAGATAGATCCGCCAATAAGCAAGAAAAAGAAAAATATATAAGGCGTGGTATTTCTCTCTGCTCATTTGAATATGAATGATCCAAATTGGATCATTTCATTTCTTTTCATCCATCTCGATGCATTTGGAGTGGAAAAAGTGGAGGAATCAGCTCACGGGACTGTTTCTACCAGCGGGACCCAGTTTGGTGAAACAGGGTCCAAAACCTTCCGAGAGCATTGTAAGGAAACAAACGATGTTTTTTGGGGGGTAATTTTTTTCCTCTTAATCATATCACCTTATCATGCTATTCCATACACAGAGAGCTTTCCAATGACACAAAAATTGTGTCAATCAGAGTCTACACGCAAAAGTTATGCCACTCATTAGTTGACCTTCTTGTTTTCCCACCTATAGTTCGGGAGAATGCTACGTTAGCCCCCATTATTCATGGAAAATGGGCTAGCCACATGTTTTTTATGTAAAAGACTATAGAAGATTCTATTTTGTAACTCTAGTTAAGAGTTGATGTAGCAGGGAAAATTTTAAGAACCCCCCCTAAATTTATATGTATAATAAATGGGCGAATCTCCATGGTATATAGGAAAAATGGAAGGCGATTTTATCAATAATATAATATGTATATATAATTTTTTGGCGAATCGAATATTTTACTCAATTATAAAATCTTGTAAGATCTTGGTATTACCATGGGTCAATACCATGGGTTATCATAAACCTGGAGCTTAAAAATTACTATTAGTAATTTATAAAAAATAATAAAATTAATAGTTGATTTTTATTTTATTTTTTATTTTAACCAAGCTAAAATGTTTAACATACATTAAATTACAACATCCATTTTTACTCTTGATCCACTCCGAGAGGGATCAAATATTTTTCACTCTATGCTAGTTTTCATATCACGATATTTGATACCTCTCGGGAGTTAGTAGATCTAGAGTAAAGGTGGATCTATGTTGGCTTAATTCCCCCATTTAAATAGGCTACATTCCAGGTGAATACCATGGGTCAATACCATGTGCCATTTTGGTGAATACCATGGGTCAATACCATGTGCTATTTTTATTTTTATTAATACTAATATTAGGGTTAATAATGTTTTTTTGCATGGTATTAATAACAATCTAGTCCATGGTATTTGTCCCATAGTATTTTTCCCATAGGTTTCACCTAAATATAACGCATTTTTTGAGTGTTCGTAAATATAAGGTGACTTATGGAGTAAATATAAACAAATGTTTTATTTGTTTACCATACCTCTCGTTTATTTATATTTTTATTAATTTACCATACCTCTTTTACAAATATGGTATTTGGCCCATAGGATTCACTTAAATAAAACCTCTTTCTTTCTTGAGCCTTCATAAATAGAATGAGGGTTATGGACTAAATATAAAAAGAGGTTTTATTTATTTACCATACGTCTAGTTTATTTATATTTTTATTTATTTACCATACATTTTGAGTAAGTATAAAAAGACGTTTTATTTATTTACCATACCTCCACTTTTAGAGTTCAGGCTTCTGTGATCCATATCAAATTAAGAAAGATTCTTCGGTGAAAATCACATGGAATATCATTTGTCGACCCGTTTCCTGACGATGAACCACACTAGTTGGTTCGAAACGCGTCGACAAATGATATTCCATGTGATTTTCGCCGAAGAATCTTTCATACCTCCACTTTACTTATATTTTTATTTGTTTACACCCTTGCATGTATATAAGGTGACTTATGGAGTAAATATAAAAAACGTTTTATTTATTTACCATATCTCTCATTTATTTATATTTTTATTAATTTACTATACCTCTTTTATAAATATGGTATTTGACCCATAGGATTCACTTAAATAAAACCTATTCTTGAAAATGGGCGAATGGATTCACTTAAATAAAATCTATTCTTGAAAATGGGCGAATGGAAGGTTTTAACTCCTAATTTCAAGGGCTAAATTTACCTTTTTTACCCTCTCCCTTAAAATAAGGTGGGCTATTTGAGGTGATTTGTAAAAATGTACTGCCCACTAAAAATTTAAAACCCCTTAATTTCGCCAAAGGGCGAACATTCGCCCCTAAAATTGTCTATGTGATGTAGTCAAACTTAACCACTAGTAGGCTATCAGGTTGTGTTATAACCAAGCCAATAGGAGAAAGAGGCATTCCATTCTTTCGAGAGAATTTTGTTCCATAGTTGAGCAAAGATAGCCAGGAGAGATACGAGGTAGAGAAAAAATATAGGATGTGTGCATTGTAGCAGCCCAACAGGCCATAGACATTACTTCTTCATATATGCAGCCATATTTTTGTGACAGAGGAAGAGAGGGAAGTGACCTCACCTTCTAGCTGGGTTTTCTCTCGAAAGGGTTTCCCAGAGAGCATATCTTGTGTATTATGTGTGTGTGAGATTATTTTTTCAGTCTCTACTTGTTACACAGAATTTTGTCACAGATCCTATTCACTTCTTGTTCCATATCAGAAGTGCCAAAACATTGACAATTGTGCAGCACATCCATCATGATATACAGACCAAAACCTCCCTGAAGAATCAAATGAAAACTACCCTAAATAAATTCTTAAGAAGGTTAACTAAGAACCTAAATTTTAGGGTTAGCGCGTTTTGCTACATTACCTACCCATGCTGATGGAAGGTTTCTCTATTTTACCCTAGCGCTACCAGCATGGGTTTTGATATGAAAACCCGCGCTAAACCTCTTCTGGCAGGTTTTCCCAAACTGGAGGAGAAGCTTCATGCACTAGAAACTTTGTGAACAAAGAGATGGATATTGGTTGTTGTTTATATGGTTGAGCTCTCCCATTTGGACCTCTTGATATTATCATCACTTGATTTCCCCTTGATATGTGGAACTTCCTCCCTCTCCCTTCTTATAAATCAACTCCGTTCCATCCCCAAATGGTTGGTCATTGATTCCTGCATCCCTATGCTGAGATTATGCTTACATGCTACCCATTCTATCTTAGAGAAGGAGTGCTTGAAGATTCTTTGCTTGGACTTGGACATCCACCAAGAGGAGGTCTCCAACATCAAGGCATAGGTTGTATGCTTCCCTTTTTAGCTTATTAATATATACATCACATGTTCACTTTCCATAATTGTGTAAATGTTTATAATTTTAGCTTAATACTCCTTGATATATTAAGTAGTTTATGTTTGATGTATGCCATATATCTTCTTGCATCTTTCATATCCCTTTGATCTTCCTTGCAGGTACTTGGAGGTGAAGAACAAGTAAGGAGCGAGGCCTAGAGAGAAAGTTTCAAATTCATCTCCAAAGGATTGAACGATTAGCATCAAAGAGAGGTAGGTTTCTCCTTCTCTCTGCATTTGTTAAACATAAACTAGGAAAGTGTATGTTAGTATGTTTAGCTTGTTGCTAGACCCACTCATTGGGCTAGATGGATTGCCTTTGTCCACAGATGGGATTTGCCTTCACAACACTACTTTTCTACTTGATTTACTTTTACATGCATGCACTAATTACAATTAATTTTATATATCTAGAAATTAAATAAAACTGTAATAGTGTAGAATCTTAGTTTTTTAATATAATATTATCAAATATGTTGTGACGAATTGTCCAGTGTAATATCCACGTCAGTTTACAGATCAATTAATATGAATGATACATAGATAGTGGATGTTCACATCACATGACTGGAGATAAGAGTAAAATGGAGTCTCTTAGGAAGAACCATCATGGTAATGTTATTCTTGGAACTGATGTTTCAGCAAAAGTTATAGGACAAGGTAAAGCTAGAATTAATAAAACTAGAGAAGGAGTTGATGGCTTGTTAGTTCAAGGGATAAATAAGAATATCCTAGGTGTGGGAAAAATGGCAGAGAAGGGAAATATAATTGTGTTTACATCAACTAAGTGTAAGGTTATGAATGAAGTAACTAGAAAAGTCATAATAAGAGGATATAGAAATTGAGACAAATTATATGTGTTTGAAGATCGGAATTCTCATAGATATGAGAAAGGTTTAGACTTAGAGTAAAAGAATATGGTGCCTATTGTAGTCTCTTATTCTTAAATGAATATTTCTAACATTGACTACAGAAGTGGTGAGAGGTACTTGACCTCATGGAAATAGAAGATGGTTATCAAGTCCTCAGGATCAGTGATGTGTAATCTCAGGGGGAGTAATACATATTGATTCCCATGGTTGTTTTTTATTTTCTTGTTGCTTATACTACTGACAATGTCTCTAGTGAAGTAATAGTAAACATGTATAGACATAACAGACTTAGGGAGAGATGAAGGTGTGAAATTTCAGTATTTCACTTTCTGTACGTGAATCTTAAGAAGAAAAGTAGCGTGAATACATGAATTATGAATTGAATAGTCGTGTATATTTTGGTTTGATGAAGAAACAGTGGGACAGGGTCAGGAAAAGGGTCTGATATGCTTCAGTCAATTATCAATTGGCTTTTTTGTTCTGATGATTGAAGGTTACAGTTTTTTGATGCTGTTTGAAATTTCTTTTTTAATTTTTTGATGACTTGATGGATCATTAGTTGATGAAGAATATTTGATATCCTAACTGATATATGAAATTATATGATCAGATCTGATAGTGAATAGTTAGCACAAGTTCAAGGGGAGCACTTGCTATGCTTCTAATAATGCATTGTTGGCATTATGTTTGCTTCATACATAATGATTCTTTGGTGATGCTACTTATCTTGATGAAGTTATTGAATGGTGAACTTGTTGATTATGTCTGCTTGAGTTGCATATTTCTTGATGAAGTGGTGTTGGTGTGATAATTATTCTTATGAAGAATTTGGGCCAAGAGAATGATGTTGTGAAGACATGGTCATATGCTACTACTACATCTATTGAATGATACTTGGAAACATGGCATATTAAAAAATGATGCTACACTATCCTATCTTATGATGATTCTCACTTATGATGTTGTGGCTACATACGAGGTCACAAGTTGATGATATTGAAGCTACATTGTTCTATCTTACTTTTCATGGTGTTGGACCTCCCAACATTCAGGGGATCTCCCTAGTATGAAGTCCCAACTAGACCTCACACCGTTTGGTGTAGGAGTCCCATCTGGTATGATGGCTTGGTTGACATTATCTTAAATATAAGCCTTAGCTCCTGCTTGTCAGCACATGAGAGTGGTGCACTTAGTCTTCAAAAATCGAGGTTCTTGTGCCTGGTGAGTGTTTAGTGTAACTTGTGTCTAATTTCTTTCACTACAGAGGGAGAGGGTGATGGTGAATCTCAAGTCGATAGGGAATAGTCCCAACTCAGGTAGAGAGACACGACACATCAGGATCTTTGTAGCTTCCGACGGAGTAGTCCACACAAATGTGGAAGTCACAAACACAAAGTGAACAGATAGCACATACAACACCCAGTGGAGTAGTCCACACGAGTGCAACAGACATGAATGATTTTGTCTAGTGATCAACGAAGTAGTCCACACGGATGAGACAACGATAACAATTGATACAGCACATTTCCAATAGTGTATGCACTCAAACAACCAAAACAGTTCAACTATCTTAGTATAGGTTAAAGCAGCATGCATTACAAGCATCCAAAGATTATTCTTACAAACAAATACAATACATGTGTGAAAACGTGTTGTCCTATTAACAGGCTTCTGAATTAAGTGAAAGTTCCAAGACACATCCGTACACTGGACATCACTAACCCTAGTAGTGGGACATTGGAGCCACTGCTCGCTCCTCAAAGAAAAGATTATAGAGTCTCAAGGCTATGTGGGAGGAGCCAAGGTGAAAAGTCCTTTGCATGTGCAAATTAGGGGTATATATAGCCAAGGGTGAACTTGACCCTTATGACTCTTCGGCTTCCCTCATGATTGTTTGACTTACATGCCTCTCATGATTGTTTGACTTACATGTTGTTCAACTGACATGACTCTTCAACTTCATATGTGGGTCTCTTGGACCTCCACATTAAATTACATTGATTACAACATGTATGGTCCATGGTAGTTATGTGGCTGAGACGAATCATGACATGACTCGACATGACACTGCTGGTATGTACATGATGATGGTGGTGTCCATGTCGAGCTACTATGTTGTTGAGTAATGGGTGTGATCTTGGTGTATCATAGATTCACCTCCGTATGACAAGGTGTGCAAAGACTTCGATGGTCTTGGTTTTCACTTGATGTTTCATGTGCATGTGTCCCCTTCATTAGGTACTTGGTATGATTCATGTTTCATCAATTCACGAACAAGTCTCCTAACATGTCCTCCTTGTTCATCTCGTTCATCATCGCGCCATGTCTCATTCATGTACTTGTTTCTGCAATCACTCATGATGAGACGACATCAAATCCAGAAATCCCCTAATCTATCATGATGCATCATCTTTCGTTTCCAGGTGGAGGTGACCGATAGAGAGGACAAGGCTCTGAAACTGCTCAAAGCAAAATTTCAGGCCGCGATGTGAGGCTCCAAGGCACTGTTGGGAAAAAATGAACAGAGGTCACTGAGAGGCTGCGTTGAGAAGTCCGGGACAACAATGAAAACTACAGGATATGGCTCAGCTAGGAGGTAGAATTCTACGGTTTGTCTAGGGAAGGATGTGCGGGCACAGGAGGCACTGGCAGTGAAAACTATGTAGTTTTTCAGAGGAGGCTAGGATCGGGCTGCGGAAGCCTGCTGGTCAGAACTGTGCATTTCTGGGAGGCAGTCAAGCAAGACATGACTGCGTAGTTTTCGGGCTGAGCGGGGTGTCTGGCAAGAGGAGGACTATTAATTAAAACTGTGTGTTTTTCAAGAGGAGTAGAGAGCAGGCTAGCAGGGGGACTGCATGTAAAAATTATGCAATTTCCCAGGACAGTGCAGTGATAGGCAACGAGTGCCTATCCCTCATTTCTGCATAGTTTCTTCAAGCATTGCAGGCAAGAAGGCTGGACATCTTCTGCATATTTTTTGAGATGAGTGCAGCTTTGGGTCACTGCTCAAGTCAAATTCTCTGATTGACTAGTTGGAGGCTTGATGGATAGGCTTGCAGGGGGCTGAGATGTATTATTGGGAAAATCTTGTGTTGTTCTAGGTGATAGTCAACCAGGTTGATTCTAGAATTGCACAGTGCAGATTACCTAGAGGGTAGCCTCAAGATATGCATAGTTATGGGCAACAGTGCTTGGTCACTGAGGGTTGAGATTGCATAGTGCAGCTCAGTGGAGGTTTGGCTAATGGAGGGTTGTGTGGTCGACAGATCTTCATAGAAATGGTTAACATTTGAGCGATTGAACTCATGTATACATGACCTTGTGAACACACACTCAACATGACTCGACGACAAGATACCTCAAACCATAAGACAAAATATGTTCAGTTTGACTCACTAAAGGGTGAGAGCGACAAGTGCGACACTTGAGATAGATCATTGAATGACCGTGACGACACTTGCGCGACATTGTTTACAACTTCGTATGTGAGTGCAACAAATGTTTACATAGCGAACACAACTTGTACACACAAAGATAGACCTTCAACATAGCCAGAACAAGACTGCGAGCATGATATTAAGAAAACAAAAAAAAAGCAAAGCAAAAAAAACAAGAAGTAAAAAGACTATGTACATAGCATGGGGGGTGGCCCCGGGTTATTAGTGATTTACATCTTGGCCTTTGACAGGAAGGTTGTAAATCCTCCCGTCGAGTCATTATAGATGATACGTGTGTGGGCCAAGCTTTTTTTGGAAAGTCTATGGACCAATCCATAGGGACTGGAACTTTGTATGTTTTCCTTTGTCTTCATGGGGGTTGTCCCATTTCAATACTAATTCACCCACATCGAAGTTAGTGTTCCTTGCAGACTTCTTGTCGAACCATCTCTTGATACGGTTCTCATGGAGTGTGAATTTTTCTTTTGCTTTCATTTGTTCTTCCTGCAGTTTGTGAAGAGTATCCATCCTACACTGAACTAACAGACATGGCATGTCTTGAGATTCTTGGGACAATTGGAGAGAAGGCAAGTAGACGTTTAGTGGGAGGATGGATTCTTTCCCATAAACCAGGAAGTATGGAAAACTGTTCAAAGAGGGTTTGGGTGTTACATAGTCAGCCCATAAGGCATTCGTCAAAGTAGAGTGCCAGTTTCATTGTTCAGAGTAAATGGTCTTCTTGATAATGCGGATGAGGTTTTTATTCGTACATTCGGCGAGACCATTTCCCTACAAGTAGTAGTTAGCTGAGTGTTTAAGCACGATACCATATTGAAATGAAAAATCATAAAGATTTAAAGATGAAAAATAAGTTGCACTGTCAAAAACAAGTGATAGCAGAATTCCAAATCATGAGATGATGTTCAGTTGAAGGAAGATGATGACTTCCTTGTCGTTCACTTGCTTAAGCGGAACTACTTTCGTCCACCACGTGAAGTAATTTGTCGCTGCCAAGATGTAGTGGTGCTACTTTGATGAGTGCAGGAATATTTCTCCAATGATGTCTAAGCCCCACAATTGAAATGGTTCACTCACTGCAACAAGGTGCAGCAGGGATACTAACCTTCATGTTTTGTCGACTGGGCACTTGTGGGCATAAGCATGTGCATCCTTGAATAGAAACTGCCTCGCATGACTTTGTCTGTAGTGGTGTTTCCTGCGAAGTGATCCATGGCTGGTCCATCATGCAGATCATGCAATACCTTCTCTAAATCATGTGCCCCTAGGCACCTCAACAAAATTTTGTTGTTGTGATTTCGATAATAAGGTAATGCTTTGAGGCAGAGTGCCCTCTTTTGTCACATGGAGAAGTAAGAGGGAATGATTCCATGCTTAAGGTACTAGTGCACATCTTCATACCAAGAGTCTCTGTATGAAGTGGACAGTGCTCGCTCTACATCGTACATCTCGATTTCTTGCTCCCAGCTAGTGAGCTCTTCTTCTTCCTCCTGTGCATGGATTGATTCAGCTGCGAGTCTACAGAGACCATGACCATTGACAATGTGAACTGGCTTGATGTCAAGATCATACCCTTGCAAGTTTGTCATCCAGTTCGCACGTCTTTCACCTAGCTCTTGTTGAACAAGTAGTGATCTGACTGCTAGGTGTGACACAAAGACTATACAATGGTTCTTCAGCAGGTAGGGTCTAAAGTGTTTCATTGCCTTGTATACTGCGTATGCTTATTTATTGATGGCGAGGTATTTGAATTCAGGTCCCTGCATTCTTGCACTCATGAAGGAGACGGGACGTTCATTTTTCATCTCATCCTTTTGAGTGAGTATTGCAGCAAGTGAAGTGTTGGAGATGAAGGTGTATAGTAAGAAATCCTTGTTAAAGTCTGGGCTATAAAGTGTAGGTGCATCTGCTATAGCCTACTTTATATGGGTGAATGCATCTTTTCCTTCTTACCCCAGTTGTAGATTGCATCCTTCTTGATCATGTCTTGCATTGGTTTCACCATCTGCGCATAATCCGAGATGAAATTCCGAAGGAAGTTGATCTCCCCAAAAAGGACTGTATGGCTTTCTTGTCGATTGGGTGAGGAATCTATGTGATCATCCGAACTCGGTATGGATCAACCTTGATCCCACTCCTAGCGGTGATGTTCCCAAGGAGGTTACCCTCAGACATTGTAAATACGCTCTTCTTAGGATTCAAGTATATCCCATATTTTCGGCATCGCTCGAATATCTTCTTCATATGTTGTATGTGGTCTGACCGTTTTCTGGAAAAGACTATCACGTTGTCAAGGTAAACCACTACACTCTGTTCGATAAGTCCACGGAAGGTGATGTCCATGGCATGCTGAAAGGTTGTGCCTGTGTTCACAAGCCCAAATGGAATTCTTTTGTAAGCAAACGTACCCCACTTGGTACGGAAGGTAGTTTTCAGTCTATCAGGTTCCGCTACCAGAACTTGGTTGTATCCCAAAAAACCATTGAGCAGAGAAAACATTTCTGCTCTAGATATTGTCTGTAGAATATGTTCCATCGATGGCACAGGGTAGTTGTCTTTGTCCGAGGCACAGTTCAGGTTTTGGAAATCAACGCATAAGCGGATCTCCCCAGACTTCTTACATACATGAACTAAGTTAGAAACCCATGTAGAATGACGAACTCTGTAAATGATCTGAGCATCCAACAGCTTAGTCAGTTCTTTCTATATGAGGGGTTCAAGTGATGGATGTACTTTTCTCAACTTCTATTGAAATGGCTTGACCCCTTCTTTGATTGGGATCACATGTTGGATTATTCATGTGTCATATGTTTTTAGATCATCGTATGTCCACATGAACACATCCCGGTATTGTTTGAACAAGCGGACAAAGGCTTGTCGCTCTTGCGGTGTGCAACACGTACTGAGATTGACAAACTTTGGATCTTGTTCTATTCCCAAGTTGATATGTTCATGCATCATGGTGGAACTGTGGGTTTTGTTGTTCCTTGGCCCTTGGAAATGGTTCTGCAAGTCATAGAGATTTTTGAGAGATACCACACCCTTGGGGATGAGGTTTCCTTTCTTGTCATCAACTGCAGCTTGCAGAGACTGCTCATGCTCATCTTCATCAATCGTTGTATCCTTGAAGACATCAGTGTTGGCCATGAAGTGCAATATCTGTTGATGATCATCAAAAATGCGTAAGTCAGTTATGTTTTCACGGATAGAAGGCTTATACAAAATTTCGACAGTAAACCTATCGCTAAGTGGTATCATCCTAGCAGTTGTGTTATCTAAGGCATCGACAGCTGCATTACGTATTCTTGGCACAACAATGATATTGAAAGCTTGGAAGTTAGATATTAGTCGCCATACCTCTTGTGGATAACTTTTGAGATGAGGTGACAAACAATGTATGGTGTTACATACCTATCGTACCATGATTTCTAAATTACCTACCATTTTGAGAACAACAATATTAAGGCTAATGGCTTTGTGCAAGCCCAATACAAGTGATTCATATGTAGCAGTGTTGTTCATGCACTTGAAGTCCAAGCAGATTGATATCAAGTTTTTCCTTTGCATTAGGTGTATCAAGACACACCTAGCTCTAGAGCCATCCTGTGCCTTTGATTCATCAAAATACATGGTCCACAACTCGTCTATACACAGACCACTTGATGCACTAGTACTACTACTGCTACTGCTACTAGTGTTACAATGTGTTTTACATGTTTCATTTCCATCAGTTGGGCAAGGAAGGAGACCCAACTGCGTGTCTAGTGGGGTTGGGGTTGGCTGTGCGAGATAACATCCCAGCTGTGTTTCCAGGAAGCAGTTATCGAACATGAGTTCCATGAAATCCAACGGTTCATTCTCACCATTGATGGGAGTGACATTATGTTTCATGTATCTCTCGGATAACACCCAAATATGATTTATTTTTCCCTTGTACGGAAGCCATAAGTGTGACTAGTCTATGGCAAAGTATCCATTCAGCTTGCTGGACCAGTCTCTGCTAAGCAGTAAGTTGTATGCTTCTAGTATGTCCACAATGACAATGTTGATGCATTGGTAAACTTGACCATCATGAGAGAACCGAATGATCACATCCGTAGTTCACCAATGGTTGGTACGCATGTTCGATCTAGTTGGATGATCTACGCAGATGTCTTGCTCCATTGCACATTGATCCTCTTGGCAATGGAGAGTGGCATGACGTTAGTTGATGCGCTAGAGTCAATCAAATAGTTGTGAACATTGTAGTTAAAGATTTCAAATGAGATCATGAATGGAGGGAAAAGAGAGTTTTCTTCTTCCATCTGGAGTGTGTTGAAAATAGTTGTATGTAGACCGGGAGGTTTGCTTGCTCCCTTGCTCGTAGAGGTTATCTTGTCTGTGGATTTTTGCCCCAATGCGCGCAACATAATATCTCGTTGACCCTTGATCTTAGCTAACTTGAACAAATAGATGTTTACACAATTTTTCTTCATATATTCAAAAATATTGTAATCAAGAGAGGGTAAACTCACCGAGGTGTCCGCGGTTAGACTCGTGTTTGTACTATTAGGAGGAGTGTTCTGAAGTTTACTGCTCATGGACATACTCTTTTTTGCAGCTGTCTTCCCGAGAGTGCTTTTTGTTTTCTGCTTTGGGATGGCTGGTGGATCAACCTTCCTCATTAGTTTAAGATTTTCTTGCATCTCCCTAATAGTAAGGGGAGCCCCTTGACTTCTGAGATTGTATCGATTATCTTTCTTTGGGGGTTTCTTCTCGATGTTTTTTATGTGTTACATGTGTGCATTAATACGTGTTGATCACCTTCCCAACACTTGGTGCTTCATCAGATGTAGCATCTTCTTCATCATCTTTGTCTTCTGTCTGACACTGCATTGTTTCCCATGTTTCTCATACCATCACACATCGAGTTCACAACTCGGTTCCAATCCAGACAAGTCCTTTCCAAGTGATGGTCTTCATGGAATGAGCAAAAATTGGGCTTCGTGCACATTTTTATTTGGAACACTAAGTTGGAGCTCTATGCAGTTTTAGCTGGGTAGTTGCTACTTGATGACATGCTCCTCTTTGGGTTTCTGGTAGGTTGGTTGCTAGCAGATGTCTCAACAGTTCATTGCTTCAGTTCAACCACTTATGTTGTCAAGGTCTTGACAAGACAAGTAAGGGTTTCAATGTCACTTGCTTCCTTGTCTTTCACCTTACTCACAGCATCTTGGGGCCTCTTGCTCACATTTTTGGAGTCTTTCGCTGATTCATCATCCTTGACAACACCAATCATGCATAGGTCCTTTTCCATAGCGATCGCCTCTTCGCAATTTTCAAGTAAATTTTGGTTTCGCAGCTCGCTTGACGGACTCTGCAATGTTGGTTGACAGTGTAGATGTGTAGTAGTCAACAGTGATGGAGTCATGAGATTTTGTGTCTACTGCAAAATTGTTCAAGATGCATGAAAACCTCTGGTTAAAGTCTTTCACTTTCTCTTTTGACTCCATCTTGATACTGCCCAACTCTTTGAGCAACATGGAACGAGTCTTTTCATTAGCATTTTTTTCCAAAATCATTCTCTTGAACATACCCCAGATCTGGATGGAGTTGACAGGAAGGCTTTACTACCATATTGTTGCTTGGCCATCCAAGGTACATGGAAATAATCTACATTCAACTTCATCGTAACATACCTTGAGTGTCTACAGATGTAGGTAGAATGTGTCCAAGTGGTCTTCTTCCTTCACTGTTCTGTTGGGTTCAAACTTTATCAACATCTTCTCCGAATGCCTTGGCATCTTGTGCAAAGAACCCAGGAGAGACAATGGTCCTTGAGTCATCCATTCCAAGTTTTAATCATCCATTTCTTCTTCTTCTTCGTACTCCTCCTCTTCTTCAGAATCTGATGGTTCTACCTCTGAGTCAACTGGTTTGTCTCTGCCTCAACCTCCTCCGCGGCCTTCTTCTCTGCCTCCTGTACTGGAACCTAAGCCCAAGATCATGAGCGTGTCCTCTTCTTCCTGTCAGAAGACTACATGCTCCTCTCTGTTCTCAACAGCTTTTTCCAAAACTTCGAGAGTGGCAAGAACTGCTTCTTCCACTGATGAGACAATAACTCCTATGGGAGTGGTCTTTGGATTCTTTGATGCATATGAAAGATATTGTATTCCTAGGATCAGTCCGACTGCTTTGGAAAAATGACGGGTGATGTGTAGTATACCTAGTGGGTATAGTATGGGGTACAAAGGGAGATACACAAGGGAATAATGTAATAATGGGATGGGCCATAGTTAATAAATAAAGTGGTTAACCCGCATCATGTAAGGGACCACAAGTAGTTAGCAATAATGTAATAAGCCCATTGTATTAGATATATGGTATTGAGAGAACCATGGTAATGACCCATGGTATTGTAAGTATGATTCCTATATAGAGGCTAGAGACTCCCCATGGAGAGATGCCAAGAATTATTGTATGGACAAGCATATGGCTTGTGGAGTGTTCTCCTTCCTTAAGGAGTGATTCTATGGCATTGCCCTACCTCAAGGGTTTTGATATCAATAAAGATATGAAGTTTATCTATTTCTCTCTTGTTATTCTAGGTATATTTGTATTTCTATATATTTCAAGTCAAACCTATTACAAGTGGTATCAGAGCACTCTCTTGGGCAAGCAGAGAGATATTTTTTTATTTTTTGTAGGAAATTTTTGGGGCGGCAAGTTGCAGATCAGATCTAAAACTTCTAGTGCAAAATTTGCATAATCAAATGGAAGATCTAGATTATTTGTGAAAAGAAACACAATTTCCAAAAATAATCGACCGAATCGGAGCCCAAATGAGGGAGATATTGTGGATCTAAAATTAAGCTGTGTTGCACAAATGTTTTGACGAAAATTCATGGACGATGGATCTCCAGTTATTTTTTATCGTTTTATCAGGGGAATTTGTAGAAACTAATTTTCATATCTGAGGTCCTATTGAAAAATTACCCAATTTCAAAAAAAAAATCAGTCGAATAGAAGTCCGGTTGAGGGAGATATCGCTGACTTAAAATCAGCTCTTTTTTAAGAAAGTTTTGTGATGGCGGGACGTCGTAGCGCAAATCTGAAATTCTAGTGCCTAGATTGGGATTTCTGTCACGTGGGAAGATGCAGAATGATTGTTCCATTTCCAAAAATAGGTCATAATAAGGATTCTGAGCAATATTGAATAAACTGTGGCCATTTTAAATTTTCACCAAGTAAGTGATTTTTTCAAAACCCTCTTTGTGACTTCTAGCAAGATGTTTCTTACAGGAAAAGATGATAGCCCTACTATTGAAGATGTTAGCACTCTGATATTTCTTTTGAAGTTAATGAGCAAAGCAAAGTCAAAGGTAACCACAAACCACTTTTGGAGATTAGGACCTAGCCTTCATGATGCTAAGAGAGGTCTCTCTCTTTATAATTTAACTTTGTTTTAGTTAAGATAATTTAGATCAGTTATTGATTGCACTTGGGTTTCGGTTTGAAATTTTGGGTGGTGGGATCACATTACTTAGATGAAAAGAGGTTTTCTTTTACCATTGGGCTATGGAGTCAAATGTCAGACAAACAAGACTAGATTCAGTTCTAAAAACAATGTCTACATGACAAGATAGATGAGTTACTGCACATCCCAAAGGCTAAATGGTGAAGTGGTTTCAAATCGGATCTAGAGAGCAATTAAGGGTTTCCTATGCCGGACTCTGGAAGGAATGAAAGAAGTCAACCGGGATGGGAGAGCAATTAAGGGTTCTCAAATCCGAGTATCAAAGGAAAACATGTAAATGACTAACTGTGCAAAACAGAGTGTACTTAAACAAATTCTGAGTGATATTTCCAATTAATTCATTGAAATTTAGAACACATTTAAGATTATGTAACGCATAAGAAGATAACAAAATCACACAAAGAAGGTACTTCATTGCAAATGGCTCATCTCATGAATCCTGTAGCGAAATGCTTTTATTACTTGCTCCAGTTTGTTGACTTGAAAATAATACAATCACCCTTAGGTTTTCAGATCAAAATAACTCTACAAATGTAAAATAATCCACCATAATACTTCGAAATATGAAGTATTTATACAAAATGAATTACAAAATATCTTAAACTGCATTGAGAACTAATCTAGGAAAAATAAATATCTTCATGCAAGAAGATAGAGACAACTATTGAATTGTTGCTTGTTGTCCCTGTTATTTAGCTTCTGCTGGTTTTGCTCTTTAATCTTTTTCCCTTTATGCTGCTTGGTTGTTTTGTCTTCACGCTGGATGTTCTGTTTTACTTTAACCTTTCATCTGATACACTTTAACCTTGATGACCTGTCAATATCCTTTTACTGTGTTGTTTTACTTTTTACTGTATATTTACATTTTATTGTGTATTTATTATAGTAAATCATTCAGCTTTTCCCATCTTTCCTCATCTGGTAATTGGATATTGAGAATTTTGTTGTATATTTAATCTACCTCTGTATATCTGGAAAAAGTAGGCTTATTAATAAACAAGTGTTTTACCTCATGCTAGAGGTAAAACAAGTTTTCAAAGTTTGATACAACACTTTGCCTATTGGTAAGCCCTTCATAGATGAAGTGATTACCTATTCTCTGGCCACTTCCTTGATCTTCTTATTATAATCCTCATGTGTCATTAACTTATCATTTATTACTAAGGGATTAGGTAATCCCTTTTCCTTCAAAAGTTCAAACTTAGCCATGAACCAATCAACGGCTAGTTGCATGTTTTGACACTTATCTTCTAAATTCAACATCAAATTCCTCTTAGTGAGGACTTTTCTGACTTCCAAAATTATACTTGTCCTATCAAGTATCTCTAGTTCTTGTAGCTCATAGTTATTCTTGGAGTTGAGGAAGTGGATGATCCTTGTTGCCTCCTTTGGCATATCTCCTATTCTGTTTTAACCCTTTCAATGGATTCTGTAGCCTGCTTTATTAAATCAATCTGTTCAAAAATGACCTGGATTGATGGCCAAATATCATTGACAGAGTTAATGATATTGGCCCACAATTGCTCCTTAGCCTTAGCTATAGGTTCATTGAGTGTCAATTCTTTTTCTAGGCTTTTTATTCTTTCATTCATCCTTGTAGCCTTTTGTTGTTCTTCTTTATGCATGATTTGGGCAAGTTTGTAATCTGTTTCTAGGCTGGTGACTTTCTCCTTCAGTCTGTTCATCTCAGTGATCTGAATGGAAATTCCTTCCATTTATTTGACCAACCTATTTGCTTCATCACTGGTGGAGGCTATTGTTGTTGATCCTGTTGCTGATGTAGTCGGTGCAGATGTTGGTAGTGCAGTGGCCATTGGAGCAGTGGGAGATAATGTTGTTGCCAAAGTAGAAGGGACAGCTATGGTCACTATTGGAATGACAGTTGTAGGAGCATTATCAATACTAGCTTGCTTGAGCTGAATCAAGCTATCCAACTCCTTCTCCATCTCCTTTAACTGGTCATTTAGTTGCAACACTAAGTCCATCATTTCCTCATGATTGGTCTAGCTTTCCAGGACTTCCTTTGTCTGTGGGTGTTGTAAATGAGGCAACTTGAGTTGTTTCTTGAGGGCTGCTATGTCCTCATTCTTCTTTTTGATCAATTTCTCTATGGCCTTAACATCACTTGGGTCATGGCCCAGTTCAATAACCAAGTCCTCCAAGGACTTTATCCTGGTGTCTTTAGCCTATGAAGAGGCTCTCTCCAATTTGAATTGAGTTGTTACACTATCCAATGAATCCTGCAGCTTGTAAGAAGCCATGGCCTTTGCTGTGAGGGTGGAGTAGATCATTTCTCCAGCCTGCTTGTGAAATTCTATATGATCAATGGGATGAACATCCCTGGCCAAGACCTCAAAATTTTTCTTCTTGTAGTCTGCTGAGGTCTTTGGTTACTGTACAGTGGGCTGCAAAAATGAGACCTGAATTTTTCCTTCTTTGATGTCAAAGGTTGACATCAGTTTGGTTTGGTTTGGTGGTGTAAGCTTGAGGTACTTGGCATATGTTTCTGCTTTCAGTTTCTCATTCCTCATCTTTATCTCTCTAAATATATATTTGATGTTATTTTCCTTGTCAGCTGGCCTGACATAGGAAGAGATCTCCATACTTGGTTGTCTACCTATCATCTATGTGTTGGAGGTTGATGTCTATTGTGTTTCCTTTGATGCAATTGCTTCTTTACTTCTCTACCCCATTGCCTCAGTGTTAGTTATTTGCTTTGATGCAATGTTCTCCTCCTGTTCAGACACAGGATTTAACTTGGGCCTTTTTCTTGGCTCAAACAGCTCATTAGCAGTCTCCATGGAAGAGCTATATTCCTCATCCCTGCTCCTGTTAGGATTCTTCTCTTCATTGGTTGGGGTCTGTATGACAGGAGGAATGTTCATTGGGCCCCCCTTGTTCTGGAATCTGCAGGAAAGAATTGTGATCAAATTGTCTTTCCAAATCAATAAGTGTGTTCTCTACATCCACAACAGTGTTTTCCATGTCAATCAAGGTGTTCTCCACCCACTCATCCTGGTTAGAAAATTGTTCAATGTCAAGCCTTGGGTGGTGGATGTATGCTCCCAACTTGACCTTGAGTCTGAGCTTGTTTATGACCCCATGAGGGTCATAGTGCCAGATGAAACTGTTTTTGAATTTCATTAGTTGAAGTAACTTGTCAGCCTCTGGTCCAGCCTCTCTGTTGTTGCAAATAAATGGGCCCATTTGGTTCTTCACTTTGAACTAGGTTTTCTTCCTATAAGCTAGGAAGTGGATCTCATTAGAGCTGATGATTTTCCTGAAGTACTCAAGAGAAAATATCCTCATAGGGAGGTATTTGGGCAACTTATAGGGGGCTAGCTCACAGCCATAAATTCTGATCTCAGTGTGGTTTTGGTACAAGTACCAATCTCCCACCTTACTATTCTTGGCCAATTGCAGTACACTCTTGATCTTTGCGCTAATTCTAGGCTGAGTCTTAGAAGTCAGCATGTTCATGACATAGTATACAAAGGAGTCTATGAAGTCTTTGTCGGTGAATGTTGTTGAAAACTTGTGGACCAAGGGTGTCCAGTAGACGACTGATCTCTCCTTTCCCTTGGTGTCCAATTTCTAGATCCTGAAAGGGAACTTATCTGTCTGGTAATACAAGAACATATGAAACAACACTGAAGAGTATTTGAAAACTCTTTCAGTGGGCAATATAGTGAATTGTTCATGCATTCTGTCTGCAATGAACTGGGCATAATCAAACATGATAGCAGGAGGCATGCTTGGAGTGAAAATGGACAGGAAAGCCATGATGACCTCATCCACATGCTCATCTGATGTGTATCCTAGGATGCATGAGAACATGGTGATTATTCTCCTACCAATCTCTGAAAAAATAGTGGCAGCATAGGGTTGAATGTCTGTATGAGTATGTCGTTCCTCAATGATGAAATTATGGAAAATTTGTTTGATTTTGACTGGGTCCAGTGTGATGTAGAGGTCCAACAAGTTTCCAATGGACAAAGGAGTCGGCTTAGGACTAGGCTGGATTTGCAGCATCTGGTTGATGGACTCTGGTGTAATAGTGAATAGAAACTCATGGTTTGGGGCAACAATAGCCCTTTGGCTAAGGATATAGCAGGCATGACAAAAATGTACAATGTTTAGGAATGGTTGAACTTCTGGGAACGTATACTTGGGAAAATTGGATTCCCAAAGGTTGATGTCATCAACATGGTTTAAGAACCTATCCTTACTCCAGCAGTGGATTCTCAGAAGGTGGCCTGGAGTGGCTGTGTCTTTAATTTGGAAATCCCTGTCTGCCAAGGCCAAATCGTCAATGTCCAAGTGAGGGGTTGAAACCGATCTGACATCCAGAGAGGTCTGGGTAGCCATCTTTGTGATAAAATGTGGAAATGGGGCTTATACAACTCTAGAAGTGAAGTTTGAATGTGTCTGGTTCAGAGATAAGGTCTTAGCAGTTTGCAGGATAGGGGTTTTTATATTTTAGGGGAAACACTCTCAATTCAATGGAAATTTATTAAATTCAATTACTTTAATGTTTGAATTTACTGTATACTTTTGAATTTGAGAGGGACCTTCTGGTTCTCTGCTAAAATAACTGGTATTTGTGGTTCAAGATGCAAACTAGTTTTGAATGGTGGCTGCAGAGGGTTCTATGGCTTCAGTCGTGCACTGGAGGGCTGAACTGGGCTTCCGAAGCGTGTTCGAGAGGCAATTGGTGGTCGGAACTAGTTGTAGAAGCTCAGGGGGCACAAGAAAGCTTAGGACACTTTCACAGAGAAAATGAGCGAAAAGAGTGAAACTGGGGGTCTGCAGGCTTTTAACCGGCAGCGGTTAGAAATTGGCATGGAAACTCCTTTAGTGAATAGCGACAGTTTTTTCTTTCGGCGGGGAGGCAGTTTAGGGAGCCATCACATCGCTTTTGAGCGATGGGTGGTTTTTTTCCTGAGAGCACGCGACTTAACGCAGTGCCGCCACGTAACCCAAGGGGGCCCAAGAAATACTGCCCATATCACGTGTTGTCAAGCTAGTAAAGGTCGGGAGATGAATTGGTGCGATATGGGCAAGGGTAGTAGGATTTGGGGGTGCAAGATCCAACAGCGATCACATGGCAGAGATGCACGGCGGGAGATGGGGGAAACATTTAGCGGGGCCCAGGGGTTAATTACACTTAAGTGTAATTAATCAATGGATAAATGCAGGGTTATTTTGTAATGCGGGTTTATGGAGTGGGGCCAAGGTTTTGTCGTGAAAATGATATTGTAGTGGAGTTAAAAAAGTAATGCGGGGGGGGATAAAACTTAGGATAAAGGGGTTTATGGGTTTTTCTGGGGTTTTTAGGGAAATTAACAAAGGGAAAATGATTTTTTACACGGGGAAAGGGTTTCACACTAGAGAAAAAGGGGCTTTTTGGGTAGGGGAATGAATTTGGATAGTAATTTGATAGGAAACGTGTGAAACCAAGGGAGAAGGGTAAAAATGAGGGAGAAAGGGTTTACATAAGAAATGAAGTGGTAAAGGGGAAATTAGTAAGTATGTAGTGAGGGGTGAACTGGAATAGGGGAAGTTAACCAAATGAACTTATGAGCATCCTTTTTCTTTCATAACTACTTCTGCACACTGAAAAACATGATTAAACATGATAGATGTTCTTATGCTTTAATCAACTTTGTACTTTCTGTAACCTTTCTTCTACATACCCTTTTAATTACCCTAACATTTTTTCTTCACTTTGTTGGGTGCATTTAAGCTAGCAGACCCGTTTCTTTCCTTTTTCTTTTGAAAAGTAAACTATCTAATTCTAACCTTATATCCTCCAAGGGCTCAGATTAAACTAATGAGCTCCTTTTATTTCTCTACCTATCTATTGATCTGCCAAGATTAAACTGTTTGGCTAGATCTTTATTCTCTATCTATAAACATAAAATTCAAGGCATGAAATAGTCAAGATTAAACAGTTTGACTATCATGGGTTGTGGCATGTATGACAAGCTACACACAACCATTATTTTAGACAGTAAAGTAAAGAGTAGTGGCACTTGGACTCACACACTTTCATGATCTGTTTTTGTTTGGGGTTCATATTTTTTCATTTATTTTTTATTTATTTTTTGATCTTTTATCATTCTTTTTTGCTTTTGATATTTCTTTTAGGACATACCCTCTTCACATTTTTTAATTTTAATATGGAAAACATTTGCAGAAAGCAAAGGTATGTACAATATTATAAGACTTAACCATAGTCAATTCAAAATTATGAATCCTATTATTATAGGACCCTAACAGTGGCTCCACATGGGGATGGCATTTCCTGGTGAAATGTCAAGAACTCTAAAGATTAGTAGCCTTTGAATTGTGACTGTATTTACCTTGTGAATTGTCCTTCTGTGATTCTGCTTTATTGATAGTTATGATAGTGAATCCTTCAAAGCTCAGGGCCTTCTCTCCAGGCTTCAACTTCAAAGGATTACCATCCAATCCAATCTACACTATGCAATGTTATGTACAATAATGCAAAGTAAAGTGAACTATTATTAATAAGTGGAAAAATAATGCTTCAACATTTTTCCATTAATACGTCCTCCTGGTAGATCTGATCCATCTCTCTCTCTCAAGAAAAAGGCATTGTTGCCCCTGTAGCCATAAATGACATAAGGCCCTTTCCACAAAAAATCATTTTTTCCATGTTTTCCTTTGTCTTCTCTCCTTGAATCCCACATAGGTACTTTATCTCCTATGTAAAAATCATCTGCTTTAGTCTTTTTATCAAACAATTTCTTGATTTTCTCCTGGATTACCTGTGATTTTACATATATTTCCTCTTTGGTCTGTTGCAGGTGTATGGTCTGATTTATTCTTCTCTGAATATCATTCAGTTCCACTTGTAATTCTTGGATGATCTTCATCACTAGCATTCCCAAAGATGATGGAAAAACCTCATCCATCCCATATTCCAGTTCATAAGATGATGTTCCAATTGACTTCTTAGTAGTTAGTCTATCTTCCCATAAGGCATTGACTAACTTCTTGTTCCATGCCTTTTTGTTATCTTCTAGCGATTTCTTAATGATATTGACCAAGCTTTTGTTAGATGGTTCTGCAATTCCATTACCTCGAGGGTTATAGGTTGTGGAGTGGCCAAGGGTGATGGGGTATTTTTTACAGAAGTCTATCATTCTCTTGGATTTAAAGGCAGCTGCATTATCAGTAATGAGCTTTTGGGGACATCCAAATCTTGATAGGATATTACTCCCTAGAAAGGAGATTATGACATCATTTGTGGCTTGTCTAGAAGGTATTGCTTCTATCCATTTGGTGAAATAGTCAGTAGCTATCAGAATCCATTTGTACTGAGCTGAGGAGGCTGGGTGTATTTCTCCAATGAAGTCTAACCCCCATTGTTGAAATGGAATTTTAGTGGAAATTGGTTTAAGAGGCAAGGGTAACTGTTTTCTCTTTCCCTCAAATATTTGGCATTTATGACAAGAGGTCACATGTTTCTTAACATCTGAAAACAAAGTGGGACAATAGAAACCAGCCCTCAGAATTTTGTCAGCAGTAGTCTTCTAGTACAAGTGTCCTCCACAATCCCCTGCATGAAACTCTTGCATGATTTTATCAACTTCAATTTTTAGTAAAAAAATTAAAATAATTCCACTATTGTCTTTCCAAAACAATGCATTATCTATGATACAATACTTTAATAGTTTCATCTTTAAAATTCTAGCTTTAGTGCTTTTTAAACCGGGAGGAGCTTGTAAATTTTGTAATAAAAATATAATATTTGCATACTAGGGTGAATCAATAAAAGGTTCACTGATCAGTGGAGTCGCCATCTCTTCCTAATCATCAAGGGCACTAATGAAGTTTATATCAAGGGTCTGACAGTTCAATTCAGCCATGAGTTTGGCTAAACCTTGGCCTTTGATAAGCTTAGTTAGCTTTATCTCTATGTCATATTCCAATATTGTGGCAATCCACTTGCCTCTTTTCCCTTCACGCTCATTTTGTGTCAAAATGTCCTTAACTGTATTGGAACATAAGCAATAATGTGAGAAAACAAAATGTATACTCTGAAGTCTTCAATAGCCTTTACTAAAGCTAATGCTTGTTTTTCCATAATATTGTATTTGAGTGTGTCATCTCTTGAGGATTTACTAAAAATTACGATTGGTTGTTCATATCCTTGGTTGTTCTTTTGCAGCAAGACTGTTGTGATGGTGTGTTCTGAAGCAAAAGAAAAAATTATAAAATCCTTTTTAAAATCAGGACTTATCAAGACTGGAGTTTTGGTTAAGGCTTCCTTGATGGCTTCAAAGAATTGTTTGGCCTCCACTGTCCATTTAAGTGTTGAGTCCTTTCTTAGCATGCTATTTAATTCTCTATTCAGTTCTGCTAGATTTGAAATGAATCTCCTAAGAAAGTTTATCTTGCCTAGAAATGACTGTAACTCTCTAATGTTTCTAGGATGGGTAATGGTCAAAATGGCCTCTATTCTAGCAGGATCTATACTAATCCCATCTTTAGATATGATATGCCCCAACATTTTTCCCTCTTCCAAACCAAAGAGTGTCTTTTTGGGATTTAAAGAAATCCCAAATTTTCTACATTTGATAAATACTCTTCTCAAGTGGTCTAGATGTTCATTTTCAGATTTAGAGAAGATTGTGATGTCATCTTGGTATACTACTAGGAAGTCATGGATCTCCTTGGCAAAAGCTATATCCATATCTCTTTGAAATGTGGCACCCACATTCATTAATTCGAAAGGCATCTTTAAATACATGAAAGTACCCCAAGGAGTAGTAAACGCAGTTTTGGCTTGGTCCTCAAGTTGAACTAAAATCTGGTTATACCCAGAGAATCCATCTAACAGTGAAATATTGGATGAGCCTACTACCCTCTGCAAGATATGGTCCATTTTTTGTAGAGGATAGTTATATTTTAATGAGACCTTGTTTAAATTTATGAAATCTACACAAAGTATAATTTCACCAGTATTTTTCCTAGTTGTGACAAAGTTTGAAATCCAATCTGTGTATCTAATGGGGGCTATAATCTAGGCATCAAACATTCTTTTAACTTCTTTCTCAATAGTGGGCATAAGAACTTGGTTTATTCTCCTAAGTTTCTATTTGAAAGGTTTATGATCTTCTTTTAGAGGTATTTTGTGTTGGATTATGCTAGTGTCATAAGATTTTAAGTCTTCATAACTCAGGCAAATACATCCTAGAACTATTTAAACAGATTGATGTATTTAACCTTTTCCTCTAGAGGCAAGGCTTTTGATATTTTAGTGAGTTTTGGTTTATCCTCAGTTCCTATGTTAAACTCTTCTATGTTATCTCTCAAAGGTTCCATTTTGGGTTTCCTAGCTACATCATTAGAGTCCAACAAATCTTCTAAAGGGACTAATCCCTTAGGAAAAAAATTATTTTTTAGATTTAGAATTTTAGGATCATCATTCATTATTTCTTCAATATCTACATTCTCTAAACTATCTATTTCTACTCTAGTAAATTTAGTTGGTTTAGCTATATCTAAAATATTTACATCTATGTTATTTTCTATATTATTGTCTATTGTATAGTCAATATCTATCTTACAATTCTGAAATTCACCTTCATTGTTCATGAAATCATAAATCTGAGAATCCTGGGAGAAAATCTGCCAATACTTCAGGTTATCTGGTATAATAGGCCTATGTCTAACTTCTACAGTATACTGATGGTTGGGTTGAAATGGAAATTTACAGGTACTAGCAAAAGTGGCCAGACTGTGGGCCTGCATGTTTTGTTTTCTTGGAATGGCGGCAAAGTTTGTTTCTAGGAGGTCTTTGATAAAATCTACAACAGTATCCCTATATTGACCAAGTCTAGGATTGTTTACAGAGTATTCACCATTAATTTGTTTAATAATCAGCTCTAAGTCTCCCATGATGGAAACTCTTTTGGCTCCAAGTTTCCTAACCAATTGTAATCCTAGAATTAGGGCTTCATATTCGGTCATGTTATTGGTACACTTGAAGTTCAATATGAAAGCATGTCCCTCAACATGATTATTCTCCATATTATGGATCCACAGTCCTGCACCAACCCCTAACCTATTGACAGATCCATCAAAGTCAAGATGCCATAGGGACTCATGAAAGATGTTCTCACTATCAACTTTCTGTATTTCAGGTCTTTAGTTGTGATTTCCTTATTGTCATGTTTTTCATTGTACAGGATAAAAGAGTCCATATATGAATGCATGGAGTATATGGGAAGTTTTGTGGTTTTTCATCACTACTCACCATGTATTTCATCATGGTATCTCTATATAATTTTCTTGGTTGGCCAAAAATAGATATGGTGGCATAAGACATATCTAATTGCAAGGATCCCTGCAGTTTTTCTCCCCATGAGCGAGCTAGCAGCATTCCATATTTCAATGGGATGTCTACAACTACTATGTCCATTAGAATACTCTTTGCAGGGCACTCGACAAGAGTTACACATAATTCCTTGATCAAACCAAGGCATTTAACTTGGCTTGAGTCAAAAGAAAACAAATCCTTATATGGTTTGGTAATGTCTAGGTTTAGTCTCTCCATGGTTGCCTTTAGCATCAAATTATGGGATGCCCCTGAGTCTTACATAGCATTATGAAATATTTTGTCATGAAGGTTTAGGCTAATGTAGAAAGGAGGAACTCCCCCTTGCTGCTGAATACCATTGGCCTCAGGGCCAAACAATAATTCAGGTTGATCATCATTCAAATTAACAGCATCCTCTCCCTCTCCTATGCTTAAATTTCAGTTATCTGTGACCTGTAAGATTCATTCTTTACTAGTTCGGTCAAGGGAACTGATATCTTTAATTTTGCTATTTCAGTTTTGATTTTGAAAGGGAGCTGAACTTTTTTTGTTCGATTTATATCTTCCTTAACATGTGCAGTTTGTGTGTTCTTATCTTGTTTCTCAGTACTAGGCATTTCAGTGTGTGTTTCTACTGTTTTACCTTGATTTCTCTTATTTTGATTGTTTTCAGTAATTGTCTCTGTTTGAGTTTCAGTGGAGGTTATATCTACAATTTTAGGGGTAGAAGTCTCTGGTGTTCCCCTAGGGAGGATTTGTAACACTTTGGTAATTGGAGCTTCTTTTATTATCTTAGTTTGTGTCTGGATGGATCTTTTAATGGGAGTCTCATTGTTCTTTTTACTTCTTAAGCTATATTGTTTGTGTACCTCATATATATCTGACTCATATCCCTGTTTAAAATCAAAGGATTAACCAAATTCTAACTGCAACTGTTGCAGCATAATAATTCATGTTCTTCTTGAGTAAGAAAAACAATGTCTTCAACTTTGGTTTCTAGTAAGTTTATTTGGGTATCATCCTCTCCTTCTTGGTTATGTGAATCCTCAAGATAGCTTTCTTGGAAGGGGGGCCTAATTTGTTGATCTGGTGTAGCATTCTTTCCAGCATTAGGGTTCTTCTTAAAATTGGGGTTTCTTATTGGGGGTGGTTGTTGATTTTCCCATTGATTTTTCCTCTCCATGTTTTCTAATCTATCCATTATTCTCTCTAAACTCTTAGCTAAAATATATACCTTTCCACCTGAAGTGGAAGTTTCCTCTTTACATACAACTTTCTTCTCATTTCTCATTCAGGCTTTCTTGGCTAATAGGTTGGCCTCTACACTAACATCATTGCTTTGCATTTGTTCCAATGTTTCAGGGTTCCATGTCAGCGTCAAAACCATTAGGGAATTTAATTAATGCTAGGTCAGGTGGAGGCTTAATATTGGTTGGAATTGCATTGTAGACACCATTGAACCTAGTGAAATAGTCTTGAACTAACTCATTCAGAGCTCTTCTAATGTTTTCATATTCAGAAAGTATTTGCAATGGCTTTTTATTTCTCTCCCATCTATCATTGAATAATCTATGAAAATTAGCTAAGTCTACAATATGGTTGGAAAGAAAGGCTTTGAACCATTTCTTGACATCCCCAGTTAAATTTTGGGCAAACAACCTCATTTGGACATTTGCTTCATCTATCTCATGCAACTCAAAAAAGTCAAACATCTTGTTTACATGTTGCTAGGTAGTGCACTGACCAGTAGCATCAAACAGGAAGATTTTACTCTGATAATCCGCGGCCATGGCATGGAGTTGTGCAGGTAAAACTAGAGGTGCATATCGGTTTCCATTGTTATGATTCTGGCTTGACTAGGGGGTAAATTTTTGGTGCTTGAGGATGGACCTGAACTGGATGGAGATAAACTAGATGATGATGAGGATGGCAGATTAATAATTGGTTTAGGTTATTGGACTATGGTAGATACATTTGGTGAGGTGGTAGTAAAAGAAGGGGTATTTACAGTGAGTGAAGTTTGTGCAGAAACTTCAGGGGCAGCAGTAGTAAGGGAAGTTATTTCAATAGATTGTTGAAGGTAAGAATCACCTATATTACTTATAAATTTAGAGGACCAAGCTTCTATCTTATCAAAAGTCTCAACAACAAATTTATCTAAATCTGAATGAATAATCCTTTTTGATTCAATGAGTTGAAAAAACTCAAGGTCTAAGACTGTTTCATGGATTGCATTCTCATATTTACTTCTAAATCATGAGAGGTCAAATGACAAATAAAAAGGGATTTCCTCTAAAGTTAACAACTCCTCAGGGAGTGAATTAGCTCTAACTAACTGACTACTACTAGCTTGAGTTTCTGTTGTTTTGGGTTTTCTTAAAATTCTCTCTGGGTCATCAATTATAGTTGCAGGGTTTGGATCTGGATTGGACCTCATATAGTGAGTCTTCTTAGGAGCCAAAATTTTAACTTTTTTAACTGTTTTTATAATAAAAAAAATCAAGATTAACTTTCAGAAAATGACCTTAAGGGGCTTAAGATGAAATTTAAGGTTTCCTTAAAGTTTTATGAGACTAAGGATCGAAGTCCCCAGTATGGTCACCAGAAATGTTAGCACTCTGATATTTCTTTTGAAGTTAATGAAGAAAGAAAAGTCAAAGGTAACCACAAACCACTTTTGGAGATCAGGACCTAGGCTTCCTGATGCTCAGAGAGGGCTCTCCCTTTATAATTTAACATTGTTTTAGTTAAGATAATTTTAGGCCAATTATTGATTGCACTTGAGTTTTGATTTGAAATTTTGGGTGGCGAGATCACTTTACTTAGATGAAAAGAGGTTTGCTTTTACCATTGGGCTATGGAGTCAAATGTCAGAAAAACAAGACTAGATTCAGTTCTAAAAACAGTGTCTACAGGGCAAGATAGATGAGTTACTGCAGATCTCAAAGGCTAAATGATGAAGTGGTTTCAAATCATATCGAGGGAGCAATCAAGGGTTCCCTAGGCCAGACTCTGGAAGGAATGAAAGAAGTCAACCGGGATGGGAGAGAAATTAAGGGTTCTCAAATCCGGGTATCAGAGGAAAACATGTAAATGACTAACTGTGCAAAACAGAGTGTACTTAAACAAATTTTGAGTAATATTTCTAGTTAATTCATTGAAATTTAGAACACATTTAAGATTATGTAACACATAAGAAGATAAAAAAATCACACAAAGAAGGTACTTCACTGCAAATGGATCATCTCATGAATCCTGTAGCAAAATGCTTTTATTACTTGCTCTAGTTTGTTGACTTGAAAATAGTACAATCACCCTTAGGTTTTCAGATCAAAATAACTCTACAAATGTAAAATAATCCACCATAATAATTCGAATTATGAAGTATTTATACAAAAGGAATTACAAAATATCCTAAACTGCATTGATAACTAATCTAGGAAAAAGAAATATCTTCATGCAAGAAGATAGAGACGGCTATTGAACTGTTGCTTGCTATCCCTGTTATTTAGGTTCTGTTGGCTTTGCTCTTTGATATTTTCCCCTTAATGATGCTTGGTTGTTTGGTCTTCACGTTGGATTTTTTGTTTTACTTTAACCTTTCATCTGATACACTTTAACCTTGATGACCTGTCAACATCCTTTTGCTGTGTTTTTTTACTTTTTACTGTGTATTTACTACAGTAAATCATTTAGCTTTTCCCATCTTTCCTCATCTGGTAATTGGATATTGAGCATTTTTCTGTATATTTCATCTGACTTTGTATATTTTGCAAAAGTAGGCTTATTAATAAACAAGTGTTTTAGCTCATGCTGGAGGTAAAACAAGTTTTCAAAAGTTTGATACAACACTTTGCATGTTGGTAAGACCTTCATAGATGAAGTGATTACCTGTTCTCTAGCCACTTCCCTGATATTTTTATTATAATCCTCATGTGTCATTAAATTATCATTTATTACTAAGGGATTAGGTAATACCTTTTCCTTCAAAAGTTCAAACTTAGCCATGAACCTATCAACGGCTAGTTGCATGTTTTGACACTTATCTTGTAAATTCAACATCAAATTCCTCTTAGTGAGGACTTTTCTGACTTCCAAAATTGTACATGTCTTGTCATGTATCTCCAATTCTTGCAGCTCATACTTATTCTTGGAGTTGAGGAAGTGGATGATCCTTGCTGCCTCCTCTGGCATACCTCCAAGTTCTGTTTTAACCCTTTCAATGGCTTCTGTAGCCTGCTTTATTAAATCAATCTATTCAAAAATGACCTAGATGGATGGCCAAATATCATTGACAGAGTCAATGATATTGGCCCATAGTTTCTCCTTAGCCTTACCTATAGGTTCATTGAGTGTCAGTTCTTTCTCCAGGCTTTTTATTCTTTCATTCATCCTTGTAGCCTTTTGTTGTTCTTCTTTATGCATGATCTAGGCAAGTCTCTAATCTGTTTCCAGGCTGGTGACTTTCTCCTTTAATATGTTCATCTCAACGGTCTGAATGGACAATTCTTCCATTGCTTTGACCAGCCTGTTTTCTTCATCACTGGTGGAGGCTGTTGTTGTTGATCCTTTTGCTCATGTAGTCGATGCAGATATTGGTAGTGCAGTGGCCATTGGAACAATGGGAGCTAATGTTGCTGCCAAAGTAGAAGGGACAGTTTTGGTCACTGTTGGAATGATAGTTGCAGGAGCCTTATCAATACTATCTTACTTGAGCTGAATCAAACTATCTGACTCCTTCTCTATCTCCTTTAATTGGTCATTCAGTTGCAGCACTAAGTCCATCATTTCCTCATGATTGGTCTAGCTTTCCAGGACTTCCTTTATCTGTGGGTGTTGTAAATGAGGCAACTTGAGTTGTTTCTTGAGGGCTATTACGTCCTAATTCTTCTTTTTGATCAATTTCTTTGTGGCCTTAACATCACTTGGGTCATGGCCCAGTTCAATAACCAAGTCCTCCAAGGAATTTATCCTGGTGTCTTTAGCTTGTGAAGAGGCTCTCTCCAATTTGAATTGAGTTGTTACATTGTCCAATGAATCTTGCAGCTTGTAAGCAGCCATGGCCTTTGCTGTGACGGTGGAGTAGATCATTTCTCCATCCTGCTTGTGAAATTCTATCTGATCAATGGGATGAACATCCCTGGCTAAGACCTCAAAATTTGTCTTCTTGTAGTCTGCTCAGGTCTTTGGTTGTAGTACAGTGGGCTGCAAAAATGAGACCTGCATTTTTCCTTCTTTGGTGTCAAAGGCTAACATCAGTCTGGTCTGGTTTGGTGGTGTAAGCTTGAGGTACTTGGCATATGTTTCTGCTTTCAATTTCTCATTCCTCATCTTTATCTCTCTAAATCTGTCTTTGATGTCCTTTTCTTTGTCAGCTAGCCTGATGTAGGAACAGATCTCCATACTTGGTTGTCTACCTATCATCTGTGTGTTGGAGGTTGATGGCTGCCATGTTTCCTCTGATGCAGCTGCTTCTTTACTTATCTGCCCCATTGCCTCAATGTAAGTTATTTTCTCTGATGCAATGTTCTCCTCCTGTTCAGACACAGGATTCAACTTGGGCCTTTTGCTTGGCTCAAACAACTCATCAACAGTCTCCATGGCAGAGCTAGATGCCTCATCCCTGCTCCTGTTAGGATTCTTCTCTTCATTGGCTTTGGTTTGTATGATAGGAGGAATGTTCATTGGCCCCCCTTGTTCTAGAACCTGTAGGAAAGTGTTATGATCAAATTTTCTTTCCAAATCAATAAGTGTGTTCTCTACATCCACAACAGTGTTGTCCATTTCAATCAAGGTGTTCTACACCCACTCATCTTGGTTAGAAAATTGTTCAATGTCAAGCCTTGTGTGGTGGATGTATGCTCCAAACTTGACCTTGAGTTTGAGCTTGTTTATGACCCCATGAGGGTCATAGTGCCAAATGAAACTATTTCTGAATTTTATTAGTTGAAGTAACATGTCGTCCTCTGGTCCAACCTCTCTGTTGTTGCAAATAAATGGGCCCATTTGGTTCTTTACTTTGAACTGGGTTTTCTTCCTATAAGCTAGGAAGTGGATCTCATCAGAGCTGATGATTTGCCTGAAGTACTCAAGAGCAAATATCCTCATAGGGAGGTATTTGGGCAACTTATAGGGGGCTAGCTCACAACCATAAATTATGATCTCAGTGTGGTTTTGGTACAAGTACCAATCTCCCACCTTGTTGTTCTTGGCCAATTGCAGTACTCTCTTGATCTCTGGGCTGATTCTAGGTTGAGTCTTAGAATTTAACATGTTCATGACAGGTTATACAAAGGAGTCTATGAAGTCTTTGTAGGTGAATGCTATGGAAAACTTGTGGACTAAGGGTGTCTAGGATACGACTAATCTCTCCTTTCCCTTGGTGTCCAATTTCTGGATCCTCAAATGGAACTTATCTATCTGGTAATACAAGAACATATGAAACAACATTAAAGAGTATTTTAAAACTCTTTCAGTGGGCAATATAGTGAATTGTTCATGCATTCTGTCTGCAATGAACTGGGCATAATCAAACATGATAGCAGGAGGCTTTCCTAGAGTGAAAATGGATAGAAAAGCCATGATGACCTCATCCACATGCTCATCTGATGTATATCCTAGGATGCATGAGAGCATGGTGATTATTCTCCTGCCAGTCTCTGAAAAAATAGTGGCAGCATAGGGTCGAATGTTTGTAGTTCCTCAATGATGAAATTTTGGAAAATTTGTTTGATTTTGATTGGGTCTAGTGTGATGTACAGGTCCAACAGGTTTCCAATGGACAAAGGAGTTAGATTAGGACTAGGATGGATTTGCAGCATCAGGTTGATGGAATCTAGTGTAATGGTGAATAGCAACTCATAGTTTGGGGCAACAATAGCCCTTTTACTAGGGATATAGTAGGCATGACAAAAATGTACAATGTTTGGGAATGGGTGAACTTCTGGGAATGTATACTTGGGAAAATTGGATTCCCAAAGGCTGATGTCATCAGCATGGTTTAGGAACCTATCCTTACTCTAGCAGTGTATTCTCAGAAGGTAGCCTGGAGTGGCTGTGTCTTTAATTTGGGAATCCCTGTCTGCTAGGGCCAAATGGTTAATTTCCAGGTGAGGGGTTGAAACTGTTCTGACATCCAGAGAGGTCTGGGCAGCCATCTTTGTGATAAAATGTGGAAATGGGGCTTATACAGCTCTAGAATTGAAGTCTGAATGTGTCTGGTTCAGAGATAAGGCATTAGCAGTTTGCAGGATAGGGGTTTTGGTATTTTAGGGGAAACACTCTCAATTCAATGGAAATTTATTAAATTCAATTACTTTAATGTTTGAATTTATTTTATACTTTTGAATTTGAGAGGGTCGTTCTGGTTTTCTATTGAAATACCTAGAATTTGTGGTTCAAGATGCAAACTGGTTTTGAATGGTGGCTGCAGAGAGTTTTGTGGCTTTAGTCGCGCACTGGAGGGCTGAACTGGGTTTCTGAAGCATGTTCGGGAGGTAATTGGTGGTCGGAACCAGTTGCAGAAGCTCGGCGGGTGCGAGAAAGTTTAGGATGCTTTCGTAGAGAAAATGAGCGAAAAGAGTGAAACTGAGGGTCTGCGGGCTTTTAACCGGGAGCGGTTAGAAATTGGCGCAGAAACTCGCTTAGTGAATAGTGACGGATTTTTCTTTCGGCGGGGAGGCGGTTTAGGGAGCCATCACACCGCTTTTGAGCGATGAGTGGTTTTTTCCTAAGAGCACGTGACTTAACACGTTGCCGCCACGTAACCCAAGGGGGCCCAAGCAATACTGCCCATATCGCGTGCTCTTGGGCCAGTAAAGGTCAGGAGATGAATGGGTGCGATATGGGCGAGGGCCGTAGGATCTGGGGGTGCAAGATCCAATGGCCATCACGTGGTAGAGATGCACGACGCGAGATGGGGGAGACATTTAGCGGGGCCTAGGGGTTAATTACACTTAAGTGTAATTAATCAATGGATAAATGCGAGGTTATTCTATAATGCGGGTGTATGGAGTGGGGCCAAGGTTTTGTCAGGAAAATGATATTGTAGCGGAGTTAATAAAGTAATGTCGGGGGGGATAAAACTTAGGATAAAGGGTTTTATGGGTTTTTCTGGGGTTTTTAGGGAAATTAACAAAGGGAAAATGATTTTTGACATGGGGAAAGAGTTTCACACTAGGGAAAAAGGGGCTTTTGTGTAGGGGAATGAATTTGGATGGTAATTTGCTAGGGAATGTGTGAAACCAAGGGGGAAGGGCAAAAATGAAGGGAGAAGGGGTTTACATAAGAAATGAAGTGGTAAAGGGGAAATTAGTAAGTATGTAGTGAGGGGTGAACTAGAATAGGGGAAGTTAACCAAATGAACTTATGATAATCCTTTTTATTTTATAACTCCTCCTGCACACTGAAACACATGATTAAACATGATAGATGTTCTTATGCTTCAATCAAATTTGTACTTTCTGCGACCTTTCTTCTACTTACCCTAACATTTTTTCTTCACTTTGTTGGGTGCATTTAAGCTAGCAGACCCCTTTCTTTCCTTTTTCTTTTGAAAAGTAAACTATCTACTTCTAACCTTTTATCTTCCAAGGGCTCAAATTAAACTGATGAGCTCCTTTTATTTCTCTACCTTTCTATTGATCTGCCAAGATTAAACTGTTTGGCTAGATCTTTATTCTCTATCTATAAACATAAAATTCAAGGCATGAAATAGTCAAGATTAAACAGTTTGACTATCATGGGTTGTGGCATATATGACAAGCTGCACACAACCATTTATTTAGACAGTAAAGTAAAGAGTATTGGCACTTGGACTTGCACACTTTCATGTTTTGTTTTTATTTGGGGTTCATATTTTTTCACTTTTTTTTATCTTTTCTTATTATTTTTTTCCTTTGATATTTCTTTTAGGACATACCCTCTTCACATTTTTTAATTTTAATATGGAAAACATTTGCAGAAAGCAAAGGTATGTACAATATTACAAGGCTTAACCATAATTAATTCAAAATTATGAATCCTATTATTATAGGACCCTAACAAAAGAATTCATAAGCAGTGAAAAGTTAACATATGGGAAAATTTGGAGAGGTTTCGTATGGCTCGGTTTGCAAGATGAGGCTGCCATATGGTGGAGATCACTTGACAATAAGAAGTTGTACAAACTTTCAGATGACAAATTTGAAAAAATCCTTTTAGACAAATGGTCTCATGTTGGAAAACAAGATAATGAGAAACATATGGGGTTATTTTCTACTAGTATCTCCTTATTACAAGTTCATGGATATATTCAGAAGGAGAAGATCATTGTGTCTATAAATCCTAGTTGCAAGCAAAATCTTATAAATGTTAATTTGGCAAAAAAATTGCAAGTTCCAACAAAACACATGGAAAACACACTGGTTGATAATGCAGATGTTCAAGTTTATAAAGATTTGAATATTTCTATGGATAAGTATGTATTGTATTTTTATTTTTATGCTTCAGATATGGCTAATGTGGATGTTGTTTTGGGATACCCTTGGATGGAATTTGTTGGTACTTTCAATATTAATGTGTAGAAAAAATTCCTGAAGCTCTGGTAAAAAAAAAAAAAAAATTACATTACAGGATATTTCCATCAATAAACAGGTAGAGTCCAAGGAGGCTAAAGTAGAATATGTTACAGGTACTGATACATTAGATGAGGAATCCATGGTTGAAGTAATATTAGGAGATAAGCAACAACAGCAGGTGCCACAACATGTACCAGATACCAATCAGGCTCCATTATGTGGTGAATTAAAGAAATATACATCGTTGGTTAAAATTTCAGCATATCATGACCCATATCACCCCACAAGAAAACAACCAACACGATGGCAACAAATTAGCCACAATATCTATTACAAATATACCAATGGACTACTCTTTTGAGTGGATCTTATTGTTTGTGTTATTCTTATGTTTTGGGGATGAAACATGTTTAAGGGGGGTGGAATGTAGTATACCTAGGGGGGATAGTATGGGGTACAGAGGGAGGTACCCAAGGGAATAATGTAATAATGGGATGGGCCATAGTTAATAAATAAAGTGGTTAACCCACATCATGTAAGGGACCACAAGTAGTTAGCAATAATGTAATAAGCCCATTGTATTAGATATATGGTATTGAGAGAACCATGGTAATGACCCATGGTATTGTATGTATGAGGCCTATATAGAGGCTAGAGACTCCCCATGGAGAGATGTCAAGAATTATTGTATGGACAAGCATATGGTTTGTGGAGTGTTCTCGTTCCTTAAGGAGTGATTGTGTGGTGTTGCCCTACCTCTAGGGTTTTGATATCAATAAATATCTGAAGTTTATCTATTTATCTCTTGTTATTATGGGTATATTTGTATTTTTATATATTTTCAGGTCAGATCTATTACATGATGGGACAGACAAAGCAAAGGTGTTGATATGAAATTTCATTCTCAAGTCTAGGAGGTGAGGATTGGTCAACTTCAGAGTTGCGTGTAGGTGATTGATGAGTGGGTTTGAGAGGAAATTCAACCATAAACTAGTAGTGGACCTCCTTCTAGCGCCAAAAATGTTGACGGTGATGGACCCGTAACATTTAGGGGATCTCCCTGGTATGAAGTCCCAACTAGACCTCACGCCATTTGGTGTAGGAGTCCCATTCGGTATGATGACCCAGTTGTCGTTATCTTAAAGATATTCCTTAGCTCTTGCTTGTCAGCACATGACAGTGGTGCACTTAGTCTTAAAAAAGCGAGATTCCTATGACTAGTGAGTGTTTAATGTAACTTGTGTCTAAGTTCTTTCATTTTAGAGGGAGAGGGTGAGAGTGAGTCTCAAGTCTAGAGGTAATAGCCCCAACTCAGGTAGAGACAAACGACACAGTAGGATCTGTGCAACTTCCCGCGGAGTAGTCCACACAGATGTGGCAATCACAAACACAAAGTGAACAAATAGCACGTACAACACTGAGCGGAGTAGTCCACACAAGTGCGACAGACATTATAACAAGTTTACAAGAATGAGTTTGTCTAGTGTCTGACAGTGTAGTCCACACGAGTGTGACAGATGTTATAACAAGTTTACAAGAATGAGTTTTTCTAGTGTTCGGCGGAGTAGTCCACACGGGCAAGACAACGATAAAAACTAATATAACACATTTCCAATAGTGTGTGCACTAAAACAACTGAAATAGATCAACTATCTTAATATAGGTTAAAGCAACATGCATTACAAGCATCCAAGGAATAGTCTTACAAATGAATACAATACATCTGGGAAAATGTGCTAGCTTATTAATAAGCTTTTGAATTAAGAGAAAGTTGCAAGACACATCCGTACACCATACGTCACTAACCCCAGTAGTGGGGTGTTGGAGCCACTGCTCGCTCCTCAAAGAAAAGACTACAGACTCTCAAGGCTACGTGGGAGGATCCAAGGTGAAAATTCCTTTGCATGTATAAATGATGGGTATATATAGCCAAGGGTGAACTTGACCCTTGTGACTCTTCGACTTCCCTCATGACCGTTTGACTTGCATGACTCTTCAACTTCATATGTGGGTCTCTTGGACTTCCACGTTACATTACATTGATTAAAACATGTATGGCCCATAGTAGTGATGTGGCCAAGACGACTCATGAAATGACTCGACATGACACTGCTAGTATGTAAATGCAAATGGTGGTGTCCATGTCGAGTTGCCTTTCTGCTGGGTAATGAGTGTGCTCTTGGTATATCATATTTCGTTTCAGGGTGGAGGTGACCGGGAGAGAGAACAAGGCTCTGAAAATGTGCAGAGCACATTTCAGGCCAGGATGCGAGGTTTCGGGGCATTGTCGGGAAAAATTGCACAAAGGTCATTAAGAGGCTAGGTTGAGTAGTCTGGGATAGTGGTGGCATATGTGGGATTTGGCTCAGCTAGGAGGCATAATTGCATAGTTTTTCTAGGGAACGCAGTGCGGGTAGCAGGAGGCACTGGCAGTGAAATCTGCGCAGTTTTCCAGAGGAGGCTGGGATCAGGTTGTGGGAGCCTGCTGGTTAGAACAGTGCAGTTCTAGGAGGAAGTCAAGTCGAACTTGACTACACAGTTTCTGAGCTAAGAGAGCTGTCGAGTAGCATGTGGATTGTCACTGAAAACGACGCAATTTTTAAGAGGAAAGGAGAGAAGGCCAGCTGGGAGACTGCCTAGAAAAACTCTACAATTTCTGAGGACAGTGCACTGACAGGAAGCAAGTGTTTGTCCCTCATTTATGCACAGTTTCTTCAGGCAGTGCAGGTAGGCTGGCTAGATAGCTTCTGCACAGTTTTGGAGTTGAGTGTAGCCCTGAGTCACTACTCAAGTCAAATTCTCTGGCTGACCAATGGGAGGCTTGATGGATAGGCTTGCGAGGAGCGTAGACTGAGATGGCTTCTTGGGAAACTTATGTGTTATTCTGCGTGATAGCCAGCCAGTTTGATTCCAGAATTGTGTAGTGCAGACTTCCTGGAGGGCATCCTCAAGCTCTGCATAGTTTTGGGCAACAGTGCTTGGTCACTGATGGCTGAGACTGTGCAGTGCAACTCAGTGGAGGTTCGGCTAATGGAGAGTGGTCTCATCGACAGGTCTTCAGAGAAATGGTTAAGTGTGTGAGCGATTGAACTCGTGTATACATGACCTTGTGAACACACACTCAACATGACTCAATGACAAGACACTTCAAACCACAAGAAAAAATATGTTCAGTGTGACTGACTAAAGGGTGAGAGTGACAAGTGCGACACTTGAGATAGATCATTGAACGACCATGACGACACTTGCACGACATTGTTTACAACTTCATGTGTGAATGAAATAGATGTTTACATATATAACACAACTTGTACTCATAAATACATACCTTCAACATAGCCAAGACAAGATCACAAGCATGACATTGCAACCAACATGCTAAAATACGACCAGTGATTGGTCAAGAAAAGAGGGTGTAAAGACTCAACAATAGCTCATGGGATGAGACCAAGTGTTAGCAATCATCAAGGAAAAACCAAGGAAGGCTCTGAAATTAGATGCAAGCCAAAATTTTGGAGGGTGTTGCAGCCACTACAACACTTACATATTGATGATGAGTTGTTTATGACAGATGCTTATGGTGCATATCATATATGGTGTATGATAGTTGTTGATGAATATCATGGTATTTTTTAGGTCTTTGGTCTTGGTTATAAATGTCTTATCTATCATTTGATGTAAATTTCATGTAAAGACCTATGATGTAATCATTGTAGAATTTAGTCATGTATGGACTATTGTGGACAAGTCCTTCTTGTTTCCGGGAAAATTAGTATTTCTAAGAAATGCTAACCCTCTAGGCTTGGCAACTAACCTAGAAACAACAGTTAAAACAATTCGCCATTTTTCCTATGAATGACAGATAAGAGAAAGATTATAAAGAGCCAACCTGTAACTTCCGCTTGATTCCTCACTTGATCTCTCTCTCCTTTTGCCGATCTCATTACTCCTCCCCGTACTTAACACGCTTGGAGAGTACCTACGTAATTATAGAAACATAGACCCGTCAAAGCATAATGATCCATAATTCATAAACATCACAAAATCAAAAGTATGATAAACATATAATTGCATTGAAAGATTACACAATCATAGGGGCAAAATCTTGAAAAGCTTTATTAATAGAAAGGAGGATTACAACCCATAATTCTGATCCAATGCCATCCTCCCAGCTTCAAACCTTCTTCACCTCATGAGCAGCAAGAAATTCCGACATTACAACAATACTTTGCCTCAATACTAAAACCATCATCACTTCCTTATCACTCAGAAATATTCAGCCTCTAGATCTCTTGGATGAGGGATCCATTTATAGATGAGTGAAGGAGGTTGAGTCATCAATGATGATGATGAATGCCTTTCTATTTTTAGGAATTGGTTCCATGAAAGAGGGGAATAGGAGGCGGTTTCCTAATTCCTTTAGTCATCCTTGGGCGAACTCAGAGGGGCAGGTGGCACTGGAGAAGAATCTAGAGGTTTCCATGAAAATTGATTCCTCAAACTATCCTGGAATTTTGTCTAAGCTTGACCATCGCACCCTAAAGAGGGCCAAACTACAATGCATAGCACTTTGACAGTGTGGCACCTGCCATGCATAGCACCCTAACACAGGGCTTTCTGCAATGATTCCTTTGAGGCACTTTCTAGATGAATTTTGTGATGGAACTTTTGGGGAATGGGGCATTTAGAGGACTAAGTTTCTTTAGGGAAAAAAACAACTATATTAGGGGTTGATAAACCCTAATATCATCGACATGTGAGTTGGGGTTGATGCGCCCAAATATGTCTATAACAGTTGCCCCCTAAAGCTTGAGGTCGTAAATATTTATGTCGGGTGAAATGCTTTATCATGAGGATCAGATGTTTTGAACTGGAAAGTGACCTGCATCAGTTACAATACCATACATCATGATAATCTGATTTTCTTCATGAACTAGCTGAGGGAGGCATTCCCATGCTCAGCTAATAAACTCTCATTACATGTATAATAGATCAGATAGTCATCTACAGATATAGACTTGTGATTCTACATATATAGATTTGTGATCCATGATTAGGATGACCATCTGTGTAAAGCTTTTGTACATTTGATTTGGTACCACTGAATATATCATAGCCCGGATGGATGAAACTAGATCTGGGGTCTTCAAACTCATTCAATCTTCACTCAATGTACAAGTCTAACCATGTGAAAAGATGTTCTGAGGTTGAACATGGAGAGACATCACCTGATTACCAGCCAATGATGTGAGCTATTAACAGGCGCGAGAGGGATCACCGATAATGATGATGATCCTCAAGGTACTACAGTACATTTTGCGTGGTGTGAATAGATGATTCGATGTTGAACACCATGCAAAATATTTCAGTCGAAGGCCATTGATGTCAACCTGTCGCCAGAAGAGAGAAACTTGCCATTGATGTATGCAAGCTTCAAAGCACTGAAAGGGTGTTTCTAAGTCAACTTCTTGGATGATGAGCTAATGTCGACAAGAAGTGACTCGTCGTAGGAGGGCCTTGATGTATCCCACATCTACGACACGAAATGAAGTAAATGATTTTTGGAGATGAAAACAAACTAACGACACAAGGTTTAGGAATGGCGGTCATGAAAATGAAGGTTTGTAGTATTGCAACAGATGAGACTTTAACTGGATGACTTCTCTTGAACATATTGGTGACACTGAGATGAATTGGTAGTGTTGACCCAAAACAAAAGTGATGGATGGTGTGATAGACCAACAGTATGATAACCATCAAACAGAATGTCCCAACCCAGCTTAATCACGGAGATGAAGTGAAAGTGTCATGTTCAAGAGCGACTTGCTACCATAAGTTTTCAAGATTTTTCCCATTTTCCCCAGTCATTACTGACCAGTACCTCTTTATTTTTTATCAAGCTTGAGGAGGATAACATATGCTTGTTCTATAATTCGCCCTTCGGGCAAACCCATCGCTATTTGATGTTTTAACGAGTCTAGCGACAGTGAAACTCAGTCTTATCTAGATGGACAAGTTTGTCGCTATTATTTTAACGAGTTTAACGACAAAGATAACTCGGTCCTTTTCATGTTTAGAGAGTTTGAAAAGGGACGAAAAGAAAACTCTATAAGTTCTTTTTCGTAAAATAATCCCTCGGGTATGAAAAAGGATAAAATAATACAAGAGAGATGTCGTTTCCAATACTTTAACGAGCTGGAATAGACAAGCACTCGACAATCTTTTCATGTTTAGAGAGTCTAAAAAGAGCTTAAAGAGGACTCCATTTTGAGGAACGAGTGGTGTCTAAAGTAGCAACTGGTTCCGGTGATGTTGGAACTTCTCAAAATATGTTGATTTATGTGAAGAAGCTTGCTAATAAGACCACTCATTGCAACTATTCCTAAAAAAGGGTAAAACAACCAAGTGAAAATGTATGATCGGCCAAAGAGATGGTGGTGATGGAATGAAACAACCAAGGCTCATCTGATGAAAGAGGCTGATAGAATGGCAATCATGAGGGTTAAACTGGAAATGGGTTCATTTTTAGACAAGCTTGAAGCATAGGGAACTGTGTTTGGATTCAGTTTCATGTTTACACAAGCTTGAAATGAAAAAACTATGCTTGTATTCAGTTTCATTTTTATACAAGCTTAAAACGAAAAACTATGCTTGGATTGGTTTACATGCCCCCAGCATGATCAAAGGGAGAGTCTCCTATAACTAGATGGAAGTCGATGTGGTGAATCGGGATGGTTATCCAACACCTTTTTGGCTTCGTCCAGATAGACAAAGGTGAATGGGGTGATTCCCTTCGCATACCCTACAGGGAAACTTAACTTTACCACTAGGTGCATGTCCCCCCAAGCTTCATTACATTCACCTAAGTAGACTACTCATGGCTATCAGGTGGATGGAATGAAGGCTCTTTTACGAGATCAAGTGAAAGGCTCGACTGGGATTTTATGAGATCTAATCAGAGACTCGACTTGGAACTTGGGACCTTGTTTCATTTTTAAACGAGCTTGACACAAGACAAGAAACTCTACTCAGATTCCTTGTTTCATTTTTTAACGAGCTTGACACAAGACAAGGAACTATGCTCATTGGCCTGTTTCATTTTTAAACGAGGTTGACACAGTAAAAGAACTGTCCTCATGGACTTGTTTCATTTTTTAATGAGGTTGACCCAGTAAAAGAACTATCCTCAGACCCTTGTTTCATTTTTTAACGAGGTTGACACAAGACAAAGAATTATCCTCGTGTATGTTTCATTTTTTAACGAGGTTGACACAATAAAAGAACTATCCTCATACTCCTTGGTTTCATTTTTTAACGATGTTGACACAAGACAAAGAACTATCCTCGGGGGAGCTGTTTCATTTTTTAATGAGGTTGACACAGTAAAAGAACTATCCTCATATCCTTGATCACAACCGTGAAGGAGAGATCTGGTTCCAATGCCTCCGGTACATGATGTACTACATCACTGAATTGATCGTCAGTTGATGTAGGTATGGAACAGGTTGCCACATAATTAACACGTGGCGAGGATGATACCAATGGTACAAAAGGACCATTTAGGGAAGACGGTTGACTAGGAGCCATATTTGGACCGAGAAATGAAAGCTGGTCAACGGCAAAAATTCTACCTTCATGCGGGAAACAAATCACTTGAAAGAGTGTTGAAACAATAGCTCCCATGCCATAAACATAGTCGTGCCCCAGAAGTAAATTATAATCTAAAGGTCCTGGGACTACCATGACATTCAGATAAACGATTTTTCCTCCCAAAGTGATACGTAACTGTGGAAGGATCCCTAATGGTTTATTGGTTCCTCTGTTAAAACCTAACAGATTCTGTGTAACATGCACAAGTGGTGGCGAACCAAGCGCTTGCTAAGCAGTTGAGGAAACGATACTCATTAATGCACCTTCGTCTATAATAGTGCTAGATACAATCATATTACAAACCTGTACTATGATCTAGAAAAGCACAGGAAGGAAGGTGGAATCCTGTCAATCGATTCCAATAAAAGGAAGTGACTAGACTACTTGGAGGGGGTACCGTAGAAACGGGAGGATTAACCGCTTGAGTTACTGGAGGATTTTCCTCCTGTCTTGATGGAATAGGCAGATTTCCCCCAAGCTCATTTGAATCTAAAGAAACAAAAAGAACCTAAGTGGTATGGTGTTCACTCTCTTCAGAAAAGGTACGATTTACCAAAGGTGAAATCGGGTCAACTGTTACCTTGACCTGTTGATTTTGGTCGGGTATAGACTCATAGGATTCACTTTCAGAGAGAGTGGGTCTGACCGACGACTGATTTTGGTCAGTCAATTCATCAACTAGTGAAGGACTTAGGGAAAGTTTCCTGTAACCAGATGGAAGTCACTGCGGTGAAGCAGGACGGTTATCCAACACTCTTTTGGCTTCATCCAAATAGGGACAAAGGTGAATGGGGTGATTCCCTTCACATAACCTACATGGAAACTTGACTTTTCCCTTCTGTCCATGAACTTTACTATCACTAGTTGATGGTATGTCACCAACATGATCTCCAGAGGTTGATGACACGGGATGATGTGAACGGGAAGACCATTCTTCTAAGATCTGAGGAATATCAGGAAAATTTCGAAGAAGATGGTCTCCTGCACAAAGTTTGCATGGATATTGAACTTTGTGAGGCTTAATGGATGGTTTCTCATCATATTTTGCATTCAAAGCAATGATTGCTTGGTTGCCCCTCTAATAAATTTGCTTCTTCTTCTTCTTAGCCACCTGGTTACTAGTACCAATACTTTCACCAGGCGAAGAGGAAGAAGGGGAGGAAGAAACAACCGAGGTGTACTCGATTGCAAAGAAATCATGACATTTTGAACCAAAGAGGTTGAAAACAACCATACTGGCAAGCCAATGGTAAATCCCAGAAGGGACAATGTAGCCATATAAGGAGCACCAATATTTCCAAATTTAGGAAAAGGACTAGGATTTCCATCAAAAGGACTTCTTTGATCGGTAGACTCTGGATTTGTCGCCATATGTTTCAACCTAAGATCAACTAAGGAACGAGCGTGGAGAATGTTACCCGCGGTCAATTAATTTTTACGACATTGGAACACAACTTTGCTTTTTCATTTTTAAAGAGTCGAGAAAAAACAAAAGATGACTCTAGTCACTTTCGATGTTTAATGAGCCTGAAAGGACAAGTGCTCAGATGAACCTTTTCTTTTAAGGAGTCAAAAAGGAGAAAAAGTGATTGTTCTGGAGATACTAAGCAAGAGGGTTTAAAAAAATAATCACAAAACTGCAATATACACCTTGGTGGTAAATTACAGAGAAATTACCAAGGATTTATCGTACAGCAACCAGTCTTCCCGAATGCTGTGTTCGGTGCATTGTGATCGATAAGGCAGCAGACTCAGCTTCCTAGGGATAAAGGATTTCAACCTATTGGGGTCTCCCACTATATACGAGACGGTATAGGGAGCACAAGTCTGTACTAGAACTTATCGAATCAAAGAGGAGGAATCACCCAACCTTCAGTGAAAACGATAGCCACTAGGTTTAAAGACGCCAGAACATGTCTCTAGCCTAGACCTCTAGATGTGTTGCATTAAATTCCAATGCGTTATTAGATAAATTCAGATAAATTTTAAGTTGATCTTCTTTAAAATTTTCCTTTGAAGGTTCACCACGTGATGTATGTTCACAATTCCTAAAATGCAACTATCATGATAAACAAACTTTTGATTTAGTTTGAATGATGAAAACCTTAGCTACTAAAGGATAGAGCAATCAAATCTTTGACAAAGAGCAAAGAGCACATCTAATGCAATTTCCCTAGTTATTCCTATCAAGCATTCACAAACCTTAATATGCACAATGCAAAATGCATGTATTTGTTTTCAGCTTCCCTTAATGTGAATGAGACAACAAGGAAAACTAAATGCAGAAATGATTCAGAATACTTCACACAAAATGGCGATTTTCGACAATTTTTCTTCAAAGAGAGAAAGGAGGACTAAACGACACTTTCAAGTTTGAAGAAACAAAAATTTTCAACACTTTGAATGAAATCAAATCAAATGCACAAAATAGTTTAATTGATTAGCTATGAAGGAAGATTTTTACAACACTTCACTTTTTTGACGAAATTGAAGACTTTACGACACTTTTCTATCGAAACGACAATCGATCAACACTACTTTTTGATAATGGATTGTAAATGACAAAACAAATACATAAAAACATTCACCAATCCTAGTCTAAACAGGGCTGAATTAAGCAATGAAAGTTGGTTTCAGTGATGAGACATCATTCATGTTCAGCAAGCAATCAAACAAAGATGAAAACTGGTCAAAAACCTTAATTCCTAGATGGGAAAATTGAGCTTCAGTCAATCATCGCACTTGCTCTTTGAAGACAGTGCTATGCATAGCACTTTGTCCATTCAAGAACTGCTATGCATAGCAGGTCACAGTTCAGGACAGTGCGATGGTCACAGGGAGCGATTCTGAAGTTGTTTTTGGCTCAAATTTGATGCAATTTTCAGTGGATTAAGCTTGATTTCAATGAACAATAGCAAGTAAAGTGTAGTGGAATGTTCTAAGAGGCTACTAAGCTACCAAAAAGGGAATTTAGAGCTCCCCGGCAGAGTCGCCAATTTGTTTCCGGGAAAATTAGTATTTCTAAGAAATGCTGACCCTCTAGGCTTGGCAGTTAACCTAGAAACAACAGTTAAAACAATTCACTATTTTTCCTATGAATGACAGATAAGAGAAAGATTATAAAGAGCCAACCTGTAACTTCCGCTTGATTCCTCACTTGATCTCTCTCCTTTGGCCGATCTCGTTACTCCTCCCCGTACTTAACACACTTGGAGAGTACCTGCGTAATTACAGAAACATAGACCCGTCAAAGCATAATGATCCATAATTCATAAACATCACAAAATCGAAAGTATGATAAACATATAATTGCATTGAAAGATTACAGAATCATAGGGGAAAAATCTTGAAAAGATTTATTAATAGAAAGGAGGATTACAACCCATAAGTCCAATCCAGCGCCATCCTCCTAGCTTCAAACCTTCTTCACCTCATGAGCAGCAAGAAATTCCGACATTACAACAATACTTTTCCTCAATACTAAAACCATTAGCACTTCCTTATCACTCAGAAATATTCAGCCTCTAGATATCTTGGATGAGGGATCCATTTATAGATGAGTGAAGGAGGTTGAGTCATTAATGATGATGATGAATGCCTTTCTATTTTTAGGAATTGGTTCCATGAAAGAGGGGAATAGGAGGTGGTTTCCTAATTCCTTTAGTCATCCTTTGGTGAACTCAGAGGGGCAGGTGGCACTGGAGAAGCTTCTAGAGGTTTCCCTGAGTAATTGATTCCTCAAACTGTCTTGGAATTTTGTCTAAGCTCGACCATCACACCCTAAAGAGGGCAAAACTTCGATGCATAGAACTTTGACAGTGTGGCATCTGCTATGCATAGCACCCTAACATAGGGCTTTCTACAATGATTCCTTTGAGGCACTTTCTGGATGAATTTTGTAATGGAACTTTTGGTGAATGAGGCATTCAGAGGACTAAGTTTCTTTAGGGCAAAAAAAAACTATATTAGGGGTTGATAAACCCTAATATCATCGACATGTGAGTTGGGGTTGATACACCCAAATATGTCTATAACACTTCTGGATATGTCATGTAATTTGTAACCCCACTATGTTTGGGAAGTTGATGTAATAATGATATCAGATATATAAACCCACTATGGTTGGGTGATTGATGTGTCCTTGGTGATAGAACAAGTCATATGAGACATAGAGTCATGTACTTCATTGTACATCTGTTAGAAACTTCAGCATGTGCTCAGGGGGAGCATGATTAGTGTTCATACTCGACAGTTCAAATACACAAGTATTCATTCAACATTTGGTCAGCCCTTTTCCCTTCATGTCAAAGGGGGAGAGTAGCTTGGTGTTTGGAGAGTAGGTTGGTTTTGTGCTTGGCTTGATGTGTTTTACAGGTATTTACAAGGAAAAGTGGCCAAACAACAAAGTGGTTTCTATCAAGTCCAAAGGGGGTGATTGTTGGCATTATGAATTATGTGTTGTCCTTGATGGAAACCTACCTAATGAATGAAAAACCTACTTCATGAGTTGTCCATTGATGGAAACCTACTTGATGAAGATGTACACAGGATATGTCTTCAGATGTGACAGTGTTTTGACAAAGGCATAACAGTTCAGAGGCAGAGGAATGATAAAGTTGAAATTTCAAGAAATATGGGTGGGCTCCGTTAAGAAAAACTGCGTACACATGCGAGTATGAAGAAGAAAAGGCGCACAAATTTTCCTCACCATGGTATTATAAATACCAAGGGTCCTTACCATGGTATTTCCCTGTGGCATTAAGCCCAGTAATAGATGTTTTGATCCTGTTTGAGAAAACCATCACCTAGAGTATGGTTTTGACCTGTGGTATTGGATAAGGGCTAAACTATATAACGTGATGAAGATCAAAGAGGCGAAGTATATGCAATGTGTACAAGTTATGGAAATATTATGAATAGTTAGATCTGAAGAAAATATGCATGTAATGGGCTATTGATGCTTTTCTTGATCTAAACTAAGTATGCACTCGGGGATTTGATGAAGAATCAAATCCAATAGATCTAAGATGACAATCATGATTATGAGATGATTTTATTTGTACTGATGGCATCTTAACACATGATTTTTCTGTGTATACTGAGATCTGGGTATGTCTGAAGTTCTATGTTGTAGAAAATATTTGAGTCTGAATTTGTAGATATATAGGCGGGTTTTATAGCCTGCAAGGTTCATACACACGCTAGTGTGGTTCTGGTAATCCGCATACACACGAGTTTAGTTTCTGAAAAACACATACATACGTGGATATGCTTTGAAGAAAGCGCGTACATAAAGTAGGGTTTTTATGAAAAGGATGTCTGATCAGTTTAAGAAATTTTGATGTATTTTTGTTGTCTGTTAATGAAGTTTCCTGATGATCCATGCTTAAACAGTGATGTTTTGATTATGGATTGATTGATTAAAGAATTTTGAAGTTACTTGCTGATTATGATTGGATATCAGGGTAAGTTCTGTGATTGGTTCAAAATGCTGCAGTAGATATGAGTATGATTCAGTGTTTGTTTCAGAATGACAGTTGTTCCGTTTTCAGTTTTTATACATTTAAGATCTCTTCATGGGTATGATTCATGAAAGGTGGATACACATGTGGGTTTGCTACTAAAAATTATCTTACATATTTTGACAGATGATTTATCAGGGTTTGCACTAACAGGATCTGGTTTATGTGATGCACAGTATGTTGTTTGTATTTGGTTATAGTGATCTGACTGTTCTGATTGGTTGAGTTTTAGTTGATTGGGTTTTAGTGATTGGTTGATTCAATTACATAGATGAGTTACAGTTTGATGATTGATATTGAACTTAAATATTGGTAGTGGATCCAGTTTGAAAATTTGATGAAATGTGGCCTACAAGTTGTGATGTTATGTAGCAGGTGGATACAGTATGAAAATTTATGAAACGTGGTCCCCAGAAGTGTTGAGGGAGTTGAAGCTTCCTTCTAGTGGTAGTTGGTAAATCAGCTCAGCGGTTGGATCTCCCTTCCAGTAGAAGCTGGAGAACAAGTGAAGGTTGTAGCCTTCTGTAGGTTGGTGCCTGCTTATTGGTATGAGTGTACACCAGTACAAGATCCAGGGGGTTGGAGCACCCTTCCAGTAAGAGCCAAAGAATGACCTAAGGTTGTAGCCTTCTTCAGGCGGGTGCTTGTGTACCGGAGTGAGTCTATTTCAGTACAAGATTGTAAAATATTTTCTTTATATTAAAAATAAGATAGAGATGATAATAGCATGTGGATTTTTCCCATGTTGGGTTTCCACCTTAAATCTTGGTGTTCACTTGTGTTTCTTATGTGTGATGGTTTATTTTGTTCTTACTGCACATGGGTACTATTTATATAATGTTTAATAAAGTACTGATGCACTGGCTCAAGATAAATAGATGAAGAATTAACTAAAACATAATTTTACTGGATATATGCTAGTTGTCTTAAGAACAGTCGTGTACACACTTGGGTTCCCTTCAGAAAAGTCACGTATAGAAATCTGGACATGAAATGAAAAATTAATGATTTGAAAATATTGATTCACCCTCCCTCCCCCCACCTTAGTATTTTTCCCAACACCAAACTTCAATCACAACACCTTCATGGTTTGTGCTCTGTCTTTCTTCGATGTCACAAGTATAACATTCGCCTCAACCCCATTATGTGTGTCTTTTACATTCCTATTGGCCTAATTTTGGGCTTCATTGTGTCCAAAGACGGTATCACTCTTGAACCTCTCAAAGTTCAATACATTCTCGAACTTCCTCCTCCTTGTACCCTTCGCTAGTTACAAATCCTCCAAGGAAAAGCTAACTTTCTTCGTAGGTTTGTCCTTAACTATGCCACCACGGCGCATGGGTTTCTTAGAATCCTTTGATATAACACTCTATTTATTTGGGATAACCAAGCTCAATAGCCTTTTGTTGCCATCAAACATGCCCTCACTTCTACTCCCTTGATTAGTCCTCTTAAATTTGAAATGGATTTCATGTTGTAAATCTCTACATCTGCCTATTCGGTTGTTGGAGTCCAAATACAAGAAGATTCTGATATTGGAAATGAGCATGTCATATACTATGTCAGTGAGAACTTTAACAATTCCCTTGTGTCCTATTCACATGAATAAAATTTGGTACTAGATGTTGTGTTATTTTTTCAAAATCTTCCTCATTATATTCTTACGTGTACCACCAAAGTTGTGACCAATTCCAACCCCATGGCCTTCCTGTTGAGTCGACAGATCATTAACGGGAAGTACACCCATTAGATCATTATTCTTCAAGAATTCGATCTTGAATTTGTCACACCCAAGAGCAAGAAAGGCTTATCCCTTGCTGAACTCATTTCTGAATTTCCCACTGGTATGCCTGATCTGCCATAAATGATGATCTTCCAGATGAACACTTGTTCACCATTACTACGGATGATCCTTGGTATGGTGACATCCTTAGCTACCTTCAAACCCATAAATTCTCCCCCACCTCACTTATAATGATTGGCGATGTATTCGACATCAAGCCCCTTGCTACCTCCTCATTGCTGAGGATCTATATCATCACAGTGTCGATATTGTCCTTTGTCGTTGTCTCACCCACGTTGAAGTTGAGCAAGTGCTCAATGCCTGCCATGGTGGCGCTTTTGATGGTCACCTCTCCTATCCTATTTAGAAAATATCTATGAGTTAAGCTTTTGACACGTGAATTTGAATCCATTACATCTAGTCATGTTCCTAGAGCTCAAAATCACTATGTAGATACCATTGAAAATGATATTCTAGATTGGCATTTATCACATGCATATATAAGAAGACATCCATAGCATAAACAAATGGAAAATAAAAATCATCACAAAATATGCATAACCATAAACATGTATCGTAATATAGTGTTTTGAGTCTACTACTCTAAATACATTTGACATGATCATTCGCATGTTATCACAAAAAAAAAATGGGGGCCGACATGTTCCTATGCCTAATCACTATCATCTGGAGGCTCATGAACCAATGGATCCATCCCACCAGCCCACAGGTCTCGTACTGCCTGATTGGCCATAGTAATGTGTCTTGTGATTCGTCGCCACTCTGAGGGAAGACCAGTGCACTCATTTGTATACCGATCTTCTAACTCATGCCACTTGTGCTCTATCACCCCAGTCAATAACACATCGAATGTACGTCAGAGATCCTCCAGTAGAGCATCACTACCTAGTCTCTATTGTGATGTGGCCCCACCCTGATCTCTAGCCCTAGGCATTGCGACTCTTCATGTGTATCATGTTGGCCTCACTGGTGCTATATCTACATACCACAAAGTTCATAAATTAGTACCACATACACATGTTTATTAAACTATAAATGAATCAAATATATAGAAACTTTCACTTACCATCTAGACCTCATGCTTGTCCTGGTGGAAGTGGTAAGTAAGGATCCCCTTGATAGTTCATCCCACTATATGGATAATCATCTATGTATAGTGGCATTTAGTCCCAATGAGCAAAAAACTCAGGTCGGAACACTCGTTCAACTCCCCCTCCTCCACCTCGTCGCAGTAGTTGCCCCCAGCAGTGCATCTTGAGCTCCTGTGGGCCCCATCACAGATCTGTACATGAGGTCGGATCATGGGGATATTCTAAAAGAAGAATGAACATAACATTGTCCCAAAAGAATAGTTATCATTGGTCCTCTGCCTACATAGTTTCAACTATCTTTTCAACAACAAAAACATCATTTGGGCCCACCCATAATGGGTCCCTACCAACACACTCTCCACCAGCATCAGCTGCCCCCTAGTGATATGGTGGAAAACATGACTACCCAAGATTTGCAACACTATTGCGGTTGTAGCTTGTGTTTGAAGCCTCTTTAGGTCACTGAAATGAATGGTTGTGCCCTTTGCATGAACCCATGGTATATAATGATGATCAAAAAACTCACCTATATGCCTCCCACAAGGTAGCACTGGATGTATTTCCCCCACTACCCATAGGGGGAAATCCTGTTAGAAAATATATGTCCTGGATCATGATCTCGATCCTATGCCCCTGTATTACAAAGGCCTCCTGATCAGGATCCCAGTAACTCACAATCCTCGACTGGGTCACCAACCCTCATCAAAGGGTTCTCCAAGAACTTTAGCATGCCATATGATGCCAAAATCCCCCTCACTGCTTGATTCCCTTGAATCTCAGCACGCGGGGGCTCCAAATCTCATTCTCACCATACAACCTTTAGCTCTGCCATACCTACAAAATACCATTATGTTTTTTTATTTCAAAGTCAAAGGCATGCATGTTTGGTTCTTAGCTTCAGCTCACCACAGACCACCAATCATGCTTTTCCTCTCAGCCCATAACACAGTTTTTGCCTTCAAAATTGTGCTTGACACACTTATCAACCTAGTTTTTTCATTCTAGAATGTAGAACATGACCCCAAAAGTTCATTGTGACCATGAGGATAAGCAGTGGTCTGCCATAGTGAACTGAAGCCTTAATTTGAAAATCTAATCCACCAAAAATAATGAGAAAGGTTAGGTCACCTACCTCCAACTCGCATATCTTGATTCTAACAGTTGGTTTGTTTGCTATGATCTCCACAAGATTTAGGGCCTTCTCCTCCTCTCTAAATTCTCCACAACTCACTATGCAAATGAATTGGATTTGGGGGGGGGAATGCCTTTTATAGGAAAAATCCTATTTTTTTCGTCGCCCACTATGACCAAATCGTAGCTCAATTTGATGAACCGTTAGCACCATTGGAAAGCTCTCACCGAGTTATATAATGGGTCTCTCTTTATTTTTGGTAATTTGACACTTCACCTAGAAGCCATTTTTTCCATGAGTTCTCACTTTTCCACCTATTAAAATCGAATTTCTTCATTTGAGCCACTTGTACTCTGGTACGACTTTACCTTTGCGCTAGTTGTCTCACGTGTCGATTTTTGTCATGAGTAACCATCATTTACTTATGTTTTAATGCTCCCCTCCGGGCCTCCCCCATGTGGCAGCATCATCGAGTCACCCTTGTTCATAGCATTTAAGATGAGTCACCCTTGTATCTATGGAGTTTTTTTTGAGTCCCCTTGAATCTAGTTACAGTGTTCCATACATCTTTGTGTCGCACCCACCGCATTATATTCATATTTTGCCTCCAGCTCTACTACTCCGTCTTTTCCAAACCCCCGTTTGAGTCATTGATCATCCCCTCCAGAATTGAGTCAGACACTTCCAAGTCAACCATACACATCATACTATGACAAGGGAAGTCATCAGTCTACCACTCATATTTTTTCCTTCCATCATCATTCCTAGTGTTATTCCATCAATCACTCTACTACGATACCTCACACCTTTGTTAAGGATTCCTTATAGCCTTAACTCTGGCAGGCCCTCTTTTGTCGACTTCGGCACATTTATTCCAAAAGTGTGGCCTAAAGGGCGACATACCTTGGTTCCAGCTTTCATCTTTGTTCGATGCCTCAGATCAAGAAAAGGGAATCATCATTTCCCTTTTACTTGGTTGTTTCTCACATGCCCGACGCCAGCTCCTTATTGCATGATTGATAATCATACACTTGATGGTTCGGTGATCCAGACAATTGTACCAGTGATTCTCGGGTGTGTGTGAGATGTTCTAGACCTCATGAGGGGTTGGCCCTTAAGGTATCCCCCCACATGCCTGGATGTCCACAGATATTGTTATAGCCTCAGATCTCATTCCACAGATATGATGGGTTCAGTTTCACCTGCTTGTAGTACCCATAGCATGTATGTTTCCTTTCGATGATCCATTCACATCTTCAGAGCCCTTTCCTGTTCAACAGGGCTTCTTCGGTTTTGATCTCCCCTCATCATGTCAGCTTGAGCGGCATTATGTCTCATGTACTCAAATGTTATTGTATTCATTCTTGGCCTATGTCTTTTCAGGCACATTATGTATATGGGATCCACTGTATTATTTTTTGGCCCATTGATGCCAACATATCATGTATCATGTACTTTGTAGCTCAATCCCACATTGTTGGGCTCACCATTATTCTTTGTACGTAGTTATCTCGGCAGGTTTGGGTATGTCTCCCCTGCCTCATTTGATATCATGTACTCCAACATAAAAGGAGATTTCTATTAGTTTAGTAGGTCTCACCCCCTCCATTTTTGTCTGTCCTTGCATTGCTCTCTCTCTCTCTCTCTCTCTCTCTCTCTCTCTCTCTCTCTCTCCTCCCTTTGGTGTCTCATGGAAGTGTAACCTATAACGTATTTTGTTCATATGATTTTCTCCTAAAACTTATATGTTGGGGAGAAATTTGTTATCACCAAAAAATGATCACTTAGCCATTTCTAACTAAGCGGATTAAAATACACCATGCAGGATTAATTTTACCACAGTTACCAGTAAAATCACTTTCACCATGGGAAATAATTTAGTAAACCATTTTTATTAAATTATTTTCTGATTAAAAAAAAAACATGAGAATAATTAAATAAATCATTATTTATTTAATTTTCTCTAGAAATAATTATTGAATCATTGTTTGATAATTATTCCTTGTCACATTTGACTAAATCCCCTAGGAATAATTAAATAAATCACTATTTATTTATTATTCCTTAGTTCTATTATTGTAATAATTGTTAAATCACTATTTAATAATTATTTCAATGTGACACATTCTTAATCCTCGTGAAATAATTAATAAATCATTTTATTTGTTAATTATTATTAAATAAAGATCTTTGACCATTTTGAATATATTTTCCCTCTCCAAAAAATATGATAAAGTATTCCTAATAGTTAGATCTTCATTTGGCCAATATTATTTATTATTCTCCATTTTCGAGATTAGCTCAATACTTTGTTATAAATATGAGGGTTTTCCATTCATTCTTCACCATGATCATTATCATCATCACCATTATCAAATCTTTTCACTTGAACTCTCATTTGAGTTCTCCACATTGTTTTGGGTTTTTTCATACATTGAGAGAGAGAATCGATTACTGAAGCATCAAGGACATCAAAGGACCCATCCCAAAGAGGGGGATTTGCAAACCCTTTTTGTAGATCTCCTTCACCAGGTGTTATCAATAAAGTATTTATTCATTTTAAAAGTCTTTCCATTTGGGTTATCTATATATATATATATATTGTTGTTTTCTGTTTTGGATCATATAAATTGTTTTGTTGCAGTTTTTCCAAGTTTTATCATAGATCTAAAGCGTAAGCAGCTAGAAATTGTTTTCATTTCACCATGTTCTCGAGTTCCTCGTAATCTTTTTGTCCTAGATGTTTTTTTATTTAAATAGTCGTCTAGGGACTTTTGTTGGCTCTTTGTGCATGTCATGGGCCGAGAAACTACAACAAATGTTCCAAAATGCATTCTCTATATGCTTTATCACACATATAAAAAAGATTGTATATTTGACTAGGCCGATATCATTTCTATTGAATTATCTTTTCAATTAGTCAATTTATCCAAGACCACTAGGTTTTTAATGATGGCGTATCTCATAAAAGCTTTGGTTTCCATGCATGCCTTTCATTGTTTGTCGTATAATCCTAAATTCAACGTGAATCAAGAACCAATGCAGTTTTGGTATCATATATTGTGGAAGCATAATGCTTCTTTAAACTTTTGTTTAATTCAATATGTCTTTGTAAAGCAAGTCAATTGCATGATAACTAAATAAGAGCCTCATTGAATATCTGCACAGGCGCAAGATTTCCTAAGAGCAAAGGTATGCATGAAGAAAGATAAAGTAATAGTGAATTCAAATTTATGGATTTAAAGATAAGCCATTGTTGTTGCCAAAATTTGTTATGGATAGCAAGTATAGTAAAGATCCATATAATCTTTAAGAATTCCGCACAATGTATCAACATTTCTTGTTTTGCACCTTAATATAAGCACATTTATATAAGTCATAATATGATCTAAATTATGATATAAGTCATAATATAATTCTCTTACAATGTTAAGTTAGCCTTATGCAGAATGTGGAGAAAGAAAGCTTCATTCGGTAAGCGAATTGCAACCTTGTCAGTTCTAGCATATTTGGACTCTTTAAGCACTTCGCACAATGTATCAATGTTACTTGTTCCACACAATAATATAGGAAAATAAATATTTGTCATAATAATATCTGAGCACTTCCTCTAGCTAAGTAAATTTCTCCTATAGTGTTAAATTATCCTTATACAGAATGCAGAGGAAAAAATCTTGACTCGATATAGTCCCTGCTCCCGCATTTCACATACACCCTTTCTCCACACAACAAAATAATAACAGTTAGCTCCTACCCCACCCCTACCTTATACAAAATGCAAAAGAAAAAAACTATCGCACTTACTACATACCTTTTCTCCCACACTTGTCGCACACCCTTTCTCCCACACTTGAATTTGAAACTTGCATAAATGGATAAATGGATGACTCTATGCGAAAATGCCATTCGTTGTGCACAACATGGATAAGCATTCATTATGCGAAAATAACTCAATAAATAATTTGTTGCATGCAAAAGAAATTCATTGTGTAATTGATATGTAATATTTCTCAGTATTTGCTTCATGTATCAATTTTGACACATTGCTGAGAGCTTTCATTCTACGAAGAAATTTCCTTGTGCAGAGTTTTCTCCACACGCCGCATAACCTTTAATCAATTAATTAGTTTCATTGGCTAATTATTTGTTGTGAAAAGAGATTTTACTAAGCGGAAAGCTTTCATTATGCAAAGAGCTTTGTGTGGAGAGCTTTCATCGTGCAAAGTGTTTTGTGCGGAGAGATTTCACTATGTAGAGAGCTTTCATTGTGCGGAAAGTTTTCACTGTGTAGAGAGATTTCATTGTGAAAAGAGTTTCATGTAAAGAGATCTCATCGCACGAGATTTCATTGTATGAAAAGTTTTCATCGTGCGGAGTTTTCTTTGCACTTCACACAACATTTAATCAATTAATTAGCAATAGTTGGAATACAAAGATATGCATTATTTAGTATTACAAAATTACTAATATTATATAATAATAATCATTTGGAACAATTGTGTGGACAAAGAATGCATATGGAAGTGTGGAGCATCGTCACACACTATTGTGCAGACTGTGAAAGTTGTGTGAAATTAGCTCTCCTCTCCTCTGCATATGTATTTCCATTTCACAAGAAGTTCATGGTGAAATATTTATACTAGAGAGTGATGGGAAATTATCATTTAGAAAATTGCACATGGAATATTGTGGATGAATGCAGCGTGATCATTAAATAAAAACTGAGAAATTGTAAACATGATGTGTGATCATTGAATCAAAACTAAGAAATCGTTAAACACGATGCAGAATTGGCTCTCCTCGGCATAACTCAATAAATCATTTGTTGCATGCAAAAGAAATTTATTTTGTAATTGATATGTAATATTGCTTAGTATTTGCTTCATGTATCAATTTTGACACATTACAGAGAGCTTTCATTTTGCAAAGAGTTTTGTGCGAAGAAATTTCATTGTGTAGAGTTTTCTCCGCACTCTGCACAACCTTTAATCAATTAATTAGCTTCATTGGCTAATCCTTTGTTGTGCAAAGAGCTTTCACTAAGCGGAGAACTTTCATTATGCAAAGAGATTTGCGTGGAGAGCTTTCATCATGCAGAGAGATTTCACTATGCAGAGAGCCTTCATTGTGCAAAAAGCTTTCACTGTGCAGAGAGATTCCATTATGCAAAGAGTTTCATGCGGAGAGATCTCATCGCACGAGATTTCATTGTACAGAAAGTTTTCATCGTGCGCATTTTTCTCTGCACTCCACACAACATTTAATCAATTAATTAGCGATAGTTGGATTACAAAGATATGCATTATTTAGTATTAAAACATTACTAATATTATATAATAATAATCATTTGGGACAATTGTGTGGACAAAGAATGCATGTGGAAGTGTGGAGCATTATCACACACTATTGTGCGAAGTGTGAAAGTTGTGTGAAATTAATTCTCCTCTCCTCCGCATCTGCATTTCCATTTCACAAGAATTTCATGGTGAAAAATTTAGACTAGAGAGCGATGGGAAATTATCGTTTAGAAAATTGTACGTGGAATATTTTGGATGAATGCAGCATGATCATTGAATCAAAACTGAGAAATTGTTAAACATGATGCATGATCATTGAATCAAAACTGAGAAATCGTTAAACAAGATGCAGAATTGGCTCTCCTCTGCAAGCTCTTGTCCACATCCACATTGTCATTTCAAATGAAGTTCATGGTTAAATATTTAGACTAGAGAGCGATGGGTAACTATTGTTTAGCAAATTGCATGTGGAATATTGTGGATGGATGCAGCATGATCATTGAATCATTACTAAGAAATTGTTAAATAGGATGTAATGTAGCTCTAGTTGAGGACACATAATTGATTGTTGAAAGTTTTGGTGACCAAGAAATTGCTTTACTCATTCAATTTCTCGAACGACATGCAAATCATGTGGTGCGGAGTTATCTCCACACTCCACACAACCTTTAATCAATTAATTAACTTTGTTGACTAATTGTGTGTTTGTACGAAGAGCTTTCACTATACGGAGAATATCATTATGCATAGAGCTTTGTGTGGAGAGTTTTGTGCGGAAATTCTTCATTGTGCAGAGAGTTTTCATTGTGTGGAGAAATTTCACTATGCAAAGAACTTTCAATGTGTGGAGATATTTCACTATGCAAAAAGCTTTCATTGTGCATAAAACTTTCATTATGCAAAGTAGATAATCTTTAATCAATTAATTAACAATAAAAACTAAAAATATGCTACATTACCATTATTCCTCTTATTTAATTAATCCAACCATCCAAACAATCATATTGCATTAATAATACTATAATATAATCTTTTGTATTCATTATACATTTTCACTGGAGCTCTCCTACGAAGTAATACCGTGTCCCCATATATCCTATAATAATATGTGTAAACTAGAGAGATGCAATATCATTTTTATTATGGATGTGTCCTCATAGGAATATGTGGTTTAACCCTACGAAAGCCCTATGAATATTTAATTTCGTCCTCTATTCATATGCAAATCAAAGTAATCATGGGTTTGTGCAATATTTGAGAGCTCCAAGAAAATGGATATTATTCATTATATTTAAGGAATTTTCAAACATAAATAATACTTTGAACGTTGGGAAAGATATGAAATAAAAATTTAGGTTTTTAATATTCATATAGTAATCATAATAAAATTTAAATATTAAAATATAATTGTTATAAAAGATTTGTTTTACTCTTCATGCGACTAGTTTAGTGAAATTGAAACTTCTTGCCTCATCCATCATGGTAATTAATCATAATAAAATTTAAATATTAAAATATAATTGTTATAACAGATTTGTTTTACTCTTCGTGTGATTAGTTTAGTGTAATGGAAACTTCTTGCCTCATCAATTATGGTAATTGGTAATTCTAGATGTATTTACATATAATTTTCTAACATATGATACATGTCACTCATTCTTTTTCAGAGCTTTGCTATATCATTCCAACTTTAGATGCATTTACATGTAAGTTTCCAGCATACGATGCATGTCACTCATTCCTTATCGGAGCTTTGATATATCATTCCTCAATTCATTTATAGCTTTACACTTTTGTACTAGAGATTTTATAGACCTTTTTACTAATTAAGCATACATCAATGGTCACAAATGATAAGATTAAGAAAAGAGATGCAAAAATCCATGTCCGCTTAGTCTAAAAGTAATAGAACAAAATGTTTGTAATTATTTTCATGTTTATATGTTTATTGTTTTTATGTTAAAAACGATTTTTGTATCTGGAACATATTTTAACCATTGGTATCTTCTAATTTAGGCAGATATATATGGGAAATAACTTACAAGTTTAGAGTATTATAATGACTGTGATCATAATGGTCTTTGCATCTCTCTTTGCAATTATATTATAAATTGGGGTCTATCTATAATGTTACCCAAATCCATCATATCGGTGCTTTGAATGTTCCCACTTTCAAGATGATAGATTGAGAGGTAACACTCCCATTTTCCTCTTTTTAGCTTTACACGACTACTATATGAATTCAAAACCAATTTGCTTCCATAACATTTCACCACACTCGTATCTATGAAAGCTTCTTCTGAGGTGCATAAGACTTCTAAAAGAGGTGGCTTAGTTTTAAATCCACTTGGGTCCTTTTTCTCATTATTCTAATTGAAGGATGAAAACAATTGTTTTTATTTGATGTCATGAAAAGGCTCCAATTTTTTTTTTTGTTTTTTCCCTTCTAATGTGTTTTGGCCCCCATCTAATAATTACACAACATAGGAAAAATAGGTTAATGCCAAAAAATTGGTCAAACAAACTCCTTTTTCAATGAAATTTGAAATAAATGTTGATCCTGGGTCCTACTTTTTCATGGAAGTATTAGTTTGGAGATATAGAGGCAATTAGGGTGTCAATTAGGCTAGACACCAAACGATCTTTGGGACCATGCATCTATGACAAATAACCACTATACTACAATTGTTAATGCTATGCATATGAAAACCATGACAACTTGTGAGTCTACTTTGTAACTAGCTAGTATATGCATAAGAGGTTGCAAACATACTCCAACAAGGATTTGCTACTAGAGGGGAATTAATGTTGTGCCCAAATGAAATTGGCTACTATAGCATGTAATAGAGGACCACCATACTTGCACCTAGGACATAATTTGCAGGGGCATCTACCTTCATTGTTGTAGTTGTGATTTTTTGTATCCTTTATGATCACTCACAACGACATGTTTTCCCTGCCAAGTGGTATGATGATCCAAAAGACATCAGAATTGTTTGCACAAGGGAACAAACATGCCATTTAGTAACTTTTAGAAATCAATTTAAAAGGGCTTCAAATATTTGATGCACAATATTCTTGGGCAAGTTCTACCACCTCTAATAATACGAACCACAAGAAGTGCACTAAGAGCAATATTGTGAGGAAAAAGTAGGGAAAATTTGATAAAATCAATTCAATAGTGTTCAATGGTCTTGAAGTTGATTTGTGGGCAAGAAAAAATGTAGTGTTATTTTATTATCTCCAATAATAATATACAAGCTTTTGAGGCTCTTTTCAAGGGGTCAGGTAAAATGGACAGGGTCTCTAATTGAGCCATTGATATGTTCCATTAGAGCACTTGTGTTAGAGGTGGTACCTATTGAATTTCTTCATCATGTACTATGGAGGCAAAACTCCACGACATATTCTATCACCTATGTGTGACCTGTGATTTGTTCCACCATTAAAACTTTGAGGGAAAAAAAGTATGGCCACTTATTCAAAAGTTGCTAAAGATCCCAATTCAAACAATATTGCCAGAAATTGAAGAGGAAGGAAAAATCATATTGGAACCTGGAGCAGTCACAGAAACAAGAACCCGACAGCTACGAAATCAATCAATTTCAGAGTATCTCATCAAGTGGAAGAACTTACCGTTGAATATTCCACATGGGAGGACAAGAATTTTATACAGAAGCATCAAGAACTACTCAAGCGTTGAGGACAACGCTTTTTGAAGGAGAGGGGCATGTTAGGCCCCTATACTACTAGTGTAACCCCTTATTGTTATTAGTATAACCCACTTATTATATTGATGTACCCATGTAGTGCCCATATTGTTACTACTATGCCCCATAGATGCCCACTATTGTTATTATTGTGCCCTTACATTATTATTGTTATGTCAGCTCTGATTATGTTATGACCCCTTAGACCCCTATATATAGAAAGGAGGTCTTTTCATTTGTATCATCCAAGAATTGTTCATTTATGTAATGTAAAGGAGGTTGCCCCCTCGAAGAGGCTAAATTTTAAGGCGTTGGTCTATCTTTTCTATCTTTTTCTTGAGCTGGTTTCATAACAATAGTCCTGTGTATCCCAAGCTACAAGGGGATGACCTTGGTTATGTATATAAGATAGAATAAAATTATCCATCTTTTCCCTAAATTCGCTTGCTAAAATAGTTGATACACTTCGCCTGCACAAAAATCAACAATATAAAATTATCTTCATATTCAATAATGTCCACTTTTATTTTTATCCTGGCATTCAACAAATCAATGAGATTAAAAACATAAAATAAACTATTACAAATCTGCCAAAAATTCTACAATTTCCATGGTGTATTCAGTTGCATCCTCTAAACTTTGAAAATCACTAGTTTTATGAGCAATAGTAAGATTTTCCAAGTATTTGATACTCCAGCTAAGTGATTTCAATCTCTGACAAATTCCTGTGAAGATTTTTTTTTCCAATGAATGTCATGCGAAGGACCTCCTTGTCACTTCCCACTTGCATGTTGTAAAACATATCCGTTTCCCATTCCCTTCTATGCCAAAACCACTTCCTTGTTAGTGCATATATACACCTTGCAAAATACTATTCCAATCTATTTGTACTCCTTCAATGTGACCTCTTTTTCAATCTTGCTTCTCAACCTCTATGATATTTTCTTGCCAATCATATTCCCTATCCACTAACATGTTTTCTTGCAGCTTCGTTTATTCTCACCGTGATGCATTTGCAAACCCCTTTCATCTTGTGTAACAACTTGCTTATCTACGCTTGCTACTAACAAGACGTTTCCATTCAGAATTTCATCATTTCCCTTAATATCTCCTACTTAATCTCTTCTGCTTGTAGCCATATCACTTTCTTCTGTGCCACTTTCAGATTCAATCTACATAGTTTCCGATTTCCAATCTTCTAGAAATATTACTCTTGAATTCCAATGCCAGAGCAATTTCCAAGTCATTAAAATGATTTACCTGTTTACCCTAAGTAAAATTATCTAAATTAAATTGAAACTTTTTTTTATGTTGAAACAAATGTATTTATAATTTCAGGTTAAAATGTCTATATAACATTCTTATACAAACAATGAATAAATTACAAAATTACTAAAGCACATTGCTTATACCAATGTTCAGAACCTCTACACGTCAAAAGTGTGAGAATTGGGCACAAAGATCTCGAAGATTTGGAAAATCCCCAAATGTTTTGCCTAAGACCACCGCACTCCATGCCCTCACAATGGTCTTTGCATTTGTGGCCTAGATGCATTATTTTATTGCGAACTGGGGCTACTTTGTATATAGCTTATTTGATGATGACAAAGTTAATTGACCATAATTGTGAGTAATTTTCAGATATTTCTGCCAAGAACATCACATCCCTTGTTGCCACATTGGCCCTTAAAATGAATAACAGATTTCAAGAAGCTAACGAAGTAGATGTACCATTTGATCATGGGCATCTTATAGAGTCAGGTCTACACAGAGATTGATTACTGTCGAAGATAAATAAGACATGCAAATCATATATAGATACAGTGCTTGTCCACACTCTTATCCTGCGCCTGGGAACAGAAGAGAATGGTGAACTGGAGACAGTTTTGTCCTCTTTAGATCAGAGTGATGGTATCACTCAGGCTACTGAAAGGCAGCAATTTCAAAATTATAATTTCCCTCTGGAATATAAATAATTTGTTTTATTGTCTGTACAAACGACAATCAAACCTGAATGTTGGCAACCATCCATTGTCTACCAAGGAAAAAAAGGAAGCACGGAATTCATCCTGATGCTGCCCATATCAGCGTGAGAGACATGGAGGACAAGAATTCAAGCAGGTACTCTCCATCCTTTGAGTGAAATTTCTCAATAGATGACAAGATGACAAGATTCCAGACCCTGCACTGGCACATATTAGTGTGGGAGATAAAGGACAAGAATTCAAACAAGTCTTCTCCATGATTTGAAAGGGAGGGATTTGTCTGTAGATGAGAAGAATCCAGATCCTGTACAGGCCCATATTAGTGTGGGAGACCTGGAGGACAAGAATTCAAGCAAAGTCTTCCCTATGCTTCAAAAGGGATTTGACTGCAGAGGAGTAGAATCCAGACGCTGTGCAGAAACAGTAGGATGGGACATAGGAGTTGTGAAGTAAGCGTCATCAACATGACAGTCGATTTTAGGCGGTTGGATAAAGACCGTAAAGATAATAATGTGCCTAAAATATCTGCAATAATCCAAGCTTGTCACTTACCCAACAGGTTCTGCTGAAGTATCACACCTTGTTTTCAGACAGAGGTATCACAGATTGGTGCTTATTTAATAACAATGGGTTCGGCAGCAATCTTGTCACTGAAAACCCTGTTCCATATAAATTGGTAAAGTATTAAAATGATGGGACTAGAATAGTTAGACGTACGGCCGAAAACGTCTTGATGGGGTAAATAAGATCAAGGGGACAAAATTAGGTCCCAGTGAACAGTGCCCAGTATTCCCAAAATGACTACAGTTTTGGAGCAGGGAAGTTCAACGGTTCTAAATTGGGTCTAAATCTACTCCCATGTCAGGGACAGAATACAGGGCCCAGTACCATGACCATAAATTACGAATCAAATTAGAGAGACCTAAATTGGGTCTAAATCTACTCCCATGTCAGGGACAGGATACAGGGCCCAGTACCATGCGCATAAATTACGACTCAAATTAGAGAGCCAGTACAGTTTGGACAGCATCTATGGCAGTCCCATGGACAAAGACACTAATTTTTAGCGCAGTCTAACGAATACATGAAATGGTTTTTTTACCATATTTTTGTTTAAAATCAGTAAAAAAAAATTAAGAATTACAAGTTTAAATGGTTTAAGAATCACAAGTTATGGGGAGAGTGTGAAAGTTCCAACCATTTGTAATCGGAAGAGTTTGAATGTTCCAACCATTTGTTTGATCTGAAAAGTTTGAATGTTCCAACCATGTGTTTAATCTGTTTGAATACTTCAATAACATTTTAGGGTAGTGAATAGATTTATGTAGTTATAATAAGAACTTCAGCGTAAATTACATGTAGAAAGACTTCGTCAGGACAAGTTGAAGAAACACATCCAGCTTTGTTCAAGAATATATAAATCATAATCTCAGCCAAAATTAAATTATATTACAAAATTCAAAACCATTTTTCTATTAATCTCACCTAAAATTAAATTTTATGATAGAATTCAAAGCCATTTCTTTTATTAGACTGCGTGTCATTTCTTCTGAGAATCAAGATGATAGACACATACCAGGCTAAACCCCATGTGAGGAAAATCCATGGCAGTCCCATCCGTAAATGCATATTGCATTTTACAGTGCTCAGAATCGAGGCGACAGCCACATATACAACTAAGCTCATTGTTTGTTCAGCGACCACCATATTCTCAACATAGATAATTGATAGTCAGTCTCAACAGGGGCATATCTGTTCCCGCAGCAAGCATGTGTTATAGGTAAAAGTAGACATGTCTGAAGCTAGTCTGTTGTAACATTGACGGGGAGTCGAGATATTTTATGAAACTCATCACAGTTCTTTGTTTGATCATTCAACGCCCCTTCTGATTTGAGCCTAATTCAGGTTGGCTTAGAGGTTATATTTTATTTCTGAGCAATGGACGCATTATAATAGGACTAGTTCTGTGTTATCTGCAGTTATGTAACTATTGATTCGTTTAGCAGGAGGGGCGTGGGCAATGTTGAAGAGTTTGATAAATCTCTACAGTGGTAATGGCATAATCTTAAAACAGAAGAAAATAATGGCATAATGGCATAGACAACCGTGGTAATGGCATAATCTTAAAACAGAAGAAAATAATGGCATAATGGCATAGACAACCGTAAACAAGAGATTTATCTGGAAAATTGTTAACGGAGAAAACCCACAGATTCAGAATGGCACTTATTTTTCTATGACTGTATTAACTAAATTCTTTACAGTACAATATGTAAACATTATGTACCTAGTCCAACCTAGTCCACTAGTTGCGATTAGATGGTTTAACACCATAAGATGGTATGGTATTAGATGTTTTAACATGATAAGATGGTATTTTTGCTAAAAAGATTGCACTTAGCCTATCACAATATATCTTAACATCTCCTTATATGTAACCAACCAATATTTAAAGAGAGTCTCTGCAACCATGCAACTACTGTGTTTGTGTGCCATGTATTGAAAATCTATATTTGAGAGTGCAGTTAAAGTAGTCTCTTGCTTATCTAATGATTACTCGTACAAGTAGCCTAAACACATAATCAATATCTCCAACTTAGTCTAAATCAAGAAAATCTTATACATATAGGCCATGGTAGTTCAATGTTTGTTTCCGGGGTTTTACATATATTTACTCAAAATACCCACTATATAGGCCATGTCTAGTTTAGTCTAGTATGATAGCATACATGAACTTTCAACAACATTTGCAAAGTGAACACAAGCCATGTGATCTATCTTTTTTTACATCAGGGGACATTGTTGTGTAGACAATCTACATGTATAGGAAGGCAAAAGGACATTGACCAATTAACATTATTGCATATTAAACTTATGCAATATTGCCTCGTCATACTTCCTCATATTTTACAAAGGTTTATTATCTCTTTTAATTTGTAGGTCCAAAATGAAATTTGGCCCAATAAAATCCTTTATATCACACTTAGAGAACACCTAATATTTTACCTCCTTAATGATTTTTTGGTTGTTTCCAATTAGCAACATATTATCAACTTATAACACCACATAAACAATGTGATCACAAATTCCAAAGTGATCAAATTTGCTTCTTGAGAATACTAGTCTAAATATGTCTATCGAACTTTTGATACCACAATCTTGGAGATTTCTTTACCATAAAGAGGCTCCTTTAACTTCGAAAATGGTTCATATTTTCCTTCATTGTAGGACCTTCTAGTTATGTAAATTTCTAGAAGTGTCATATAGTTATTTAATATAAATTTCTTCTTCTAAACATTATCTTCACATCTACTTGTTCTATTTCAAGATCAAATGTAGTGACAATAAACAAAATAAATGATGGAATTTGGAATTTCTCTTAGCAACAAATGAAAAACTCTCACCAAATTCAATTCCACCCCCTTAGGAATATCCCTTTGCTACTGAGTGAGCTTTATACTTCTCCACTTTTCTTTCTACACTAAAGTTCATTTTGAACACCTGTTTGTTAATAGGCAACTTGATCAAATCCCATGCCTCATTTTATCCAAGTCATCCATCTAACAACCCCTGGTTGATTTTCCATGTAAAATATATACCAAGGTCATGGCATTGTTACACAGTATTTTGTCACACCTCCTACACTTCCATCTGTCATACCCCGGAGTGCCAAAACCTTGACAACTATCCAGTGTACCCATCCTGATATGCAATCCAAATCCTCCCTGAAGAACTAATGAAAAGTTGCCTTGAGCCTTTCCTGAGAAAAATGAGCTCAAAACCCTAATTTTTGGGTCAGCGCGACTATGACACTGCCCTCTCGTGCTGATGGCAGGTTGCACCATATGAGCCTCGTGCTACCAGTGCAAATTTTACCTAGATAATTGCACTGAACCCTAAAAGACAAGTTTTCCCAAAGTGGAGGAGAAGCTTCGTGATTTAGAGGCTTCCAAAACGGCGAGCTGGATGATGTTCATTATGGATGTGGTCGAATTCTCCCAATATTTCCCTTTGATCTTATTCCTATGAGCTTCCTCCTTGAGATGAGGACCTTCCCCTATCTTTACTGAAATCCTAACTCCCTCTCCCTGCCTATAAATTCATCCTCATCCATTCCCAAATGGTTGGTCTTTGATTATTTGCACCCTTATGCTGAGATAGCACCTACATGATATTCACTTTGGCTTGGAGAAGGAGTACTTGGAGAGCTTGAGCTTGGACTTGGATATTCACTCAAGGAGGGCTACTAACATCAAGGCCTAGGTTGTATGCTTCATCTTTTGTTTATTTAATATACAATTGTTGGTTCACTTTCCATAAATACTTGTGTCAATAATTCATTTATCTTAATGCTCCTTGATATGTTAAGTGGATTACATTTGATTATACGTGTTACACTTTTATGCTTTGTCGTGTCTTTGGCCTCTTGTGCATGTATTCAAACGCTATGAGCAGCAAGGACTGAGCATGAGGAGCAAGTGATCAAGATCTTCGACAAAGGAGTGCATTATAGCATCAGAGCAAGGTAGGTCTCCTTCTCCTTCTCCTATTTCAATTGTAATCTAGAAAAGTGTCTTGTAGCTTGTCTCCTTTGTTGCTAGACCCACTCATTGGGCTAGAGGGATCGTCTCTGTCCGCAGAGAGGATTTACCTACTCAACAAAATGGTGACTCCATTGGGGAAGCTATAACCTTTCCATCCATTTCTTTGATCTGATCCTTTGATTAGTTTGACCAACCGTTGATTTCTCAGCTTGTGCGGATCATTGTAGGTTTATACAGTCACTGGTTTTTGCTTAAGAGTGTTTACTCTGGTCTGATTTCTTAAATTTGTTGTTTTTTTCTTTCTTTTCCTCACCCAACGCGTTTTCTGGTTTTACAAAAGCACTACTAGCACTGATTTTGGATTAACAGTCACGCTGCTTTGCCTTTCAGCACTACTTTTCCTTTCACAGGCGCGTTGATCCTAGAGGCTAAAAAAAATAGGGTTTCTTCTCATTTTCAGTGTGTCTCAACCTCTGTGAGTGTTTTTCCAGTGTGATCTCATTGTGTTTGCCTTGATTGTTGTCCTTTAATGGTTGCAATTGTCTCTTTGCTTCTGTTGGTGTGTGATTGAAGTTAGATTGTATTCTAGGGTTTTTAGGTCTAGGTTACCCTTCACTCATCACTTGGCTTGTCTTTGTGAGATCGATTGTCTCCATTTAGGAGTTTTACTGCGATCAGGACATCATTTTCAAGTTGCTTTTGGTTCATATTTACGAAGTTGTTTTCATTAGTATTGGATCATATTTGTACTTTGAAAATTACTTTTGCTCCATTCTCAAACGTAGATTACAATTGTTTGCATTGGTAAAACTGAAAATATATGCTTCTTTTGATTTCCTTTTTTCAAAAAGAAAAAGTGAAAGGATCTCTTCATTAAAGTATTTTGAAATGATTTTTTGTTTTATTCGAAACCAAAGTGAATGAAATCTTCATTTTAGATGTTTTGAAATCCATTTTTCCTTTGCTTATGCATTAGTTTGCATTTCGAATCAAACAAAAACAAAAACAAAAACCAAAAAACAAAAATATTAGTGCATCTTAGTGAAAGAAAGTGATTTTGTTTCTCATATGATTGCATTTTGGCATTGCATTCGTTAGTGGAAGTGAAAGACTAGTTTTCATTTTTTATATATTTCATTCAGAAAGTTAGAGAGATATGTTTTGATACATTTTGTTTGAGATGCATTGTTTGGGTGTCTCTCTTCCCTCATTAGTTTAGCTTTCATCGAATGAAAAGCTTTCATTTTTCTCATTTAGTTGCATCATAGGAATTCAACTGACACCGTTGAGCCATAAAATTGAAACCTAATTCAAGATAAACTTAAAATTTACCTCAATTAACCTAAGGAGCATTTGTAACCTAACGCAAATGTCCATAGGTCTAGGCTAAAGATGTGTTTCAACGTCTTTAAACATAGCAGTGGTCGTTAACTACCTGCATTGTATCCTGGGGGTGAAATTCCGTTCTAGTACAGAAGTATATCGAAGGTTCTCCAGTGCTTTTGAGTATATAGGAGGCACTTCAGTATGGAAAGTATATCAAAACGCACTCACTGAACAGTTATGCATTAGACAACGCTAACACGGACTTGTGATCCTCGTACCACTGAGTATATATTGGGAGACCCCACTAGGTTGCTATCTTTTAGCCACAAGTAACCGAGTTTGCTGCCTTGTAAACGTGATACATTGAAAATAGCATTCGGGGAGATTAGTCATCGTACATCAAGTTCTTTGTTTCATCTAAGGTGTATATAGTGGTTCACGGATACTTGGTAAACCCTCTTACCTAGTATAACCCTTTTTGATTTATTTTTTATTTTAATTTATAAAATTAACTTCCAACGACAATGTGTCGAACCCATGCAGTTTCTTCTTGACCTCATATTGAGTAATTCCTTGTAAATTTTAATTTTAAATCCCTCAACGAAATCATATATTCTCCTTTTTCTTTTGAGAAAAAGTCATCGTGGCTGAACCATTGCATTCACCTCATCGTTCCCCTTCATCATCTGATACTAAAGGATCATCATAAGGAGTTCGTCCTGAACTTTCACAGTCACTTGAAGCTCAAGTTCTTGAACTTGGAATTGTCCCAAGTATCCAACCCCTTGCTTCTCGTCCCTAACCTCGAGACTCATTGTTGTCTCAGGAGTTTGATCCAGAAACCCCTAAGTCCGTAAAGGTTTGTTTTATTCCCTCCAAATTAGCTTTTTGATCCGCTGGTGATATCTCCTCAATAGCCGTATAGTCCTTACGATACCCCTGATGTACCTTTGGAGTTATCTCCATCATCTCGGATTCCCCCTCACCATTATTTCCACCTATGGCGTCAGAAGATCAGTTTCCAACCTCTCCTCGATGTCCTCGGAAGTCTCAGCTACTCACAATCCTAATGTTGATAATGATTCTAAATACGACTTTCCACCAGAAGGTTTTCCTTATGTAGGAAGAGTTCCATCTCAACCCCTCCTGAAAACAGTAGGCCTATGCTTCCGCTTGGTTATACGACTTTAGATGAACTAGGTTTAGGAACTCCCAGTGCTTCTTTGTTATACCAAAATCCAATTTGGTCATCGAATTTTATGCCTACTTCTGGTCCATTTATTCCTAACGTGACCTCTCATATCCATGTGCAAATTACCATTACTTCAGTTCTATTCAACCGACTATTCTGACACGACTGTTACTTTCGTTCCAACCTACAATCCCGGTGCAATCGACAGTTTCGGTCAATACGTTTATAAGTTCCTCAATTCCCCCATCAAGTGGACAAAATGTGCCACCACCTTATTCGCAGCATGGGGAATAATTTCCAAATATCCCTCTTGTCTCAAGTGGAACCCATATGACTGGATCACAACCTCACATGGTTGGAGAAAGTCAACCTATTAGTGGTATTCCTAATCCATCTGGATCGTCTATCCCAGCTGGAGCAAGTAATGTCTAGTATCAACAACCTTATTCCGCCCAGATACCCCACCAACAATCTTATGTTCCATATGGTTCACAAGCGTTTCAAAATCCACCTTGTATTCCACAAGTAGGTCCTCATATGCAACCTAGTCAAAATCTTGTTTCCAGTGCATATGGTCAATTCCCAACTGGTACTTATCAGTACCAACAAGGAATTCCTCCAGGGATTGTTCAACAATAACCTTTACAGCAGCAGGGGCAACCTCTGTAGCAGTATCAACAACCTTTGAGGCAGCAAGGGAAGTTTTTCCAATAACCGAATCAACCCTTGTATCTGCAAAGTCAACTGTTGCAGCAGCAAGGTCAGCCCTTGCAGCAACAAAACCAACCTTTATATCAACAAGGTCAACCCTTGCAACCACAAGGTCAACCTCTGCAGCAGTAGGGCCAACAGTTTTATCACCAGAGCCAGTAGTTGCAACAACAACCTTAGAATCCATATGCCACACAAAAATTTTATCTGCCTTATGGTTCTCAACAGCCTATGGCAAGTCAGTATCAACCTTACCCTGGTCAAAACCCACCTTTGTGGGGGAAGAATCCACCTTATTGTCAGAGTACCCCTCAATGGGGGCAATATAAAGCTCCTTATGGTCAAAATCCGCCACTTTAGGGGCAAAACCCATACCAACAAGGATGGAATCCGAAACTAGGCCTTATCAAAGGCCTCCCATGCCTTTCAACCCGTGATTGTCATTTCTAGCCACGTTGAAGATGTCAGATGTGTCAAGGCTCACTAATGATCCAATACTTCATTTGCCTTATTGGCCTCCGGTTCCCACTAAGATTCCTAGGGATTTCCCAACATTTGAAGTAAAAACTAAAGAAGACCCTCAGGCCCATGTTATGACTTACCACTTATGGTGTTCATCCAATTCTTAGGTTAACAAATTTGTTCATCTATGTCTCTTTCAACAAACCTTGACGGGTGCCACCGCGAAATTGTACGACGAGTTACCTCGAGGTGCCTATTCAAACTTCAATTATTTGGTCATGCCCTTCTGTTGTGGTAAAAACACAACCCCCCCATTATTTGATGTGTTCACTTCAATAATGGGGACCCTTTCTATAAAAAAATTTGGCTAAACATCTTTTTGGATCTTATTTAGTTGATTGCCCTGCGCTTTTGTTAATTTTCATTTTCTTTGGATTCTTGTTTTGATTGCTTTGTTAAAATCAATTTTTTATAAGCTTCCCATTGACGCTTGTTTCGTCTCATTTGGTCAACTGGTTTGAAAATGGTACTCTTTTGAAGTCTCATCATTTATCTAGCCTGGGTTAAAATTGCATAAAATGTACAATATTGCATTTTGTAAATAAATTAGTTCAATAATGCATTTATTGTAAATATTAACCCCTAGTTAGTTTTCACTAACATTTTTTTTGTTTTTTAACTTACACTACCAAATCATGAAGCAACTGGATTTTAGTAATTTACTCCAATAAATTATTAATCTCGAAAATCATAATTTTGAAGTGGCTGTAATTTATTTTTTTCATTTATTTTTAAAATAGCTATAGTTTAATTTTCATTTTTCAAGTGACTGTAGTTTATAAAATAAAACCTCATACAATAAAACCAAATTAAAAATTGATCTTTAATATTAAATCTTAAATTAATTAAATTAATTATTATTTAAAATATAATTAATTTAATTAAAAAAAAATTAATACATAAAAATATTAAAAAAAAAAACTTAATTGCATCGGGCGATCGGATTGGAGATGGCAATCACATTGGAACTTTTTAAACGACACATTTCTGAAACCCCCGACATCTCCCGATGCCGATCGCTCAAAAAACAATGGAGGAATTAACCAAAGTTTAAAAAACATGTGTTTAAAGTTTCAATGTGAATGTTCTATCGCATCGAGAGTCTTCATCGTATATAAACTTTATGAGCCCGACTCAATATTATTCCGATGCGATGAGTCAAAGTTGACTTTCGATTTGGGCTCATCCATTAATCCATTGCTTTGAAATGAATACGTTACAATATGAGAAGTAAGTTAGGTTACTTTTTAATATTTATTAATAATTAATTTTATATTAATTAATTTAAATATAACATTTAAATTAATTAAATTAAATTAAATTTTAAATATTATTTAAATTAGTATTAATTAGTTTATAAATAAATAATTATATTAATTAATTAGATTAATTTGTTAATTATATCAGTTAATTATAATAATTAGTTAGATATTAATTAATAAATAGTTTATTAATAATTAGTTTAGTTTATAATTAGAATTAAATTAGAATTAATTAGAGACTAATATAGGATTAGTTTTTAATTACAATTTTGATTTCAACAGATTTTCCAGATTTGACTCATCAACTTTAGAAGCTCATAGATAGAGTTTTACTTGGCCAAATGAGGCTCAGGACAGCTCATTGGAAAGAGAAAATCAAGGAGAACATTTTTGAGGAGGTTTCATTAATAGATTTAATCATTTATTGGGTCAAAAATCAGGGAGAAGATCAAGCTCCGAATTTTGAAAACAAAATCAATTTTCGGAGTTATTTTCTTCATTTTCATTTGTCTAAAGCCTCTTCTAATTGCAGATCCTTTCATCAATAATATCCTTGGCCATTCGAATAATCTCATGTACCAATAAAAAGCTTACATTTTATTTTCAATTATTTATTTGAATTCAATTGGATTTATTTTAAATGCTAGAAATAATATTTTGATTTTATTGATTGCATCTTAATTTATTTTGATTTCTTTTTGCAAAAAAACAGTGGGAGAAATATAGAGAAAAGGATTTCAATCAATGAGAAGGCTCCAGCAATTAAAGATTGGAATTTTAAACAAATAAAATCGTATTTGGCAGATTTCTCTTCAACAAACTCTCCTCTCTAAAATTCCTTTGCAAATAGTATAAATAATAGATTGCAGAATGTAATTAGTGGCTGCTCTCCTCTGCAATTCTAGACTTCTAAAAGCACTACTGTAATAGGAATTTAGAGTTGTAGGAGAGAGGAGAGAAAATCTGAGATCTGGGGATTATTGAGGATTTTTCCTTTGTATCTTGAATTATGTATGAGGGGCAGAGTTTGCATTATTGTGGCTCTAGTTTTGAAGGCAGAAGTTCAAGCAATGTAAAGGACTGTTGGAGACCAAGATCAGAGAAATGGATGCAATAAATTGGTATTTCTAATACTATTGTTTCAAATATCAATTTCATTTTATGATAACAGGAATGTCTCATTTTATTCATGTTTGTGCACTATTGTTAATATAGATAATTTGTCTCAATATTGTTATTAGGTATCTCTTTTCTTATGAATTAAAATCTGATTTCTGAGTAACTATTTACTCATAAATCTGTCTTATAAAACTGATTTATTGAATGGTAATATGTTGTGAACTATTTCCACATATTATTGTTTAATTATCATATTTACTGATTTGATAATTAATATCATTTTTGTGAATTACTTCCTGAATGTTGTTGGTTTATTATTTCAGTTAAGAGGTCTCAATAGGATGTGTTTTGATATCCATAATATCAGTTAATTGAACTACTTCATTAACTTGATATTCATTATAAACAAAACATATCTAAATCCCAATACTTTAATTATCTTGCTCTTAGTTGGGTTAGATCTATATCTGCCTAATTAAGATAGGATTTAGATTAGTTTCTTTTGCTTGCATAGAATAAGCTTGCATTTAGAGTAAATTCTACATTCTTTTAAGTCCTCTCCTTAAAGAGGCAAAATTTTAGTTGTGGCTTGGCTGAACCCAAATCAACTTAAGGGTCATTCTCTTGTCTGATCAGCAAGAAGAAGTGATCTGATATCCCTGTCTATTGGTAGTTAAAGATACATTATAAACCAATAACAATAGGGAGAAGGTAACTGGACCTAGTTAAACGAGTTGGAGCCATCACACCAAACAGAAAATGAGCTGCTTTAAGGTCCGGACTGGGTGGTTATCCCCCAATGTTGTTGCAACGATTTTCGAGGCATCAACATTTTTGGCGCTAAAAGGAGGGCCTGAGATTTTTTGTCTATTGGAGTCTTTTCAATTTTAATGTTTTATTTATTGTGATGGCTCCTCTTAAACTTCCAATTTGGAGTTGTATCCATGGACGTGCATCTTCTAATACTCCACCCGAAGTGGTAAGACTCTTGTCTCAGGTAAAGTTTAATGGTCAGAGAAATTCTTCTACTTTTAATCATGTCTTTCAATTTATTCAAAATGTTTCAAATTATGATTTTCAAGGAATTGATGAAGGCATCTTATGCAGAATCTTTACTCTCACATTTGTGGCAAAAGCCAGAAACTTGTGTAAAACTCTTCCAGTTGCCTCAATTCGCAGCTGGGATCAATTTGTTATAATTTTCATTTGTAAATTTGACAGTTATGATTATGAACAAGTATGTGAAGAAATTGAATATCTACGAAGGTTTGAAAATGAGTCTGTTAATGATTTTAATATTCGATTTCACTTGAATTGTTTAAGATTTAAAGATGAAGATAAACCTATGGAAGAAGAATCACTAGACTGGTTTGAATATATTTGTTCTCTTCCTCCCATTCCCAATCCATATGAAATTAGTTCAAGTTTTGTTCCATCCCCTTCCAATATAAATGAGAATTCCAATATGGATGTCCAAATAAATTGTGATGAAGAGGTTTCACAAAGCTTGGAAAATATTTCCATTCAAATGCAAGAATACAACAGCAGCAATTTTAGAGAAAAAGTCGCCTTGAAATATGAAAGCTACTATGAAGTAAATTCAAAAAATCAAATCGCAAATCATCAAGTACAAGCAGCAATCAAAGTAAATAAAATGCAAACTGCTGTACAAATTTCTGAATTTCTCCATGATGAGCAAATGCCGAAATTACAGCAGCAAAGCAGCCTTCTTCAAGAAAGCATGAGCATACAAAAGAATTATTTGCAATCTGAAATTTACAATGAGCGTAATGCACAAGAATTCTCAAACAGAGACAGTTTTAAATGCATTGTTTCAGGTTCACATTTTTCCCTTTATCCTGATATTTTTAATGATGGTAATTTTTCCCCTCTTGGTATTAATGATATTTCAAAAAATACAGAGGCTGATCTAAATGAATTACCAATAAATTTTTATCAAGATAAAGAAACAATAATTGATCATTCTTTTGCCATTAATGAACATGAAATTCTTGTTCCGCCTTGTTTGGATATATTGGATGAGATAGAAGGGAATTGTAGAGAATATTGTGAAGTCATTTATGATAATTACTTTGACATTGAGGATGTTGATTTCTATTCTTTTCAAGAAAATCCTCATGAAGAATTTCGGATAACATCTGAGAATGGGGAACGCTTCAATTTAGAAATTATCCCAACCAATCCTCATTTTAGAGCAGCAAATTATCTTCATGATTTCACTATTCGAAAAAACATCCCAATTATGATTCATATCTGGATCAAACTCCCATTCCTATTCATAATCATAATTCGTTTTCTATTTCACAAGTTGGAATTCGAAATTACCCAAATTTTATAATTCTATCCAATCCTTGTGAAAGAGAAATTATTTCAAAACAATCCCAATTGTGTTGTAACATTACTTGTACAAATAGTGATTTCATTTTAGTTTTTCTTTCACAGTTATTTTGTTTAAATTTAGATTTATTTTCTAATTTTATTTTGCAAAAATTTCACACTTTTCGCTGGCATATTGAACATCTTACTATCAAACACTCAATTGATGCATCGCCCGATTGGGAAATTGAAGTTTCATATTATAACCATGAGCATCAAAAGATATTAATATTTCAATTTCAATCAATGCTAATGTTTCATCAAAAGCTTCTATTTTTTCAAAGGCAATGTCAACAAGAGAATGTATTTTTTCAATTTGGCCAGCAATTCAATTCAATTAATAATTTTCCATTTCATTTGAAAGATTTCCATCCATTTTTCATTAATTCATTTGAAAAATATTTGGAATTTTTTCTCTCAAAGGAGATTGTTAATAGCTTAACATTTGTACATACCACTAACAATTTTTTTCAAGCCTTTGAATTTGAAAACTCATATCCACAATTCGGTCTGTCATCTCCTCTTTTGAACGTTTCTCAATCATTAATGGAAATCCATCCAAATTTTTGTGATCCAATTGGTATTGAATTGGAAAGAAAATTTCAAGAGAAAGAGATTTTAATCAACTTGCTAACAATAACTGTACATTCTGATTTCATATTTAATTTTCTTAGTTTAGTTAGATTTGTATTTTTATTACTAACATTTGAACTGTACATACATGCAGCAATTAAAATGAGAAAATGGCTACACTGGAAATATGACTATACCTAGTCATTTTCATGTATATGGTTAGAATAGGAGTAGAAATAATTTAGTTTGTTTGTTTTGTATAGTTAATTTGTTTTTAACAGTTTTGTAGATTAAAAAATAAAACAAAGCAATCAGCCTTCTCATGCATGTTCACTGAAACATTTTCTCCTTATCAGAAACTTTTAATTCTTGCTTGCCTTTTAAAATTTCTTGCAGCAATACCTCTACTCTACTTATTTTGAATAATGTCTTGATTAAATTCAATTGAGGTTGCACTTGGCATCAATCGCCTCAAAGCCACTTTTCTTCATTTCGAGATTTTCTTCTAAGATTTTCTTTTGAAATTTATATGGTAAGGATTTGAGGATATAAAAGCTTCATGATCCCATTATCTCATGAAATGTATGACTGTCTATGATAAGCTTAATTCTAATTCAATCATTATTAGTCAGTCTAACCTTTCACGGTAATCATATGAAGTTCATATTATTTTCCTTGAAATTTGCAAAGCTGACCTTCAGGATGTCCATTTTGCTGAGTGCACACATTCAAATCTGTTTTGATATTTTTCCACAATTAGTGGCTTTATCCCATTCTGATCTTTAGTTTATTATTTGATGCTACAAAACACATCATCTTTATTTACTAAAGGCATTATTAAACAGTCACTATAACAATATAGATTCTTCTCAAGTTATTCAGAATAAGCAGAGGTAATAAATTGTTGTTTCAATGCAAAAGGGAAACCTATTTTTATATTTATTTCTGGTAAATTATATATTTCCTGAACATGAATAATTGATTCCTTCAGCTTGATTGCCCACTCTAATTGATTTAGCAGAAAATTTTATCAAAATTTTCTCATCATATAAATTGTTGTTTCAATGCAAAAGGGAAACCTATTTTTATATTTATTTCTGGTAAATTATATATTTCCTGAACATGAATAATTGATTTCCTTCAGCTTGATTGCCCACTCTAATTTAGAATAAATAATGAGAGCATTTTGAACAAAGTTAAAATTTTAATCGAAGGAAGGATTTGAAGATTTATGAGGTAAAATCCGCAGACAATTTCCTTCTTGGTACGCATTTACAAGTTCATTCTCATCTCTTATTAGTTTCTATTTTTCTTAGTTTATTTTTGATTCGTGTTCTGTTTTATTTATAGGTTTTATTTCTTTTCAAAACATAAAGTAAGCAGTAAACCCATTTCAAATTTGCAACAGGCTCAGGGAAATTTTATTTATGATGCATTAGAATTTAAACATATTCTTTAACTTTGTTTTTATTCACTTAGAAAACCCAATTGAAATTTCAAGGAATATCATAAGACCATTCACATCATAAGATTTCATCGGAAGTAGTTCTTAGCATTTCTTTTGATAACAAATTATTCATAAAATACCTCCAATGTATTATCTCACTCATATTCCATATCGCATTTCGCATATCGGAGGTTTGCAAGTGAAGTATACTTCCATGATCATGAATCGTTGATCTCTGATAAATGACTTTACCGATATTGCGATGACCACATAATTCCGGACCTGATATGAAATTCAAATCAAATTCATAAAATATCACGGCCGTTCAATCGCAATAATGGTAGGAGCATAACTTTAAAAGGACCGATGTCTCAGATACAATATGTTATCGAATTTTCATCATAAAATTATCGGGTCCACTCTTCATCACATATCGGCGTATTGAGAATTGTTACATCGTGCGCTTAAGATTGCCGATTGCAATCGCCGATTAGCCACGTCATTCATCGCATATCGGCATCGCAAGAATCATATTGTGTTACATCGGGTACTTAAGATTGCCGGTCGCCTATTAGTTATGTCATCCATCGCATCGTCGATATCACAATCATTTCCCTGCATCTTTATTTATGGCCATATCATTATCCCAAATTTGCAATGTGCAAAATACAAATCGCGAGATGCAATGTGCAATATAAGAATTGCAGCATGATTGTCCCTGATTTGCAATATAACAGCTCTTCAATATTGTGATCACTATATCTCATCGCACATATTTTCTTCGCATGATCTCATATCTGCAATTTGATATTTCAACCACCGATGCAATAGCTTCCAATGCATGCCTTTGAGCCATTAACATTTAATCGATATATGGCATAGCAACAAAGGTAAAGTCTTGCAAATTAAACTTGAAGCATGGTGAAGAAACATGTTATGTGAATCATCCGATACGGCGGTGTGTTATTTTAAAAGCAAGCTTGGGTAACCACTATAATAAGAAAGCAGTTAATGACAAATTTGCAGCATATTCAAAAATCATTTTCATTTCTCATATATTTCAGTTTTAAATATATAATTCCATAATTAAAAAAGGAATTCAAGACCTCTCTATCTTCATATTTAAATTTTATTATCTTGGATTTGGTCTTGATTCTGGACAATTTATAAAATCATGGAGTTTATATGAAACTTATAATATTTTGAGAAACATTCGTTACTGCAAATTTTTATTCTCATTTCTGATGCATTTGTTTTAATTTCAGCTCCCCTGAGCACTAAGCATTCCATTTTTACATTTTATTGCTTACTCTAGTGTAAGTAAAATAAATAATGATTTTGGGTTATATGATTTTGGTTAGTTTGACTTCTTCATGTTTTTAATGTTAATTAAAATAAGAAGTCAGCTAGTTTGGAGAAACTGATACCTTTCAGGTAAGATCAAAAGCAATTATCCAATGGTAAGATTCATATACCCACTTTCATTAATTCGTTACTTTAGTTTCAGTTTTGTTTTTCTAATATAAAAAATCTGTTTTGCAGTTCTCCATTTGAAGCTTTCAATCCTCTGCCGAATCAGATTTTCGAAGTCCTATACTCTTCTCCTGGCTTTATTTCAAGAAGCAGCGATAATCCTCATTGAAACAGCCACACCAGGAAGTTTCTGAACCTTTAGTTTGTTTCTCTAAGCATTTCTTTTTAGAAAATGATTAAGATGATGCTTGGAAACAAGAAGATTCATATAAGACAGAAAGTATTCATTGTGGCTGAATTTTACAATCACTGTTATCTAAAATCCTAAAGCATTCACAACTCTGCAAGGTATGTTTTTCTAAATCTCAACATAAGAAGGAATGATTACATGCTTATTTTCTTTTTCTTCATATTGTTGGAGACATTGGTATAAACATTCTTGTTTGAGTTTATCTTGCGAAACTTGGATTTTCCTCTCCATTTTTAGAGATTTCTTTATTTTTATCTTTGTTCGCTGATTTCTTTTCTCATTTTAGCATAAGAATTCTTTTCCTTTGGATTTCAATTTTGATTTTGGTGCTATTGCCATTATTTATATGGAAGGCCTACTTGTTACCTAACAATGGTCAGAATACGTGGAGAAAAATTGTTAATAGTCACCTATTAGATTTTTCTTAAATCTCTTAGTAAAGTTTGATTTTCTTATTATAAAGGTAGACATACTTAAGGAAGAAATTAACAATTTAGAGAAGTTGGCAAAGTATCATAAAATCTGAAAATTTCTTTTTCATCAAATTGTAATCATTTTGAGGTTTCAAAATTTTATTAAGATCTTTTAATGTTTTATTATCAGTCAATAAAATTTATTTATAACCAAGTAAAGACACTTTACAACAAAGCACCTTTAACTCTGAAATTGTCATTCTTAACTCTTAAGGAGTCAATGATTCTCCCTGTCCCAAAGAGTCTTATTTTTCTAGAGTATAATCCAGAAATATATTTAAACTTAAAAGATAAGAGGTCTCATCGTGAGCTTGCTTACCATGATCATAGGGGAAAAATAGGCTGACATTACCAACACTGCTAAACAAACCAGGGTAATGGCTTATGATTGCAAACAATTATAAGACAAGGGGTCTCATCACGAGCCAGCTTGTTCAGTCCGATTATAACCAGTGAATGGCATTGTCAACTATCTGGCCACCAAACCAGGACAATGGCTTTTAAAGATTTATAATAAAAATAAAAAATAAACATATATATATGGATTTATTTCTAGATCAATAATTTTTAAAAAGATGGGATTCTGAATTATTGATGATTAAAAGGTAACCCTGTCGAAACTATAGATGTTTGCTGGCAGCAGTGGCTCTACCTATGACAAAGGAGTATATTTTAAAAGCTAAGTTGTAAAGTGACCCCTGCTTTATCTGTTCAACTAATTAATGACTGATATAGAACTTTGAAATATTTTAATTTATGAGGAATTTTAAGGAAAATTACAGTTAGATGATTCTGGCGTTTATTCAGATTAATGAAACTAGTCGAACATTTCAAACATAATTTTCTCTTCTTTAATTATTTTTACTTAAATTTTGGGGAAACATCATTCACATCAAACAGAGATAACTGGTTCTTCTCCCGTGTGTCGCCATTGTTGTGGTAAAAACACAACCCCCCCATTATTTGATGTGTTCACTTCAATAATAGGGACCATTTCTATAAAAAAAATTGGCTGAACATCTTTTTAGATCTTATTTAGTTGATTGCTCTACGTTTTTGTTAATTTTCATTTTCTTTGGATTCTTGTTTTGATTGCTTTGTTAAAATCAATTTTTTATAAGCTTCCCATTGACGCTTGTTTCGTCTCATTTGGTCAACTGGTTTGAAAATGGTACTCTTTTGAAGTCTCATCATTTATCTAGCCTGGGTTAAAATTGCATAAAATGTACAATATTGCATTTTGTAAATAAATTAGTTCAATAATGCATTTATTGTAAATATTAACCCCTAGTTAGTTCTCACTAACATTTTTTTTGTTTTTTAACTTATACTGCCAAATCATGAAGCAACTGGATTTTAGTAATTTACTCCAATAAATTACTAATCTCGAAAGTCATAATTTTGAAGTGGTTGTAATTTATTTTTTCATTTATTTTTAAAATAGCTATAGTTTAATTTTCATTTTTCAAGTGGTTGTAGTTTATAAAATAAAACCTCATACAATAAAACCAAATTAAAAATTGATCTTTAATATTAAATCTTAAATTAATTAAATTAATTATTATTTAAAATATAATTAATTTAATTAAAATAAAATTTAATACATAAAAATATTAAAAAAAAAAAAAAAAAAAAAATCTTAATCGCATCGGGTGATCGGATCGGAGATGGCAATCACATCGGAACTTTTTAAACGACACATTTCTGAAACCCCCGACACCTCCCGATGCCGATCGCCGATTAACCAAAAGGCAATGGGAAAATTAACCAAAGTTTAAAAAACATGTGTTTAAAGTTTCAATGCGAATGTTCTATCGCATCGGGAGTCTTCATCGTATATAAACTTTATGAGCCCGACTCAATATTATTCCGATGCGATGAGTCAAAGTTGACTTTCGATTTGGGCTCATCCATTAATCCATTGCTTTGAAATGAATACGTTACAATATGAGAAGTAAGTTAGGTTACTTTTTAATATTTATTAATAATTAATTTTATATTAATTAATTTAAATATAACATTTAAATTAATTAAATTAAATTAAATTTTAATTATTATTTAAATTAGTATTAATTAGTTTATAAATAAATAATTATATTAATTAATTAGATTAATTTGTTAATTATAATAATTAGTTAGATATTAATTAATAGATAGTTTATTAATAATTAGTTTAGTTTATAATAGCAATTAACTAGAGACTAATATAGGATTAGTTTTTAATTACAATTTTGATTTTTAGCCCAGCAACATAATTTCCAGATTTATGCCAGATTTGACTCATCAACTTTAGAAGCTCATAGATTGAGTTTTACTTGGCCAAATGAGGCCCAGGACAGCTCATTGGAAAGAGAAAATCAAGGAGAACATTTTTTAGGAGGTTTCATTAATAGATTTAATCATTTATTGGGTCAAAAATCAGGGAGAAGATCAAGCTCCGAATTTTGAAAACAAAATCAATTTTCTGAGTTATTTTCTTCATTTTCATTTGTCTAAAGCCTCTTCTAATTGCAGATCCTTTCATCAATAATATCTTTGGCCATTCCAATAATCCTATGTACCAATAAAAAGCTTACATTTTATTTTCAATTATTTATTTGAATTCGATTGGATTTATTTTAAATGCTAGAAATAATATTTTGATTTTATTGATTGCATCTTAATTTATTTTGATTTCTTTTTGCAGAAAAACAGTGGGAGAAATATGGAGAAAAGGATTTCAATCAATGAGAAGGCTCCAGCAATTAAAGATTGAAATTTTAAACAAATAAAATCGTATTTGGCAGATTTCTCTTCAACAAACTCTCCTCTCTAAAATTCCTTTGCAAATAGTATAAATAATAGATTGCAGAATGTAATTAGGGGCTGCTCTCCTCTGCAATTCTAGACTTCTAAAAGCACTACTGTAATAGGAATTTAGAGTTGTAGGAGAGAGGAGAGAAAATCTCAGATCTGGGGATTATTGAGGATTTTTCCTTTGTATCTTGAATTATGTATGAGGGGCAGAGTTTGCACTATTGTGGCTCTAGTTTTGAAGGCAGAAGTTCAAGCAATGTAAAGGACTGTTGGAGACCAAGATCAGAGAAATGGATGCAATAAATTGGTATTTCTAATACTATTGTTTCAAATATCAGTTTCATTTTATGGTAACAGGAATGTCTCATTTTATTCATGTTTGTGCACTATTGTCAATATGGATAATTTGTCTCAATATTGTTATTAGGTATCTCTTTTCTTATGAATTAAAATCTGATTTCTGAGTAACTATTTACTCATAAATCTGTCTTATAAAACTGATTTATTGAATGGTAATATGTTGTGAACTATTTCCACATATTATTGTTTAATTATCGGATTTACTGATTTGATAATTAATATCATTTTTGTGAATTACTTCCTGAATGTTGTTGGTTTATTATTTCAGTTAAGAGGTCTCAATAGGATGTGTTTTGATATCCATAATATCAGTTAAGTGAACTATTTCATTAACTTGATATTCATTATAAACAAAACATATCTAAATCCCAATACTTTAATTATCTTGCTCTTAGTTGGGTTAGATCTATATCTGCCTAATTAAGATAGGATTTAGATTAGTTTCTTTTGCTTGCATCATAGAATAAGCTTGCATTTAGAGTAAATTCTACATTCTTTTAAGTCCTCTCCTTAAAGAGGCAAAATTTTAGTTGTGGCTTGGCTGAACCCAAATCAGCTCAAGGGTCATTCTCTTGCCTGATCAGCAAGAAGAAGTGATCTGATATCCCTGTCTATTGGTAGTTAAAGATACATTATAAACCAATAGCAATAGGGAGAAGGTAACTGGACCTAGTTAAACCAGTCGATGCCACCACACCAAACGGAAAAGGAGTTGCTTTAAGGTCCGGACTGGGTGGTTATCCCCCAATGTTGTTGCAACGATTTTCGAGGCATCAACACCTTCCTCACTCACTTGCAGTTGTCGGTTCATTATGAAACTGGTACCCATTTTCTTACATCTCTGAAATAGGATAATACTACCCACATCTCCAATCACATCCATAAATAGAGACGTCAGCATCGCCTCATCAAGTTTGAAATACCTGATGAATTGTTAACTGAATGGTTTACCAAATCATTCGTCAACAAAATTGTCGCAGACATAGCAATGGGAGGTTGTGTTATTGAAGATCAAGCCATTGCCTGTGCCCAATATAGATTTGGTATATTCCCAATCTGGCACGTTATATGACCTCTTGCATGATGCTTCAAGACCATCTACGGATCTGACATCTTCTAAATCTCCAAATGTACCACTTGTCGACGGTATTATTGGATCAGTATCTCAAACTTCTAATAAAGCTTCTTCGAAGAAAAAATTCATATCGAATAATGCATCCAATCCTCCTTCGAAACCCTCTTCGAATCCTAGTAAAACCTTTGAGGTTAATGTCATTCAGTCTACCACGGCAGACATAGCCTCAAAAGGTAAAAATAAGGGTGAAGTAAAAGTAAAATCTGATACCCCAAAATAGGATCCTCCTAAGTCATCTACTGATGATGTCTCCAAATGTAAGCCCAAGTATCCTTGCCTCATTTGTGAGGAAGATCACTATACCAAGGATTGCCCCCGTCGTGCGAAAGTGAGTCACTTGTTAAAAGGCACTCAAGGGACCACGGTTGTACTGAAAGAGCCATTTCCATCACAACTGACCCAACTGGTAGAACAAACACAATCCTCTGCCTCTTTAGGTTTTCAGGTTTACATGAGTGGAACAGTGCCTATTTTTGTTGCCACCCATTCGAAAGATTATCGAACTCCTCAAAAGCAGACAGTGGAAAAGGAAACCACTGATACACCTTCTACTTTCGCTCCACCTAATTCTGGTCCTCTTCATATCAAGAGACCTAATAATGAATTCTTCATCCAACTGCCTCCTAAAGGTGTGCTTCGGAAGTCATCTTATAATCCGAACACTAGAGCTGCTCAACATTATAGTATTTTCGAAGATCTGGCTCAAGCACCTTCGGTGATGTCTACCTTGGAAGTTCTCCAAACTTGTCCAATGCAGCGGAAATCATTATTATATGCTATAGGAGGAATTGATCCTGCAGATTCGAATTTGATCACTTTTGATCTGGAAAACCATGTTCCTCGTCTTCCCCATCAAATTGCGTTTTTAATCCAAGTCATTATAAAAGGGAAGACGATTCATCGGACTATCATTGATGAGGGTGCTTCCACCTGCATCATGTTTGTTTCATGTTGGAAATCCATCGGCTCTCCACCTCTCAATCAGTCTCTGAACACCTTAGAAGCCTTTGATGGCAGAGGATCTCGTCCTTATGGTATTCTTAAAAATTTTCCCATCACCTTGGAAGGGAAAACTGTCGAATTAGAAGTAGAAGTCATAGATGCAAATATAAATTACAACCTTCTACTTGGACAAAGTTGGACTCATGGCATGTTTTGTGTGGTTTCCCCTTTGTTCTGTGTGCTCTGTTTTCCTCATGAAAGGAAAATCATCATTGTCAATCAATTGGCCTTTTTCTCTTCCAGTTTTTCAAATGGCAATGTCCCATATGTGGGAAATACCGATATTCCCTATGACAGCATGGGGGCAGGACTTTTCAAAGATTCGACTTTAATGGGAACTTTTTCTCTCCCACCTCCTCATGTCGCCTCGATCAACATGATATCAACCTCACGTGATCCATGGATCATCCCTACTCCAGATCAAGTTGATTCTTTCGGTGATGCTATGTCGCTAAGTCCTTTAGAAAAATCTTATCAATAAGTTATTTTGGCTTCAGTGTCTACTTTTGAAAGTCATACTACTCTTGGTATGCACCTAGACACGTATTCACAATCTCCTTGGTTGGGTTCTTGGGATTCTTCAGGTCCCTTGAACGAGATATTTCCCATCGACGATAGTATTTTTGAGGTCATGTCTCTTAACGAAACTCCCTGGAATTATGCTCATCATCGTTCCACATTTCTTCCAAGTCTTAGTGATATTTCTTCATGCCTTGAGACTTTTGTTTCTCATAACCTGACACATCCACTTCAAACACCTGTTTGGTGCAAAAATTTATATCCGAAGGTAATATGGGAAATATTATTACTACCATTCCAGTCGACATTTCCATTAAACCTGGGATTGTCAAGAAAATCCACATTGGGATTTCCTGTTCTCCGGAAGAGATCAGGGTTTACACTGACCTTTTTAAAGAGTTTCGTGATGTCTTCATTTGGTTGTATGAGGAAATTCCTGGTATCGATCCAGCTATAGTGGTGCACGAAATGCCCACTTATCCTAATGTGAAGCCCATTGACCAACGACTTCGTCCGGTGCATCCTAGAAAGGCCATTGCTATTAAGGGAGAAATTCAAAAACTTCTAAAGGCTGGTTTTATTTACCCCATCCCATCAACAGACTAGGTTTCCAATATCGTACCTGTCACTAAAAAGCAGGGAACAATTAGAGTTTGTGTTGATTAATGCAATATCAGCAGTGCATGCCCTAAAGACAATTATTCCACTCCCTTTATTGACCAAATCATTGATGAGTGCACTGGGAGTAAGATCTTTTCTTTTATGGATGGTTTTTCTGGTTATAACCAGATTAACATATTACACATTGATCAACACAAAACTGCTTTCACCTGTCCATGTGGGACTTTTACTTATAAAAATCTCCCTTTTAGTCTCAAAAATGTTGGTGCTACTTTCCAGAGAGCGATTTCATATGCCTTTCATGATATTAAACACATCGTTCAGCCTTATTTGGATGACTTACCAACTCATTTTGCTAAGCGTCGTGACCATCTGGACCACCTTCAAGCAATCTTTTTACGTTGTCGACACTATAATATTTGTCTCAATCCGCATAAATGTGTCTTTTGCGTCGAATCTAGTCGTCTCTTGGGTTTTGTTGTGTTTAAATATGGCATCCGAATAGATCCTCTGAAAGTAGAGACTATTGTAAATATTCCCCCTCCTTCATCCCTGCACCAATTTCAGAGTTTGCAAGGGAAGAACAATTTTCTTCGTCGTTTTTTCCCTGATTATGCCGAGCTTGCCAAGGGATTTACTCGCTTACTTAAGAAGGGGATTACATTTGTTTGGGATGAAATAGCTCAATAATATTTCGATACTCTAAAGAAAACACTCACTAGTGATCCTTTATTGCGTCCCCCCGATTACCACCACAATTATTTCTTGTACTTGGTCGCGGCTGTCAGTACCATTTCTATGGTACTAGTCCAAGACGATGATGATGGAAATGAACACGTGGTTTATTATTTGAGTCAAAATCTTAATGATACAAAAACCCAATATGCTCATGTTGAGAAGCTCACCTTGGCAGCAGTGCATGTTGTCTAACGATTTCGCCATTATATTCTTCTAGGAAGACCATGGTGATTTCTGATTGTAACCCCATGACTTATACTCTGACCCGTCAGTTTCTTGGGGGAAAATGCTAAATGGATTGTTATCCTGCAAGAGTTTGATTTGGATTTTACTATTGTCATATCAAAGAAACCACTAGTTTTTTCCAAATTGATCTATGCCCTTCCTTCTGCAAACACCTCCACTGAATTTACTGAGCAGATTCCTAATGAAACCTTGTTTCTCATCAATACTCTTGACCCATGGTATGGAGATATTATTGTTTATCTTTAAACCCAGACTTTCTGATCTAAGTTGTCTCGATCTGACCATCACCACATTCGGCATCAATCTCAACCTTATCGGATTATTGGTGAAACATTGTACCAAGTCGGTGTTGATTATGTTCTTCGCAGACGTTTAACACTTGAAGAGTTTGAATGAGTCCTAAATGACTGCCACTCTGGGGCATGTGGTGGTCACATGTTAGGCTATGCCACTACTCAGAAAATCCTTCGCACCAATTATTTCTGGCCTTCTATCTTCAAAGATTGCATTTTGGCATTTCAAAAGTGCCATGAATGTCAGATATATAACCGTAAACAGCGTGCCCTGCCAACACCCTTACACCCAGTTGTTACCATCAGCCCATTCCCTATATGGGGAATTGATTTCATAACCTGTAACCCTCGCTCGGCCGAGGGGCGTGGCTATATCAACATTGTCGTCGATTATTTTACTAAATGGGCCGAGGCAATGCCCACATATACTGTTGACGGTACAATTGTTTCTTATTTCCTCTTTAACCATGTCATTGCCCATTTTTGTGTCCCTCAAGCAATTGTCAATGATCACGGATCCCATTTTTGTCAGTACATGATGGAAAAACTTACTGCTCAGTTGGGTCTATGTCACGACATTTCAACTCCTTATTACCCACAGGCCAATGGTCAATTTGAAGCGATTAATAAAGTCTTAGTTACTATGCTTCAATGTACCATTTGAAAGCATAAAAAAGACTAGCATCTCATTTTTTTCGGCTCTTTGGGCATACCGAACCTTGGCTAAGATAGCCACTGGTTTCACTCCATTCTAGATGGTATATGGTTTAGAGGTGACACTCCATATCGAGTGTGAGATTCCTTCGTTAAAATTAGCTATTGAATTATTCCCTGATACCTCACCTAAAGAGGAACGTTTACTTTATCTCGAGAGGCTTGATGAAACCTGTCGTATTGTTGCGATGGTTATCGAAGCACAGAAAATGAGTTAAAGCTCATTATGATCAAACTATTTCTCCATGATTTTTCGTTGAAGGTGACTTGGTCTTAGTGTATGACCAAGACAACGATAAGTTAGGAGCTTGGAAGTTCGAACCTATGTGGCATGGGCCATACATTGTTAAACGTGTTTTGCAAAAAGGTGCCTATGAATTGGTTGACTACAAAGCCAATGCATTAGCACAGCCCCACAATGGGCTTTATCTAAAAAAAATATTATGCGTCATTTCTATATAATTACTTTTGTACATTAGTGTGTGAATTCATTAGTGTGCATTTTGATTTTTTGGTGTGATTGTTTGCTTTGCAAAACATGTTTCCTCTGCTTACCTCGTGTTCCACTCGGTTCGCAGATGTTATCAAACCATTATGCTAGTTTTGCTGATGGTGCTTGTCATAACACACATAACTTATCTTCCACAACTTGGGCACTCTTCACCCCTAATGGCGAGTTGATCAATTTACAAGTTATTTTCCTGGGACAAACAACTAATAATATTGTCGAGTACAATGCAATTATCGAATTGTTATCAGACGCAGTTTCTCTCGGAATCAGAAATTTGGTTATCAAGTTAGATTCACAACTCGTTGTGCTACAATTAAATGGTCATTATTCAGTAAGAAATCCACAAATTTTGTGCATGTATCTACATGTTCAATTACTGGAAAGAAACTTTGATTACATTACATATCAACACATTCCATGAAATTTGAATACGTTAACAGATGCATTAGCAAATTATGTTTTAGATAGACATTTGCATCACTTGTAAAAAACCGAACACATCATCATGATATATGAACACATAAGTAAAAAATAGAAACATATATATATATATATCGAGCCTGCCAAAGTTTGTTATGTCGAGCCTGTCAAAGTTTGTTACGTCAAAATCTCAAAAAATAGTGTTACGATACACATGGCTTTAAAATCCTACAACAATGCAGATAATACGACTAGGAATAGGCTATTCACCCACATGATGCTCATGATAGCATGAGACAGCTCTAATCATTCAGCTTAACAACTGAATAAGCCTCACGGATACTCCCACTGTGTGCCTCTGGTACCGCAGCGGCACATCATCTATAGTAGCGTATTCCGGAATACCCCGAGTAAGGACTTCCATGTTTCGCTCCATATCCACTATAGGGCTTGCTCCTTCCTCGTATAGAGCTTCTTCCTCTATTGGGTGTGCTACTCATTGAGTTGTCAGATACATTCCAGGAGATATTTCTAGTCCCACATCTGAAAATTATCATAAGTAAACTCTCAAATACACTTCAAAAAAATCATAAAACTTGAAAAATTCCAAAAAACAAGTTTTTACCTGCATCAGTCCATTGTACACTAGGTGGTAGAGGAAGATCTGGGTCTCCTTTGAAGTTTGTGCCCGCATAGGCATAGTCATCTACCATGATCATTTGTTAGTGTAACCACCCAAAGAATGCTGGAGAGAAATGCATTCGTTGACCTCAGCCAGCTCGAGGCTTAATCTCACCCCATCTGAGTAACCTCAGATCTCTTGGAGCTAGATCGTCCACCTCTACCCACTGGTAATGAAATAGAGGCACACACTCCAAGAAGAATGTGAATTAGATTAATCCATACCCAAACTGCTTCAAATGACCTGATTTGCACTTGGTCCACTATCTTTTCATGTTAAACAACAATCCTTCTCACCAATTAAATACAGTTGAAGTGACACAGTCCACTACGTATTGGAACTAAGATTTTGTTGCCTCATGCAATGCTTGAGCCCCAGCTATGCGGGCCATGGTTTGTAGAATGGCCCTCAAGGCTGTTTCTGCATCGGGGCAATGCTTGCTAATCAGTGTGCTAGTGCTCTCTCCTCCAACACAAGCTCCAGAGAGTTGGATCCTCTCTCCTCTCTTGGATAGTTCAGTGATGAAATAGATGTTAGATACCTCTATTTCAAGTTTTTGATCTCCAATAATGAAGGTCTCGGACCGAAATCCCATAATCCTATTAGATACTCTAGCAACTCATTCTGAGCTCTGAGTCTCAGGGTCTAAAAGCACTTAAGTAATCCACAGTCCCTCAAAGTGTTAATACATGTTACGCTTTGAGCATATTGGTGGTATTCTACCCCATGGCCTCTCTCTTTCCATTCGATGGCCATATTCATTGAAATATCTTACAAATAATCCATAAATAATATTTAGAAGTCTTTCAATATATTAAAAGTTTGAAAAAACCGATTATATAGAGTATTGGGGTACTCACTAGTAATAGTGGGGAAACATAAAAGTGAAACATCTCTTGTATAGGCAACATGTCGCTCTTGAACATGACACTCATATGTTTCTCATGTTGGTTTTGGGATATCCTCACTCAGTCACTTGTACTTCCAGGTTTGAGTGATCCATTTTACCTCTCATCTAACTATTCCACTTCATCGTCATGACCCTTGGTCCTATGTTGAGTCAAATGTTGCCACACTCTAGAGTCGTGTCGTCAATATTTTCAAGAGAAGTCCTATCTGCAGTTCACTACCTATACATTGTCTGACCTTTTTCCACAATTCTGGATCATACTCATTTATTCCACTTTATTCCTTGTTTCGTTTCGATGATGAGGGAATCATTATGGCCCTCTTTTGATGGGTCATTTCTTGTCGACTTCAACCCATTATCTAGGAAGAGGACTTAGAAACTCCCTTTCAGTACCTTAGAGCTTGCATGCCTTAATGGAAAGTTCTTCGCATTCAACAATAAGTTTTCATCATTGACCTTCGATTGAATGATTCCACGAATGTTCGACTTCAGCTTCATTCTGACATTCACTAATTGTATTTTCATACCTTGAGATCCATTGTCATTATTGGTGGTTTCACTTGTGCCTGTTAACGGTTCACATCATTGGCCAATAATCAGGTGGTTTTCTAGCATGTTCGACTTTGACATATCCATTCGCATGTTAGAATTCGTACTTTGATCAGGTTGGGATGGAGCGCAAGACCCTGAGTTTTGTCTAATATATCTCAAGTTGCATGGAGTTATGCAGTATTCATGATTGTATACATGTTTCCTCTATACGGATGGTTGTGACCATACCATGAGACCTTATATCTATGATGATGATGATACTTCTATATCAGGTGGTTGCGTCCATACCGCGGATCTTAGACTTCCAGGCGATCCTTTTCATTCGGATGGTTGTGCCCATACCATGGATCTTTTCAGATGGACCTTTCTATCGGGATGGTTGCGTCCATACCATGGAATCTTGTTTTGATATATATGACAAAGGTATCAAATATGTATATGTATATGCATCCTTGATTTGCAGGTCTCCTGACAGTGATTTTTCTAATCCTTACAATAGCTTGTAAAGCATCTCAACCATCACTCCTTGTTCTGCCTTCATGCTTAATGGGGAATCTGTTACACAGTATTTTGTCACACCTCCTGCACTTCCCTGTGTCATACCCCGGAGTGCCAAAACCTTGACAACTATGCAGTGTACCCATCCTGATATGCAGTCTAGATCCTCCCTGAAGAACTAATGAAAAGTTGCCTTGAGCCTTTCCTGAGAAAAATGAGCTCAAAACCCTATTTTTTGGGTCAGCGCGACTATGACACTATCCTCTCATGCTAATGGCAGGTTACACCATATGAACCTCATGCTACCAGCGCAGATTTTTCCTAGATACTCGTGCTGAACCCTAAAAGGCAAGTTGTCCCAAAGTGGAGGAGAAGCTTTGTGATCTAGAGGCTTCCAGAATGATGGGTTGGATGATGTTCATTGTGGATGTGGTCAAATTCTCCAAATATTACCCTTTGATCTTATCCTTGTGAGCTTCCTCCTTGAGATGAGGAGCTTCCCCTATCTTTAGTGAGATCCAAACTCCCTCTCCCTGCCTATAAATTCATCCTCTCCATTCTCAAATGGTTGGTCTCTGATTATTTGCACCCTTATGCTGAGATAGTGCCTACATGCTATTCACTTTGGCTTGGAGAAGGAGTGCTTGGAGAGCTTGAGCTTGGACTTGGAAATTCACTCAAGGAGGGCTACTAACATCAAGGCCTGGGTTGTATGCTTCCTCTTTTGTTTATTAATATATACAACTGTTGGTTCACTTTCCATAAATGCTTGTGTCAATGCTTCATTTATCTTAATGCTCCTTGATATGTTAAGTGGATTACATTTGATTATGCTTGTTGCACTTTTATGCTTTGTCGTGTCTTTGGCCTCTTGTGCAGGTATTCAAATGCTATGAGCAGCAAGGACTGAGCCTGAGGAGCAAGTGATCAAGATCTTCGACAAAGGAGTGCATTATAGCATCAGAATGAGGTAGGTCTCCTTCCTCTTCTCTTATTTTGATTGTAATATAGGAAAGTGTCTTGTAGATTGTCTCATTTGTTGCTAGACCCACTGATTGAGCTAGAGGGATTGTCTCTATCCATATAGAGGATTTACCTACTCAACAGGGACATGTATTCCAAGCTGAATGTTGGAAAAAACATCATAGTGGGTGTCACTTTCGATTTATTTATGGCTAAGGAAATTGGCAAAGGAATTGGCAAAGAATAAGAGGCATTAATTGGAATTTTATTTATGAAATAAAGGAAAATATGAGAAAAGGGAGATGAAAAGTCATTGATTTGCATGAGAGGGAAATTGAAGGAAAAATGAAGGAAAATGAAAAAATAGAGGCCTCAATGATAAAAAGGCTTCTGAGGATCAATTCATCGCTTTTGTCAGTTGATCTTTTTGACATTTTTGGGGCGGAGCTCTCTTTTATTCTCTCATTCTCCCATACTCTTACACATTTTTGTCGCTGCAACAAACACCCTCCAAATTTTTTCCTATACTTGGATTTTGGAGCCTATTGTGGATCTTGCGATCGGTCGTTCTGTGGTCACTTCTTGATCGATCAAAGTCACTTGCTCACACATGCTCAGTTTGCAACAAATTCATGAACGCATTCTTCCACGCAAGCTTGAACAAGCATAAGAACATTCTGTCAAGACAATGTTTGTGCAATTTTCAACCCATGTCAATAGTCAGTGCGCACTGTCATTGACAGTCCCTCACTTTTGGTTGTGTTTGTACTTCTATTTTGGTGAGTTTTTCAAACTATCGCTTTTGCGCACCTTCGTTTTTGCGAGTGTCATTTTCATGCTTTCGACTATTACTCTTGCTTTCTTTCACTTTAATTAGTGTCATTTTCATGTTATCTTTGTTATGGCATGTGTCACTTTCAATATCATTCGCATATCGCAAGTGTCGCTCTCCCTTTTCTCTTCATATAGTAAATGTCGTATTTACACATGTTAGTTATTGCACAATGTGTATAAGCTCATTTTGGTGGTTTCAAGGGTTTATCTTCGTGAAAATGAGTTGATCTTACCATGTAAACACTTGTTGCACTCATTCCCAAAGTTTTAAGCATTGTCACACAAGTGTCGCCACAATCGTCGCAAAGTGCATCTTCAATGTCGCACTTGTCGTAAAGTCATATCATGTACATAAATATGTTGTTAATGTGTTATGGATGATCTATGTTGTTATTTCATCAATTTTTCTATGTATGTGATCACATTCAAGTCATATCATTGTTCACAACAGTCTCACTGATCCCACACTTAGTCATTTTTCAGAAATTTCCCTACAACCTATGATGCAGGGGCATTCGGCTCAGAAATATCATTGTATTTTAGTAGACATAGGGGGTCTTATGTTTTAAGGAAGTTGGTTTCCTATGCATCAAATTAATGTAATTTTAATGTTTTTGAGTGATTTTATGAGAATAGGATCTAATTAATTATTGAGAGGCATATTGTAAATGTTCTCGAACGAAGGGGAACATGAGAGAATTAGGATAGTTGAGATTTCATAGGGATTGATAGATTGGAAATTAATTGTAGATCTTAAATTAGGAATTAGTTCATAATTTTTGGGATTGAGAGGATTCTTAGGATTTAGTTGAAATTATTAAGGATCTGAACCAGAATTGGTTCATAGAACCTTTTGTATAAATGTAGGCCTAAAAGGCATAGGAAGAGTTAGTTAGTTAGAGTGTGAAGTAGAATTCAGATATTAGATAGAGCTTGATTGTAATCCTACGGGTAGATAGGGAAACAGAGGCCACTGATATTGGAAATCAAGCCTGAGGGAAGAACCTATGTAAATACTTGTTTACAAATACAGAAATTCGATTTCAACCCTGTGTAGAGTACATATGTGACTAGATTGCAATTCTTTATAAACGAAGTGTTGTTGCATAAGATATGTGTGTGAAAACGAAATCGAGAAGGATAGAGTGCAGAGATAAATGTGTGTTTAACGTCGTTAATCTAGGTTGTCATTGATGTCAATATAACAGTGTTTGTGATGACAAATTCTTTGATACATGATTTCCCATTGATGCCCATTGATCATAATTCTCATAATGATGAAAGTTTAATATACGATGATATGATGAGATGGACGACCCAAGTGGATTGAATAGCAGGAGGTCAATTGAACAGCAAATGACACAGGAGTTTAATTGAACAACAAATGACGTAGGAGGTCAATTGATCAACAATTGAACAACAAATGACACAGGAGGTCAATTGATCAACAATTGAACAGCAAATGACATAGTAGATCTAGTAAAGCAACAGGAGCAAGAAGCCAAAGAGTAAGATGAAGAGTTTATCAAAAGCCATCAAAGAAACAACTCATCGGAGCAAGAGAAGCAGGTTATCGCATATGCCCAAGGGTAAATGTTATCGAAAGAACAAAGAGCAACAGCGATAACAGAGGAGTAAAGAAGAAAACTATCGGAAGAGTGTGTTGGGTCCCTATAATAATAGTGATTACCCCATTACTATTGTATTTGTATCCCTTATTTATATTGTTGTGCCCCTATTGTCCCCATATTGTTATTACTGTGCCCTATAGAATCCCTATATTGTTATTTTTGTGGCTTTATATTATTATTGTTAGGTCGGCTGGGTTATATTGTGACTCCTTAGACTCCTATATATAGAAAGGAGGTTTTGTCATTTGAATCATCCAAGAATTGCTCATTTGTGTAATGTAAAGGAGGTTTCCCCCTCAAAGAGGCTGAATTCTAAGGCATTGATCTCTCTTTTCTAACTTTTTATGAGCTGGTTTCATAACATTTGGTATTAGAGCTTTGGATTCTAAGGTTTCGCTGCTCCAAACAGGTCATCGTGGCATTTTCGCTATAACTTTTTTATGCGAAGTTTTAGAAGCTAAAAAAGAAACCCATTTGAAAAGAAATCGCGCTGAATCTTGGGTCCAAATTTCAAAGCTTTTCGCTCTATATTTGCGGAGATATGATCTGAGGAAGTTGGTCTTTTTGCAGACTCCTGAATTACATTCCAAATAGGTGACCTGGGGAAAATCGTCATAACTTTCTCTCTGAGCATCAGATTGAAATTTCGTAAGAAGGTGTAGAAAGAGGATGGACTGTAGTTTCTTGTATATCTTTTTCAGATCCAAAGATCGAAACAGTGACTCGTGGCACATCGTACAAATTCGCTCTACTGGACTAGTCTATAATCAAGTCATCTTGGGAGACTGGGCATAACTCTTCCTTGGAGAATCCAATTTGGATCAGACTGGTGGCATTGGAAAGAGGACACAGAGGGCTACTACAAGTCATAATTTTAAAATTGGATGATCCAAAATTTCAGAGATACATCAGATTCAATATCAAGCTTCTACAAAGTGAAAAAAGGTGTGTAGTTTTTTTTAACTTTTTGCATGAGCTTGGTTCGAAAAATTAGTTTGAATCGGTAATTGATGCCCCGAGGAAAGAAAAGCAAACACCTATTAAGCAACCTGAAATCTCTAGCATGAATCATGAAGAAGAGGAAGAAATGCAACATGATATATCAAAATTACGAGACCAAGTGCAACAAGTGTCACTTGCACAAAAAGCAACAGAATCTAAGATGGATGATTTAAGGAAAGATGTAGAAGCTAAGATGGATGGTTTAAAGAAAGGTGTAGAAGCTAAGATGGATTGTTTAAAGAAAGGCGTAGAAGCTAAGATGGATGGCATGGAAGCTAAGATGAATGGCATAGACATTAAAATTGATGGCATGGATGACAAGATGGAAGAATTGAAGATAAATATGAATAAGTTGCTACAGGAAATGATCACTAATGGTGAAAGGGTAGTAAAGGAAACTCATGATGAGAACAAAAGAAATGTTAATCATGATTCCATAGACTCTAATGTTGGATTGAAGACCCACCATATTCCAAAAATCGATATGAGGAAGTTTGATGGCAAGAATCCTGCAACATGGATATTATAGATGGAGTAATTTTTCGATCTCAATAATGTGCAAAACACACAAAAGGTACATATTGAAACTTTATATTTGGAACCAAATCAGTTTGTATGGTATCGATGGCTTTGCTCTCGTAAAAAAATTATCACTTGGGCAATTTTTACGGAAGAATTGACAACACATTATGAGGATACAAAAAGCAACACTTTTTTTACCCAATTGATAAGTCTCAAACAAAAGGGTTCAATAATGGAGCACATTGAGGAGTTCCAAAAATTGAACATAAGGGTAAAAAATATTCTAGAGGAGCATAGGATTGATGTGTTCATAGGGACTTTAAAGGATAATATCCAACATGATGTTCGCCTTTGGGAATCTAATTCATTAGAGAAGGCATTCAGGTTAGCAAGAAAAATGGAAATCAAAATTATGGCAACCAGGAAGCATACCACTCACAACTATAAAGATGGAAGTGTTGTTGCCCCTAGTCTTCCACAACATATAAGGTTGACACCACAAAAATTGGAAGAAAAAAGAGCAAAAGGGCTTTGTTACAGCTGTGATAGCAAATGCACTAAAGGTCATAAGTGTGCTGAGAAGAAATTATTCTACATAGATTGTGAAGAGGAAGAAAAAAAGGAGCAAGAAAGGTCAAAAGAAGAGGATATACTCCAGGAACAAAGCCTAGATAAAGAAGAAATGAATCTGACCATATCTTGTAATGCATTGGTGGGAATTACCACTCCTCAAACCATCAAGATAGAAGGACAAATCAAGAAGAAAAAGGTAATAGTGTTGATTGATTCAGGAAGTACCCACAATTTTATTCATTGTAAGGTAGCAAAACAATTGAATTTCTTCTTATATCCAGCACCAGAGTGTCAAGTGATGGTTGCAAATGGAGGAACAATAAATTTCTCTGAAAAGTGTCATAATATCAAGCTATCCATGGGAGAATATGTATTGACTAGCCCAATGCTTTCCATTCCAATGGGAGGTGTTGATGTTGTACTAGGAGTCCAATGGCTACAATCCTTGGGTATAATAGCTTTTAATTTTCAAGAAATTTTCATGAAATTTTCTGTGGAAGGAAAGGAAGTTGAATTAAGGGGTATTGCAGGGAAAACGGTATGACAAAGCTTCTAAAAAATGAACAAAGAGGTGTAATTGCACAATTATGTTCGCTAGATGTTTCCACATTGGAATCATCTATTTCTCCATATCTCCAAAAAGTCTTGGACAATCATTCCAAGGTATTTGAGATTCGCAAAGGTCTCCCACCTATTCGTGATCATGATCATGCTATTCATCTGATTCCAGGAAGTGTTCCTCCAAACATCAGGCCGTACAGATATCCCTATGCCCAAAAGAGTGAAATTGAACGTATGGTTGCAGAAATTCTAGAGGCTGGTATAATTCAACCGAGTCAAAGTTCTTTCTCTACTCCAGTAGTATTGGTGCACAAGAAGGATGGATCATGGCGCATGTGTCCAGATTATAGGGAGATCAACAAGATCACTATTAAAGATAAGTTTCCCATTCCTGTCATTGATGAATTACTGGATGAATTGCATGGATCAATTTACTTCACCAAGTTGGATCTTTGTTCAGGATATCATCAAATCAGAATGAAGACTGAAGACATTCCCAAAACAGCATTTAGAACTCATGAGGGTCATTATGAATTTTTGGTCATGCCTTTTGGCCTTACCAATGCACCTTCAACATTTCGAGGTTTGATGAATTCCATTTTCAAACCATTCCTTAGAAAATTTGTGTTAGTATTTTTTGATGATATACTAATCTACAGCAAGTCTTGGAAGGATCATGTTGAACATGTTGACAGGGTGCTACAACTATTGGAGGAGAAACAATTATATGCAAAAAGATCCAAATGTTTCTTTGGAGTACAAGAGGTGGAATATCTGGGTCATATTGTATCTCATGAAGGAGTTAAGGTAGACCCTAGCAAAATTAAAGCCATTAAGGAATGGAAGATCCCCACATCCATAAAGCATCTACGAGGATTTCTCGGGTTGATAGGGTATTATCGCAAGTTTGTTAAGAACTATGGGAGAATAGCAGCACCTCTAACAACATTATTGAAGAAAGATGCATTTTCATGGACTCTAGAAGCAATAAAGGCCTTCGAGCATCTTAAAGAGGCAATGTGCCAAGCACCGATCTTAGCTACAGCAAACTTCACAAAAACCTTTATTGTGGAATGTGATGCTTCAGGAAATGGAATTGGTGTTGTCTTAATGCAAGATGAAAGACCCATTGCTTTCGAAAGTCATCCAATCAAGGGAAAGTTTTTACACAAAGCTATTTATGAGAAGGAAATGTTGGCAATACTCCATGCAATCAAGAAATGGCGACCCTACCTAATGGGAAGACACTTCAAGGTAAAAACAGATCATGATAGCCTTAAATACTTTTTAGAGCAAAGATTATCCTCTGAAGAGCAACAAAAGTGGGTCACAAAGATGTTGGGTTATGACTTTGAAATCATCTACAAAAAAGGGACGCAAAATGTAGTGGCAGATGCACTCTCAAGAAAGGATGCAGATGTGGAAGCATTGTTATGCGCCATTTCTATTATCCAACCAGATTGGATAAACGAAGCAAGGGAGGAATGGAAGAATGACGAAGAAGTGTGGGCACTTATTCGAAAGTTACAACAAGACTCCAATACATCTTATACATTTAGTTGGCAAAATGATTCGTTATGGTACAAAGATCGCTCATACCTCTGTAAGAATTCCCAGCTAAAACAAAAGATTCTTATGGAATTACACACTTCTCCCTTAGGAGGGCACTCAGGATTTTTAAAAACTTACCACAGGGTTAAGAAGGATTTTTTTTTGGGAGGGCCTTAAATCAAATATTCAAAAGTTTGTGGCGGAATGTTTGGTTTGCCAACAAAATAAAGTTGAAACAATTAAGACATTGGGTCTATTACAACCTTTATCCATTCCAAGCCAACGTTGGGAGGAGGTTTCAATGGATTTTATCACAGGTTTACCCAAGTCTGAGAGAAAGAGTGTCATCATGGTGGTAGTTGACAGACTTACCAAGTATGCACACTTTTGTGCATTATCACATCCATTTAAAGCCAGTACAATTTCTACTACATTTATGGAAAAAATTCAAAAGCTACATGGAAACTCGAAGATTATTGTAAGTGACAGAGATCCAATTTTCACTGGAAATTTTTGGATAGAATTATTTTCTTGTCTTGGTACTCAGTTAGCTCATAGCTCATCTTATCATCTTCAATCTGATGGGCAAACTGAGATAGTAAACAAATGTTTGGAAGGATATCTTCGTTGCTTTGTATCTGATAAACAGACACAATGGGTCAAATGGTTGCCTCTGGCTGAATGGTGGTATAACACTTCCTTCCATACAGCAACAAAAATGACCCCATTTATGGCACTTTATGGATATCATCCACCATCCATCACATCATATTTAAGAGAAAATTCTAAGGTTCAAGCAGTGGAACATCACATCGAACATCAACAACATTTCCTCCAACTCTTAAAGGATAACCTCGTGTTGGCACAGAATAGAATGAAACAACAGGCAGATCAACATCACAGCGAAAGAAGTTTTGATGTAGGTGATTGGGTATTCCTACGGCTACAACCATATAAGCAAATGTCCCTCAAGCAAGCTAAGAAGGATAATAAATTATCACCAAAGTATTATGGTCCGTACAAGGTGTTGCAAAAGATTGGTACTATGGCATACAAATTGGAGCTTCCTGTAGCTTCTTGATTGCACCCAGTTTTCCATGTTTCATGTTTAAAGAAGGTTATAGGTGACAAGCTCCCAGTTCAAACAATATTGCCAGAACTTGATGAGGAAGGAAAAATTATATTGGAACCAGAAGCAGTCACAGAAACAAGAACTCGACAGTTACAAAATCGATCAATTTCGGAGTATCTTATCAAGTGGAAGAACTTATCTGCTGAAGATTCCACATGGGAGGATGAGAATTTTATACAGAAGCATCCAGAACGACTGAAGCGTTGAGGACAACACTTTTTTGAAGGAGAGGGGCATGTTGGGTCCCTATAATACTAGTGATTACCCCATTACTATTGTATTTGTATCCCTTATTTATATTGTTGTGCCCCTATTGTCCCCATATTGTTATTATTGTGCCCCATAGAATCCCTCTATTGTTATTTTTGTGGCTTTATATTATTATTGTTAGGTCGGCTAGGTTATATTGTGACTCCTTAGACTCCTATATATAGAAAGGAGGTTTTGTCATTTGAATCATCCAAGAATTGCTCATTTGTGTAATGTAAAGGAGGTTGCCCCCTCGAAGAGGCTGAATTCTAAGGTGTTGACCTCTCTTTTCTATCCTTTTATGAGTTGGTTTCATAACGGAGTGGAAGCGTGAAGAGAAGTCACAGGAGCAACAGCTATCAGAAGAGCGGGGGTAGGAAAGTATGGACTTCCTTGATCGTGGCTGAAGTCTCACACTCAATCCTGGTCGTCGATATCATAGTCAACCCTTAGATCACGGTCAACTATAGGGGTTAAGGTCATTTTTTAATCCATGTGCCAGTCGAAGTCCCACAAACCGTCAATTGCGATAAGGCTGTGGACTCGACGCATTTATTAACAACTATTTAATGTAATATCGCATCCACAGTATCACAAGTTTCAAAGGTGATGACGTGACATGTGGGACCTCCATGTGGAGAAGAAGGACAGTTCACAACTCATGAACGTGAATTATCATAAGAAAGGAAGCCAAAGGTCGAGCGAATGGTAGAAAGAAAGCCGAAGGTCGAGTGAGCACAGAGGAAGCCGAAGGGCCAGCGGAAGACGAAGGTAAAAACATTCTGTTGATTGGGTTAATATTTAAAAAGGCTCAGACCTATGATAAATTTATTGATGGAAGAAGTACAGAACGCAATTTTGAAGAACAATTTTGTGAAAGGAAATAAAGTTTCATCTGTCATCGTTTGAAGGGAGCAGTAGACAGCACCAGCATTGAAGTGATTGTGAGTTTGTTTCTTGGAAGTAAGATATCGCGACAATAAGAAGTAGTCACTCCCGAAACAGTTACCACAACACAGATCTTGGAGACATTATTGGAGATCATGATGGCTATTTGAAATCATCATAAGGTAACTTTGCAGACTCTGTGTGGGCAATATGAAGAATTGTGAAGACTCCTTCATATGAAGACAGGTTGTCATTGATGTAGCAGTGAAGCTGTAGATTGACAGAACACAGTGAAGAAGATTTTGAGAGCAGTGTAATACAATCAAAACATTTCTTGACAAAGAAAAACTATAGGGTCGGAGCCCTTGGTATTGGTGCCTCAAAATTGGAAGGATTGGTGTCCTTGGAGTTGGTGCTCCTAAACACAAGGTTGGTGCCTTGAGAAGATAAGGTTGGAGCCCTAGAGGTTGGAGCCTCACAAATGACCAAGTTGGTGCTTGGGAATAGATTGGAGCCTTATATTTATTGTACCTGATTTATTGTAAAGATTATATTAATAAAAGCATTTATTCATATTGCTTATTTTGTATTCTAAATATAAATAATTTAACTAGTAAAAATAAAAATTGAAAATAAATACTGATTCACCCCCCCCCCAATTGTTTCCAACAATTGGTATCAGAGCCAGCTTCTTCATATCAGCCTAACAGCTAGAAGAAGGATGCTTAGTCACAATGAGAAATCAAGAAGTGTCAGGAAGACCTCCTCTATTCGATGGCACAAATTTTGGTTTTTGGAAAAAAGAATTTCCTACTACTTAATTTCTCTTGGACCTGAAGTTTGGCATTCGGTTTTAAATGAGTACACAGCTCCTTCCACTCTTCCAACAGATCAAAATGAAAGGAAATCTTACATTGAAAATGAAAAAGCCTTAAATTCCATCACTAGTGGAATCACTGATTCGGAATTTACAAAAGTCATGAATTGTGACTCGGCCAAAGAAGTATGGGATAAGCTAGTTAGCTTATACGATGGGGACTCCAAAGTTAATAAGGAAAAGCTTCAAACTCATAGAAGGAAATTTGAAAGTCTGAAAATGGATGATGAAGAAGATATTGCATCATACTTTCTCTGAGTAGCTGAAGTGGTCAACTCTCTTAAAGGATTGGAAGAAAACATTGAAGAAGGCACTATTGTTCAAAAGGTCTTAAGATCTCTCCCAGACAGATTTGACTCCAAAGTAAGTGCTATAAAAGAAATGAAGGACCTAGATACTCTCAAGATAGATGAACTTCATGGAATCCTCATTGCCTATGAGATGAGAAAAGGAAGCCCAAGTTCCAAAGATGCAGCATTCAAGGTCTCAAAATCAAAAAAGGGGAAAGAATGGAATACCAGTAGTGATGACTCCATTGTTGAATCCGAATTGGCACAATTTGTATGAAGACTACGTAAAGGATCTAAGCTAAAAGGTAAGTACCCTCTTATTTGTTTCAAATGTGGAAGAATAGGTCATTATGCTACAAAATGTCCTCTTAAGCATGATAGTGATGGTGAGGAAAATTCTAAAAGGATGGTATGCAAAAAGAAAGGGTTCAATAAGAAGAATTTCCTCTCTAAGCAAGATGAGTCTGATGAAGGTGAATTTGTAGTCACAAAAAAGAAATCAACTAATAAGTTCCCTCGCCACAAAGGAGGTAATTATGAATCAGATGAAGAAAATGACCATGCTGGAAGGCAAGAAGTATTATTCATGGCATTCACAAATGATGATGATTTAGGTCTAGAAGGAAATGTATATGAATTGTTAATGAGTGCCATTGAAGAAAATGAGAAATTATGAAATAAAATCATCTCTCTCAAGGTAGAAAACGAGGAAACAAAAAGAAGGGAAAACCTCTTGAAAAATAAGCTAAAAGAAAAAGAAGAAATTTGTGAAGAACGTGAAGCCGAAATAGTATCTCTGAGGAAGGAATTGGAGCAAGTAAAAAAGGGTTGGGAAAGCTCTCAAATACTTGACATTATCCTAAATAATCAAAAACCTCAACATGACAAATCTGGGACAGGCTTTAAAGGAGAATCATCAAGTACTAAGAATAATGCAAAAAGTTGTGCCAACATACTTTCCAGCAACCCAAAAGAAGAAAGATTATTTCATCAAATACCCATCTCAAATCCAAAGAATGAAGAGAGAGAGTAACTCCAAGGAAGAATTTTGATTCAAATCATGGATATTACAATAGGTATAGAACTATCTTTTTTGGGCATTGTTTTTATTGTAAAAATTTTGGTCATCAAGCTAAACATTGCATGGCCCGTAAGAATGAATCACCAAAATTGAAGGATCAAACAAACAAACCATATGGCCTCAAAGGACAAGGACAAATCAAGACCTACAACTCTTTTGATCCCTTGGCCAAATTTGATCAAATTTGCTCATTATGTAATGATAATGGACATAATGAACAAAATTCCCCCCCTCAAAAGAAGAAAATCAAAAAATGAGAATCCCAACATGGATAAATGTGGCCTAGCTCTATGTGCTCACAGTGATGAAATCATTTGTTTGTGGATAGTGGGTGCTCCAGACATGTGACAGGGGACAAAAAGAAGTTTGTCTCATTGAACAAAAAGGAAGGAAATGTATCCTTTGGAAGTGGATCTACCAATAGTGGTTGCTCCAAACATATGACAGGGGACAAAAGGAAGTTTGTCTCATTGAACAAAAAGGAAGGAAATGTATCCTTTGGAAGTGGATCTACCAAAATTGTTGGAAAAGGAACTATTACCCTTATTAATGGAAAAGGAAAGGCTCAAAATGCTTTGCTAGTAAACGGGCTCAAACACAATCTCCTAAGTGTTAGCCAAATCTGTGACCAATGACGTAAGTTGTCTTTAGCACTAAAGATTGTGAAATAAGAAACTCTTCCTCAGGGGAACTTGTGGCGAAAGGAGTTAGAACATCAGATAACGTCTACATTCTGAACAAAATTCAAGAAGATAAATGTTACTTAAGTCAAACAGATGAAAGTTGGTTGTGGCACAAGCGACTTGGACATACAAGTTTCGATAACTTGATCAATATCAGCAAGATTAATGCAGTACAAGACATCCCAAAGTTATTCAAGCCAAATCAAGGAGTATGTGGTCCATGTCAACATGGAAAGAAAACTAGAACCAGCCACAAGACCAAGGAGTTTTCTACATCAAAACCTTTGGAGATCATCCATGCTGATTTATGTGGACCAACTAGAACTCCGGCACTCCAAGGAGAAAGGTACTTTGCTTTATTTGTTGATGACTATACTAGAATGATGTGGGTATATTTCATAAAATATAAATCCGAAGCATTTGAGTGTTTTAAGAATCTTAAAGCTCTTGTAGAAAATGAAAAGGATTCTAAGATTAAATGTCTTAGAACGGATAGAGGGGGAGAATTCACATCAAAATAATTTGATGAATTTTGTAAAGTACATGGAATCGAAAGATAACTCTCTGCTGCCATAACACCCAAGAAAAATGGGGTAGTTGAAAGAAGAAACCGAATAGTTCAAGAAATGGCAAGAACAATGTTAATAGCAACTGACTTGCAGCCAAAATTCTGGAGAGAAGCAGTTGGGACAGTTGTTTATACCTTGAATCGAACTCAACTAAGACCAAATAATGAGAAGACTCCTTATGAATTATGGAAAGGAAGACTTGCTTCAGTAAAATACTTCAAGATTTTTGGAAGCAAGTGCTTCATAAAAATCAATGATGGCTCACCAGGAAAATTTGATTCTCGAGTTGACGAAGGGATATTCTACAAGGAGCAAAGCCTACAAGTGCTACAATAATCGACTATGGAAAATAGTGGAAAGCATTGATGTGAAGATTGATGAAGACCTTACAGAAAAAGAAATTGAAGATCATGAAGTTGACCCTCTCATTGAAGAAGAACCTGAAAAACAGGAAAAAGATCAAGAAAAACACAAGGAAAAAGAACCATCTCAAACCCCTTCAAAGAGGAAGTTTCTCCAAAAACATCACCCAGAAGAGCAGATTATTGGAAATATAGATGAAGGGATACAAACCCGAAGAAGGATGACAAGTACACCAAAGAAAAATGATGTTGCTCTCCTATCTATGATAGAACCAGAAACATTTACTCAAGCAAGTAAGGATCCTCATTAGGTAAAAGCCATGGAAGAATAAATGTCTCAAATCGAGAAGAATGAGACATGGGAGTTGGTACCTCGTCCAAAGGATAAAAATATAATTGGAACCAAGTGGGTGTTCAAAAACAAAATGAATGAAGATGGACAAATCATCAGAAATAAGGCAAGGCTTGTTTGTAAAGGTTATTCACAAATTGAAGGAATCGACTTTGAAGAAACCTTTGCACCAGTAGCTCGTGTGGAAGCTATAAGGATGTTCTTGGCATTTTCTTGCTCAAAAGGATTTAAAATCTATCAAATGGACATAAAATTAGCATTTCTGAATAGGGAACTCAAGGAAGAAATCTACATGGAGCAACCAGAAGGGTTTAATCTAGCAGAAGGAAAAGGCTTTGTTTGTAAGTTGAAAAAGGCATTATATGGGTTGAAACAAGCTCCTAGAGCTTGGTACGCAAGATTGGATCACTATATACAACAACAAGGCTTCAATAAGGGGGTGGCAGGAAGTACTCTCTACATAAAGATGGATGAGGATAAGTTACTACTCACTCTTGTCTATGTTGATGATCTGATTTTTGCTAGTAATAATGATGAGATGAGCCATGAGTTTGCTCAAAATATGTCAAAAGAGTTCGAGATGTCAATGATAGGAGATTTATCTTACTTCCTTGGACTACAAGTATCTCAAACCACGACAGGCATGTTCATATCTCAAGCAAAATATCTTACAGACATGCTTAAAAGATATGGAATGGAAGACTGTGCACCCATGAGCACACTTATGACCACAGATTGAAAATTAAGCAAAGATGATGACTCTCCTCTGGTAGATGCAACTCACTACAGGTCAATAATTGGAGCCCTCCTATACTTAACTACTACGAGACCTAACATTATGCAAGCAGTAGGAATGGTGGGAAGATTTCAATAAGCTCCTAAACAATCCCATTTTTTGGTTGTAAAAAGAATTCTCAGATACTTGAAAGGAACTCCTAATTTCGGTCTTTGGTACCCTAAGAGCTCAACTTTTACTTTGACTGCATACACTGATGCTGATTGGGCCGGAAGTGTCGATGATCGAAAAAGTACTAGTGGAAATGCATTCTTCCTGGGAGATTGTCTAGTATCTTGGCTCAGCAAAAACAAAACATACATATCACTATCTACAGTTGAATCTGAGTATATAGCTGTTGCAAATTGTTGTACTCAAATATTATGGATGAAGGAAGCTCTGAAATATGTCAACATAGGTACAAATCAACCAATCACCATCTATTGTGATAACACAAGTTCTATCAGTCTCAGCAAAAATCCAGTGATGCACTCAAATACCAAACATATACCAATCAAGTATCATTTCGTTCGTGAACAAGTAGCTGAACAAAACATCATCTTGTGTTAGGTCCTTATACTACTAGTGTAACCCCTTATTTTTATTAGTACAACCCCCTTATTATATTTCTGTGCCCATGTAGTCCCCATATTGTTATTAGTGTGCCCCATAGAAGCCCATTATTGTTATTATTGTGCCCTTACATTATTATTGTTATGTTGGCTCTGATTATATTATGACCCCTTAGACTCCTATATATAGAAAAGAGGTCTTGTCATTTGTATCATCCAAGAATTGTACATTTGTCTAATGTAAAGGAGGTTTCCCCCTCGAAGAGGCTGAATTCTAAGGCGTTGATCTATCTTTTCTATCTTTTTGTGAGCCGGTTTCATAACATTTGGTATCAGAGCTTTGGATTCTAGAGTTTCGCTGCACTAAACAAGTCATCCCGGCATTTTCGCTATAACTTTTTTTCTATGACGTTTCAGAAGCTAAAAAAAAAACCATTTGAGACGAAATCGTGGTAAACCTTGGCTCCAAATTTCAGATCTTTTCTAGCTACATTTTTGGATATATGATCTGAGGAAGTTATGGTTTTTGCAAGCTCCAGAATTTCATCTAAAACAGGTCATTGTGGCATGTTCACTATAACTTTTTTCTGCAACGTTTCAGAAGTGAAAACAAAAACCCATTTGAGAAGAAATCGGTCTGAAACTCGGGACTGAAATTCAGATCTGGTCTCGCTATATTTTCTTAGATATGATTTGAGGAAGTTAGAGATTTTGTAGACTCCCGAATTACATTCCAAACAGGTGACCGGGGGAAAATCATCATAGCTTTTGTTCTGAGCATCATATTGAAATTTCGTAAGAAGTTTCAGAAAGAGAACTTCTTGTAGTTTTCTATATATTAGTTTTAGGTACTAAGGTCGAAACAGTGAGACGTGGCACGTCGTACAAGTTTGCTCTACTGAACTAGTCTATAAACAGGGCACCATGGGAGATTTGGCATAACTCTTTCTTAGATAATCAAATTCTGATCAGACTTGCGAGGTTAGAAAGAGAACTCAGAGAGCTACTGCAGGAAGAAATTTTAGAACTTGGAGATCTAAAATTACAGAGTTACAGTCGTTTCAAGATCGAGCTCCTAAAATCAAGAAAAATCGAGATGAGGAAGTTTGATGGCAAGGATCCGGTAAATTAGATACTACAGATGGAGAAATATTTTGATCTACATGGTGTACCACTGTTACAAAAGGTATGTATTGCATCTTCATATTTAGAACAAGATCAATTTTTATGGTATAAAGGGCTTTGTTCTCGTAAACCACTTGTTACGTGGTCAATTTTCACAGAGGAAATTATAGCACATTATGAGGATACAAAGAGCAACACCTTCTTTAGAGAAACACCACAACAATTGGAAGAAAAAATAGAAAAAGGGCTTTGTTACAAAGTGGAAAGAAAAATTATGGCAACAAGGAAGTCTAACCCTCACAACTATAAAGATGGAAGTGTTGTTTCTCCTAGCCTTCCACAACCTACAAGGGTTACACTGCAATAATTGGAAGAAAAAAGAGAAAAAGGGCTTTGTTACAATTGTGATAACAAATACATTAAAGGTCCTAAGTGTGCTGAGAAGAAATTATTTTACATTGATTGTGGAGAGGAGGAAGAAGAGGATCAAGAAATGTCAAAAGAAAATTATATACACCAGGAACCAACCCGAGAGAAAGAAGAAATGAATCCGACCATATCTTGTAAAGCATTAGAAAGAATTACTACTCCTCAAACTCTTAAGATAGAAGGACATATCAAGAAGAAAAAGGTTCAAGAAGTGAAAAACCACATCAAGAAAGAAGAAATGAATCCGACCATATCTTGTAATGCAATGACCAGAATTACCACTCCTCAAACTATCAAGATAGAAGGACATATCAAGAAGATAAATGTTCAAGAAATGAAAGATCACATAGAGCATCAAGAAATGAATCCGACCATATCTTGTAATGCACTGGAAGAAATTACCTCTCCTAAAACTCTCAAGATAGAAGGACATATCAAGAAGAAAAAGATTCAAGCAATGAAATATCACATCGAGCATCAACAACAAGTTCTCCAACTTTTAAAGGATAATGCCACATTGGTGTAGAATTGAATGAAACAACAGGCAAATCAACATCGTAGTGAAAGAGGTTTTGATGTAGGCGATTGGGTATTTTTACGACTACATCTCAAGCAAGCTATTTATGAGAAGGAAATGTACGCAATACTACATGCACTTAAGAAATGGCAACCTTACCTAATGGGAAGACACTTCAAGGTAAAAATGGATCATGATAGCCTTAAATGATTTTTAGAACAAATATTATCTTTAGAAGAACAGAAAAAAATGGGTCACAAATATGTTGGGTTATGACTTTGAAATCATCTACAAAAAAGGGAAGAAAAATGTTGTTGCAGATGCACTCTCAAAAAAGGATGAGGATGTAGAAGCATTGTTTTGTGCTATTTCTATTATCCAACTAGACTAGATAAATGAAGCAAGGGATGAATGGAAGAAGGACGAAGAAGTGTGGCCACTCATTCAAAAGTTGCAGAAGATCCCAGTTCAAACAATATTAGCAGAACTTGACGAGGAAGGAAAAATCATATTGGAACCTGGAGCAGTCACAGAAACAAGAACTCGACAGTTATGAAATCGATCAATTTCAGAGTATCTCATCAAGTGTAAGAACTTACCCACCGAATATTCCACATGGGAGGACAAAAATTATATACATAAGCATCAAGAACTACTCAAGCGTTGAGGACAACACTTTTTGAAGGAGAGGGGCATGTTAGGTCCCTATACTACTAGTGTAACCCCTTATTGTTATTAGTACAACCCCCTTATTATATTGTTGTGCCCATGTAGTCCCCATATTGTTATTATTGTGCCCCATAGAAGCCCACTATTGTTATTATTGTGCCCTTACATTATTATTGTTATGTCGGCTCTGATTATATTATAACCCCTTAGACTCCTATATATAGAAAGGAGGTCTTGTCATTTGTATCATCCAAGAATTGTTCATTTGTGTAATGTAAAGGAGGTTTCCCCCTCGAAGAGGCTAAATTCTAAGGTGTTGATCTATCTTTTCTATCTTTTTGTGACCTAGTTTCATAACATCTTGGAATATATCAATACTAAGGAGCAGATAGTTGATATTTTCACAAAACCTCTTCCTCGAGAAGCATTTGAATATCTTCGCCAAAAGATGGGGGTTATTTCTCTAGCATCACATTAAGTTGATTCATAAAGATGTTGCATGACAGGGGGAGCAGTTCGACAGGGGGAGTCCTTGTGCACTCTGTTGGGCCTCAAAATAGTCCCTATTTTCACTCCATTATTCACCAATATTTTCACATTTTACCTTCATGTCACCTCCATTCCACCTCCATATCATTACATTTACCTCATTATTGGGTTCTAACAATACTTTTCCAAAGTTTATTAATTCTTAACATTTCTAAGTGAATTTATGGCTAAAACTTAGAAAATAATATGCTTAAACTTATACCTAACAATTAGCATGAGTTTGTTGACATGTGTAGGCACAAAGGAAGCTTCCAGGGCATCTTTATGTGGCCTTGAATGATCAAATTCGAATTTGATAAGATAAGCTTCATGGAGAAGATCATGGACCTCATGGAGGAGATCATGGAGGATAGGGTTATGTGTCATCATTGGTTGAGAAATATGTGGGTCAAAGGAGAGAATAGTGGGTCTACATTTATGAGCTTGTTATCATAAGTTTTTGTATAAATAGGAGTACCTCCTCCATTCCAAAAGAGAGGACTCTTAGAGCATTGTATCCAATTGATGATGGAATAGAATAAAGCTTCATTTTGCATATATTTCTATTATGTAGTTATAGATATAAGTTTTACATATATTTCCATTATGTAGTTTTAGATTTAATTTTCCTTAATTTTCCTTATAGGGAATAATTTGTCTTGTTCTTAAGAGAATTGAGCTCACTCTAAAAGGATGAGAGAAACATGTTATTTCATATTAGATCTTATTTCATTTAATTTCTTATATGTTTGAGGATTTATTTGTGATTGATGAATGAGTTTTAAATTAGAATGTAATTAGCATATGAGAGGACAACTAAGGGTCTAAGTTAGGCTCTCTCTCTCTATTTGATTTGTATGATAATTGGAATTCATTCTTTTGCTTTTATGTTTCAAGTATCATATGAGGAGATACCAAGAGTCTAAGTTAGGCTCTCTCTCCAATGATTTATATGGTAATTGAAATTCATTCTTCTGCGCTTTTATTTCATTTCTTCTGCTTATGAATGAATCTTAGTTTAGTTTGGATTAGTGCTTGAGAGGACAATCAAGAGACTAAGTTAGTCTCTCTCTCTACTTGAATCTGAGCAACAATTAAAGTTCATTCTCTTGTCTTTATTTCAAGTTTTTAGTTTTATATGGTTTCTCTATGATACTGTAGGGAAGGACAACCAGGACCTCCTTAGTTAGGAGCCTCTTCCCTTGCATATTATATTGAATCGTAAATAATTAAGTTAGACATAGGTTAGTTGCCTACTCCTGCATATATTGTGCTGGCATCATCACAAGCTTACGAGTTTCCCTGGTCGATAATTTATGAGCAATTTAAGTCCAATAAATTGCCCAACATTTTGGCGCCGTTGCCGGGGATGGTGCTAAGGGATTAGGCATTAGAAATTTAATTTAGTACTAGTATTTTCTTTAGACAAAATAACTTGTGAGACCTGGTGACAGCAGGATCTTCACAAAGAAGTTTAAATTTGAGTTTTCTGATGATTTAGTGTTTAGCTAGTTTTAAATTTTGTCTTTTCAAAAACACCCCCCCTCCATAAATAAACACAAATCAATCGATAAGTATGCTCTCTTCCTGCGCTTCGTGCGATCAGGAAGAACAGAAAGTCCATTGATTTGTTTCAAATAAAAAAAACGCTTGCTGAAGAATTAATTTGCAAAAAGAAATAAAAAATTTTGTGAAAAAAAAAACATTTTTAAATTTTTAGATGAAATTTAGTTTTTTTTTAATTTTAGATTTAAAAAAAAAAAAAAAATAATAATAATATATGTATGACATATATACATATTATTATTGAAAAAATTAACCCATTTCTTTTGTTTTTTTTTTTTTTTTAAAAAAAAAACTAATCATTTCTTTTGTTTTTTTTAAATAAAAACAACAACAAATAAAATAAAAAATAAAAAAATTTCCCCTATAATAATAATATATATATCTCGTCTATATATATATTATTATTATTATAAAAAAAAAAAAAAAAAATTACAATCTTGGCTGCATTTCGAATACTTGGAAACAAATATGACAAAGGATGCAATAACCTATAAACTATGCATAATGCATAAGGCGCAATATGGAAAACAATATGCATATGCATAAAACAACATGCACGAATCCACAGATCATGTAAAAAACAGTGATTGTCAATCTAATAAAAATATATTGCATTCTATCAGTTTTTTTTTATATATAAATGGTTTTCTTTTTGCAGTGCTGACTTTGCCAAGTACAGTCTTAGAACCCTGTAAAAGGAAAAGAAACCTTTCAGCATTATGACGGGAGAGGGTATTTGCTGATAATTGCCCATCATATGATGATACATCCTCTGCCTTAACCCTCGGCCAAAGCTCCTTTTCCATATCCTCCAAGTTTGAAATCGAGCGAATTCTCCTGACGCTATCAATGGGTGCATGAAAGGTGATCTAGCCATCAGGATGCTGCTAAGTCACCCGTCCCCGTCATCATGGAAGGTGGAAGCAAATATTGCAGCTTTCATCGCCGTTGAATTAAGTTGGGGTTTCCTACGCCGCTGGTTGTGGCCAGCTAGACACCTTCGACAGCTCCACTTCCCTTCATCAAACTCAGAAAACGTATGAAACCTGCTATAGAAGCGTTGCTCGATCCCATTGACGATGACCTTGGAAAACTTGGAGTGGAGCTCGCAGACCTTGTGGCGGCGGTGGTAGAAATCCGGAGAGAAGAGAAACGGAGCAAATCACAGCAATAAGCAACTGGCACACTAAATACGGTCATAGCTACGAGTAGGATCAAGCCCACAACGCGGAGGCTTGCAATGAAAGCATAAAGCGCGCAGTCGATCTTTCCTCGAATCAGCAGCTGCAGGCGGCTGCAACATTTACTTGCAAGCAAAATCACAGTGGAGTAAGAGAGGAGCTTTAGATTAAGCCGGCCGAACAATCCGATACTTGCTCGAAATTCTGTTGATGAAATTGAATTCCACCATGTTCCGGCTTATATGGCACGCCCGATGACTCTGATTTTGAGGAACGAATTATGCAGCATTTGGCAGCTGCTGCAATGGGCAGAGCGCATCATTTTAGCAGAAGAGAAAATCTGAGGCACAGATCATCTCGTCAAGGTCATCCACAGTTGCTGGTCTTTTCTACTCATCCCTACGCATGACTATCCAAACCGTTGTTCCCATCGAGACTCTCACCGCCCTTGGGGCCGAGATGAGATGATGCTCCTGCAACATATTTTCCACTCAGGACCATGCCGCGGCCGCTATCGCACGCGATAGCGCGACGGTGTTTTCCTGGAAGGGAGAAACACTGCAGGAGTACTGGTGGTGCACCGAGAAGGCTCTTGACTGGGACCCTGATCTAATTATTGACGATGGCAGTGACACTACACGTCTGATACATGAGGGAGTGAAGGCCGAGGAACAGTTTGCCAAGACTGGGAAGGTGCCGGATCCGTCTCCTACCTGGAGTGAAAGTTACCACAATAGACAGCCCCACCAAAGCGCCGGAGATCCTCAGATTAAGCCACAAAGAGCAGATGATGACACAACCTTGCAAAAGCAATTTTCTTAAATTAGCGCTGGAGATCTGGCTGACGTGTCAGCTCAACCAGAAAGATATTTTCGTGAGCAAAACGGTAAGAGCCAAAATCTGATTCATTTTCATTAATGCTGCGGATATTTTTGGAGAAAATCTCGGGATATTTTAATGAAACATCAGTTATCAGATAATGCATTTACCATGGCTAAGATGTGTCACTGCCGTCATTCACGGAGATTCTTCCATCAGTGAAGCCATAGGATGTTTAAATGCATTTCCATTCCCTGCTGCTCAGGAGTGTATCAAAGCGGCTGATAGCAAACTCAGTCGCATCGGTAAAATGGCCACATTCTCTCAGATGGATTGCGACACCAGTCCAACTGAAGAAGTCATGAGCAATCCCGCGATGAACGATATCTAGCTTGGATTCGTTGTGATGACATGCCAGTCGATGGGGCGTAATTTCACATCCAGATCTGGGTCATTTTAATAGCGGTCGGGCTGTTAATGGACACCTGTAAAATAGTGTCGCAATGCAACCGCAATTATTTTCAGCATAATTTTATTTCTTCTCATTTAGATATTCATCGAATTTGGTGAGTTTCTTTATCGGCCTCCCAGCATTCCTTTATGTTATTGACGCCCAATGGCAGATTTAAAACTCAGAAAAGATATGCTTGAGCATATCAAATTATCACCTGAGCATTGGTACCCTCGGTGTCGGCTTTCTTCGATCTCTAGGCAGGTTATAATAGCATAGGAGGCGTCTTTGTGGGAGGAGGTATTATGTGGCTATCAAAATGCTTTTGTGGTAACGAGACATTGAAAGTTTATCGTGTGGCGAAGCGGTATACGGCGTTAGTTGTTTCGTGTGTCTAAAATAGAGCAGGTGATATTAAAGTGGCATAAAGGAGGATTAACAATAATTGGTTTGTTGTCTCTGTTTTCAGATGGTGTCACAATTCATGCAGTGTTCGTCTCTAAAGCAGCGGGAGAAATGCTTTTGAAACATGTTGGAGATCCAAATATGGAATTTTGGCTCGTGCCTTCATATGAGAACAGAGCATGGTAAATAATGGCAATCGCTTTCATCTTCCTTCTTGCTATATGTGCAGTGCTTGCAACTTGTTTCTTTGTGCGAAGGCATCGATTGAGACATGTTGGACATCGTTCACGTGTTCGTGAATTTCATGGTATGAGCGGTCGATTGGTAAAAGCATTACCTAGTATGATATTCAGTTCAGTGGTGGATGACAACTGCACATCCGAGACATGTGCAATATCGACAACTGCCACCATAAATTCCATTTGCTCTGCATAGACTCCTGGCTCACAATGTGGCGGACATTTTGTCCAGTATGCAAGCGTGATGCGAGGATAAGCACTGAACCTCCAGCCTCAGAAAATACCCCTCTCTTATCTTCATCCTTGTTAGTTTCTGCTCCGCTTTTGCCAGTTGGTGCATCATCTCAGTCATCTCTAATAGGGTCTCCAGCCAGTTTTGACCGATTTCTGGATCCAAACCTCGAGGATTTGCATAATTGAATCCTATGCCGCCTATCCAGAACGCAGAAGTCGATCTTGGCTTATCCATCAGATCCATAATTTTTTATTATGGTTTGTCATTTATTTTTATAGTTTAATTATTTATTTTTTTATTTACAACTAAACAATAAATAAACAAATAAAAACAACATAAATAATAAATTAAAAAAATGTTTTTAATTTGTTATTTAAAAAATAAAAAAAAAATAAAAAACACTAACCAATGTGTGTATTGCTTCGTTTTTTTTTACCATGGTTTTTAATTTGTTATAGAAATAAAAAATATTTTGTGTGTTTTTTTTATTTTACAAATGAAATAAATTTTGTGTGTTGATTCATTTAATCTTTTGGATAATAAAAAAAACAAAACACAAAATAATTTTATTTTTATTTTTAATAAAAAGAAAAAAAAAAACAAAACAACTAACTTTATTTTAGTGATAGTTTATTTTTTTTTAGGTTTTCATAAATAAAATTTGGTTGATTTTAAAAAAAAAAAAATTCATCTTAAATAATAAATTAAAAATTTTATGTTTTTAATTTATTGTTTAAAGAAAAAAATCTAAATAAAATCAACATAAAAATAAAAAAATTTACTATTTTCTTTTTAAATTTGTTTTTTTTTTTTTTTTTTTTTTAAATTCACAAAATTTACACAGATTTGAAAATAAAAAAATAGGATACTTGGAAACACATTTCAAAAATCGAATGGAGGATTCTAAAGACGATAATTATTTCAAAAGCTTCAAGTTGGCATTAACTCATCACAACATTCTGTTAAACGCTTTTATGTGACATACTCATATGCAGAACAAAATAGATATTTCTCATGTCAATCTTTTTGCAAAGAACATAACCAGGGAGTATTACTTTTCACGATTGTTTTTAAGATGGGATTGAAATTGATATCATGAATTGAGTTACTTTCAACGCTTTGATTTTTCCTAAATCTGATTTATTTGGTATGAAATTTTTGCGTAAGAATCATGAAGGAAATCATCAATTCTTCTTGAACAAACTTATGTTTCCTTTCTGCCAAGTTTTTTCACAGGTTACAGGATAACAAAGTGATCATTCAGGAGATTACATTGTGACGACAATTAGTCTTCCAAAGACTAAATTCATGAAAAATTCTGACGACAAATCCATCTCCACAACCACTACCTTCCACCTCCCTGAAAAAGTTTGAATTCCACCAATCATACATCCATAAGGCGTGACACTTCCAGAGCCATTTTTCACAGCAAGAGTTCTTATTCATCCAACATGCATTTCCTTACATTCATTTCTTACAAGCTTATTGCCATTTCCATTGTCTTCACCATTCCCCTTCATTTCCACCAATAAAACTCTGCTTGAGTCAAAGTCCTAGAGTCTATGTATCATTGAAAAAACACCTAGAGGCTTGCATGCCTTAATGGCAAGTACTCTTGCCAATGAACAATGGGAGTACATTAATATCCCTTGTTCGTTGGATCTTGTAGGTGACTCGACTACGACAAATTTATTCGTACCTACAAAGATGTGTTAGGCATCCTGACTCCCATTGGAATCAATGGTGGGAGCTCTTGTGTTGGCTAGGGGCATTCATTAACGGCCACTAAGTCAACAACTTCTTGCTATGTTCGACATCGACACATTTAATCACATAGTAAGATTTGTGCCATCGAGCGTTGAAGACTTGAAGACCCATATTTTGTAGCAGATGAAGCCAATTTCCATTCATTGTATTTCCATTCATTGTATACATTGTATTTCACTTGAGGACAAGTGAATAAATAAGGCTGGGAGGAAAAGGTAACTTCTATATTTTGTATACCTTCCAAGCCTTATATATTTTCAACCATATTCAGCAAGACTCATCAGATTCATCATCCAGCAGCAGATACAACTTTCAGCCATGTTCAGCAGACTCCTCAGATTTTTCATCCAGCAGCAGAGGATCCAGCAGCCGATACAATAACACAGATTCATCTTTCATCCACAGCTTGAAGAAGTAGATTTAGAGCAGAATTGTGGCAGCTGCACATGCATGATTCATGCATGATTTTTCCAACCAAGTAAAGAAGACCATGAACAAAAGTTCTTGCAGCCACACGTGCACAGCTCTCATCCATTTTGGAAGGGTAAGTTAAGGTATGATATTTTCTAACTTTTAACCATTAAATTCCTTGAAAAGTTAGAATAATAATTTTTGGAAAAACTTCACTTCCTTTTTCCTTGCTTTCCCCATTTCACATAATTTCCCAAATCATCCGTTTAAGGGGAAGGATACATCCACATTCATATATCACATTCATATAACATCCACATTCATATATCACATTCTTAACCCCACTTACCTTCAAGCTATATTCACTATTACATGAGCATACAAATAGCTTTGTCAAAAGTATTTAAAAGTTAATTGGATGCTAACAGAATCATGGTTGTTACACAAGAACCAACCATGATGCATTCCAACAAAAATACTCTACAATAAAAAGCACATTATCATTATGCAAAGGTCATACATTGAATGCAACAAACAAAATATGGTTGAAACACAAGAACCAACCAAGTTGTAATTCATCAAAAATGCCTTGCAAAAGTTAAGTAAATGATATCATGCAGAGTTCGAGCCAAAGCTCAAGTACCAAAACGTAATGTAATAGATTGCATGAGGACATGTAATACCATTGATTGCATGAGGACATGCAATATCTTGAGTTTGGGGGAGATGTTGGGCCTCAAAATAGTCCCTATTTTCACTCCATTATTCACCAATATTTTCACATTTTACCTTCATGTTACCTCCATTCCACCTCCATATCATTACATTTACCTCATTATTGGGTTCTAACAATACTTTTCCAAAGTTTATTAATTCTTAACATTTCTAAGTGAATTTATGGCTAAAACTTAGAAAATAATATGCTTAAACTTATACCTAACAATTAGCATGAGTTTGTTGACATGTGTAGGCACAAAGGAAGCTTCCAGGGCATCTTTATGTGGCCTTGAATGATCAAATTCGAATTTGATAAGATAAGCTTCATGGAGAAGATCATGGACCTCATGGAGGAGATCATGGAGGATAGGGTTATGTGTCATCATTGGTTGAGAAATATGTGGGTCAAAGGAGAGAATAGTGGGTCTACATTTATGAGGTTGTTATCATAATTTTTTGTATAAATAGGAGTACCTCCTCCATTCCAAAAGAGAGGACTCTTAGAGCATTGTATCCAATTGATGATGGAATAGAATAAAGCTTCATTTTGCATATATTTCTATTATGTAGTTATAGATATAAGTTTTACATATATTTCCATTATGTAGTTTTAGATTTAATTTTCCTTAATTTTCCTTATATGGAATAATTTGTCTTGTTCTTAAGAGAATTGAGCTCACTCTAAAAGGATGAGAGAAACATGTTATTTCATATTAGATCTTATTTCATTTAATTTCTTATATGTTTGAGGATTTATTTGTGATTGATGAATGAGTTTTAAATTAGAATGTAATCAGCATATGAGAGGACAACTAAGGGTCTAAGTTAGGCTCTCTCTCTCTATTTGATTTGTATGATAATTGGAATTCATTCTTTTGCTTTTATGTTTCAAGTATCATATGAGGAGATACCAAGAGTCTAAGTTAGGCTCTCTCTCCAATGATTTATATGGTAATTGAAATTCATTCTTTTGCGCTTTTATTTCATTTCTTCTGCTTATGAATGAATCTTAGTTTAGTTTGGATTAGTGCTTGAGAGGACAATCAAGAGACTAAGTTAGTCTCTCTCTCTACTTGAATCTGAGCAACAATTAAAGTTCATTCTCTTGTCTTTATTTCAAGTTTTTAGTTTTATATGGTTTCTCTATGATACTGTAGGGAAGGACAACCAGGACCTCCTTAGTTAGGAGCCTCTTCCCTTGCATATTATATTGAATCGTAAATAATTAAGTTAGACATAGGTTAGTTGCCTACTCCTGCATATATTGTGCTGGCATCATCACAAGCTTACGAGTTTCCCTGGTCGATAATTTATGAGCAATTTAAGTCCAATAAATTGCCCAACACACTCCTTTTCCATTGATGTCAAAGGGGGAGAGAAGAAGAATATTTCCATCAATGAAAATGGGGGAGATTTTTAATCTAGGTTGTCATTGATGTCAATATAGCAGTGTTTGTGATGGAAAATTCTTTGATAGATGATTTCCAATTGATTCCCATTGATCATAATGCTCATAGTGATGAAAGTTTGATATATGATAATATGATGAGATGGAGGTCCCAAGTAGATTGAACAGCAGGAGGTCAATTGATCAGTGATTGAATAGAAATTAAACAGCAATTGAACAACAAATGATGCAGGAGGTCAATTGATCAGCAATTGAACAACAAATGACGTAGTAGATCCAGTAAAGCAATAGGAGAAAGAAGCCAAAGAGTAAGATGAAGAGTTTATCGAAAGCCATCAAAGAAATAAGTCATCGGAGCAAGAGAAGCATGTTATCGCATATTCCCAAGGGTAAGTGTTATCGAAAGAACAAATAGCAACAGTGATAGCAGAGGAGTAAAGAAGAAAACTATTGGAAGAGCAGAAGAGTGAAGAGAAGTCACAGGAGCAACAACTATCGGAAGAGAGGGGGTAGGAAAGTACGAACTTCCTTAATCGTGGCTGAAGTCCCACACTCAATCCTAGTCGTCAATCTCATAGTCAACCCTTAGATCATAGTCAACTGCAGGGGTTAAGGTTTTTTTTAATCCATGTGCCAGTCGAAGTCCCGCAAACCTTCGATTGTGATAAGGTTGTGGACCCGATGGATTTATTAACAACTATTTAATGTAATATCGCCTTCGCAGTATCGCAAGTTTCAAAAGTGATGACGTGGCATGTGGGAGCTCCATGTGGAGAAGAAGGACAGTTCACAACTCATGAACGTGAATTAGAATAAGAAAGGAAGCCAAAGGTCGAGCGAACGGTAGGTCGAGTGAACGGTAGAAAGAAAGCCGAAGGTCGAGTGAGCGCAGAGGAAGCCGAAGGGCCAGCAGAAGACGAAGGTAAAAACATTCTGTTGATTGGGTTAATCTTTAAAAAGGCTCAAACCTGTGATAAATTTATTGATGGAAGAAGTACAGAACGCAATTTTGAAGAACAGTTCTGTGAAAGGAAATAAAGTTTCATCTATCATCGTTTGAAGGGAGCAGTAGACAGCACTAGCATTGAAGTGATTGTGAGTTTGTTTCTTGGAAGTAAGATATCGCAACAATAAGAAGCAGTCACTCCCGAAACAGTTACCGCAACACAAATCTTGGAGACATTATTGGAGATCATGATGGCTATTTGAAATCATCATAAGGTAACTTTGCAGACTCTGTGTGGGAAATATGAAGAATTGTGAAGACTCCTTCATATGAAAACAAGTTGTCATTGATGTAGCAGTGAAGCTATAGATTGATAGAACATAGTGAAGAAGATTTTGAGAGCAGTGTAATACAATCAAAACATTTCTTGACAAAGCAAAATTATAGGGTTGGAGCCCTTGGGGTTGGTGCCTCAGAATTGGAAGGATTGGTGTTGATGCAGGAGCATCAAGGGTGTTTTTTATTTTGTAAATATGTTAAAAGGGGGGTGTGATAATTTTTAATATTTTATTAATTAATTTGAATAAAATAGGAGAAGGTGAGGATTTTTGTAAATATCTTTTTATTTAATAAAAGGATATGAGGGAATTTAATTAGTTGAAGGGTTTTAGGGATAAAGATCTATCCTTTAGGGATGTTGAGAGATTTAGGGGTTTGTTGAGGAATTGAAGGGATTGAGCATTTAATTAAATGATTTTTAAAAATTGTATAAATAGGAAGGGGTTTTGAGAGAAAAACACATTGAGATTGTGAGAGAGTGTGGTTGAGAATAGGTTGAACAGCCAAGGCTGTAAGTCCTCTGGCAAATTGTAAGGGCCATGAACGTTGAAGATCTGGCCAACAAAAGGTTGTAAGTCATTGTTTCAGATTACATATATGTTGATTGGGGTTATATGTATTGGTTGTTAAATTCTGAAATTAGAAGTTGAACTGTGTGCATTTGATTTGGTTGTGGTTATGGATTTAAAGGCAATCGAATGAATTGAATTGTGTATGGGCTTCACAGTTGATTGATTAACTGAAGCAATTTTGTTAAAATAACACAATACAATACTGATCGAATGTTGATGGCGCTGAGTGGGTTTTAATGTTTGGGTCTGCGGTTCATTGAACAAGGTCGATGTGATATATGAAATAGTTGTTGAAATCACATACGAGAGAAAGAGATTGGATATGTTTAAATTTGCATCGATTCTATATGAAACTGCCATACATAGTCTTTGACTGTAGGGCGTGAGTGGTTATTTCTCCAAATACAACTGAGTCGACTGTTCTCTGCATGTAAACCTCTGTTTTTGGCGAACTGGATTATTATAAGCTTGTGATTATTGCAGATCGATTGTATGCGTTTCAGTCTTTATATAGACAAATAACCAATTCAGTAATTAGTGATTGATATGAGTTGTATTGAATGGTTCGATTCATAGGAATCGATACCAGTTCTGAATCGATATTGAGTTCGGCAAATCGCCTTAGTACGAAGATCCAATCCAATTAATATTTGCTATCAGAACTTATCCCAAGTTGGACGTTAATGAATTGTAATGATTTGAAAAAATGCATGACTTGGAACCTCAGCCTCTGAGGAAAACGCAGAAACATAAATTCTGGGATTGTAAACAGACCCATTTTTGACAGGAACAAATTTATATGCCACCATAAAGCGTGCTGATAGCGTGTTCATGAACAGTGATTGTTAATACTGGAGATGCAGAATCGACTTATGAAATGCCAACGAATAGCTGAAGAAACTGAATGTGGAAACAGGTAAAGGCGTTAAGGTCACAGAGAGAGTGGTTTTTGTTTCAAACGCAGAGCAGAAAGCCGCGTTGAATGGTAAAGGAATGCATGGACAGTTGAAATTGCAGAAATTATGAAACCCAGGAATGCGTTTTGTAAGTTGTAGATGTGAATCGATTTGGATAGCGCTTGAAGGTAAAATTTGTTTAAATTGTGAGTCGAGTTGAATGAGAAGTAATCAATTTAAATTGCCATCAATTGTTACTGTGAGGTCGATGTAAATGTACAGTTTTCAAATTCTGCTGTGTATATATAGTGATCAGTTTTCCTGAGATAATGGATCGAAGTTTGAAATGATCGAGTGGAGTTGGGTTTTTACTGCTGGGACAGTCGATTTGAATATCGATTTGGTTTTGCATAAATGAATCTTGAGTGTTGCTGTGGTGATCGATTGTTATTGCCAGAAATTTTTAAATTCCATGGTGTAGATGTCAAGACACTTGTGGGAGAGTGCGCGCCAGCCAGTGAATGGGCGCAAAGGGCCGGTTGGTGATTCATTTATGATACAAACCTGTGGCAAATATATAATTAAATGTAGCGCTGGTGCAAATGCGTGGAGGAGGTAAGGTGACAAATCCAATTGTGGAATCCAAATGCTTGGTTCAAAGTTAATGTTGGATCCTTTGTTATTTTAAATGATGGTAGCAGTATGGAGTTCTATCCAAAACTCATCGATATCAGAATGCAGTGGTGTGAATTTGGCAGATTGTGCTTTTAAAGCATGGGCACATTTTGTTGACTTTTGATTGTAAAGAGAAACCCAGTTCTAAAAGTCATATGTGATGTTTATGAATGAAAGCTTGAGAGTTTAAATGGAAGTTATGATTGAAAGTTTGGGATGAAGTGTATAGATGTGTATTAATAATGGTTTCATAACCATTGTTGTTTGTAGCCAAGTACTTACCAAAAGATGATGAAATTGTCGTGTGTTGAGAAATTGTTTGAGGTGCAGGTTTGTATATGCATGAGAGGAAAAGATCCTGGTTATTTGCAGGCTAGCCCTGCGTCAATTTTTGGTATCAGAGCTTGGCTCTGTTGAAATGAAGAATGTTTGCTTTTCTGAATGAGGACAGAAGGTTTTGTTGAAAACTAAAGTGTGTTTGAATGTGTGATGAACGACTGAATGGGAGATCAGATTCTAATCTGATAGTCAAGCAACCAGAGTACAGCTGAATGAATGAAGAATTGTGCAGGTATTGTGTTGTTTAATTTTGATTTAAGTTTTACTGACAAAGAAATGGATTGAGGATTGATGGTTGCAGCAATGAAGTATCTCAGCAAAGGAGATCAAGGGTTAGTAATGAAAGAAGCTGTTACTGATTTCTGAGTGGAAGAAACTCAGCGAGGAAGGAATTGTTGCTAACAGCTAAAGTTTGCAGATAAAGCCGGAAGATTGGAAGAAAGGAACAGATTCTAAAATCTGATTGACAGTGAATTTTTGCAGAGGAAGCATAAGGATTTGCTGGAACAGATTTGCAGGAGTGATGAGATTCTGAAGGTAAATGAAGTGCAGGTGAATGGAAGGACAAGATCAGACGAGATCTTGGAGGTAAGATGATATGGTTTTATTTGAATAGAATATTGTAGTCTTTGCATTGAAGTATTATTGCAACTCCCAAAAGGCAATTGCTAACAGATAAAGGAAGCTGGTGAAAGTTTCTAAGTGAAAACATAGAGGTGGCAGAACCTTGAGGAATTCCAATAGAGATTGGAAAAGGAGGATAGTTGTGTTCTTAGAACATGCAGATGAGTTGAAGCCAGGAAGAGCAAAGAGAAGTGCTCAAAGGAGGTTCCAGAGATAGAGAACCAATTGCTTGCCAAAAGACTGAGTGAGGAGAGCTTGGTGAGGTAAGTGGCGGCAGGATAGGAAATGCTGCTAAAGAGGCTTTAGTGCAACTCATAGTAAAGTGAGTGAGGAACTCATAGAGATGGAAAGGATGACGAATAGTGACAGTCGTAACAGAGGTTCTGAAATAAACCACAGCAGAGGACAAAAGGAGAAGGATGCCAAGGCAATTGGCATACAGAGACAGTTAAGCAAAGAGGAATATGAGAGGGAGAAGGCTGAGATAGCAGTTCAGCTTGAGGTGTTAATGGAGATGTTGCAAAGAAATGAGGAAGACCAGAAGCATGGTTATGTCATAAGAAAGAAGCTGAAGTGGCAGAGGCTACAAGAGAAGATGAATCATCAGGTGAATATGCAGTTGATAAAGGAACTAAGGGAACTTGAACAGGTTATTGATTACCGTCTGATTACAGTTGAAGTTGGTGCTTGGCAAAAAATTGGAGCCTTATATATATTGTACCTGATTTATTGTAAAGATTATATTAATAAAATCATTTATCCCTATTGCTCATTTTGTGTTCTAAATATAAATAATTTAACTGGTAAAAATAACAATTAAAAAAAAATATTGATTCACCCCCCCTTAGTATTTCCAACACAATTCCACCAATAAGCGAACGGAGGAGAGTTTCAATCGAGATTAGGGTCGATTGACTAGCACAGAGGAAACCGTTGGATCATCTAGATCGACAGATAATAACAGCGAATGAGGAATGGTGGAGGGAATATCGTAGTTGTTCGATGGAAAGAGATCCACGGTCATCACGTGGTGAAGATGCATGGGCGTTAATCAGAATGGAAAGGAGGTTTTCATAGGCGGGAAGTTGTTTCTCGAACGACCTCAAAGCCGTAAGCAGTAATAAAAAAAGGAACCGAGAAAGTTATGAACTGTGACTAAATCCAGTTGAAGTTCGATAGATCATAGTCATCCGTTGGGTGATTGATCATACGAATAAGGTTAATTTGGAATTCGGACGCGATGAGGGTTTATACAAAAAGGTTAAAACCTTGTTGAGTTCTAATAATCGTGACCATTCATTCGGTGAGTAATCAGACGGTAATCACGTGGAAAGGTGCGTGCAAGTTAACATTCCTGGTAGACCCCATGAATTATTCAAATAAGCTTAACCTCTTTGAGTTCTGGCAGGAAATGGATTAAAGCTGGAGATCGCGCGATAGCCATTGATCTGAAAGAAGAAATCAATGGTGCAGATTTGAAGCGAAAGGTTGAGCATCGATATATGTGCCAAGGTTGTGAATCAACTGAAAGGTAAGGTTAAGTGAGGTTTATGGTATATTTCTATTATATGGGAATTATAATAGAAATGAGCGGGTTTAATGTATTAGGGGTTAAGTTCGAGTTAACCAAAGTTTAAAGATCATGGTGTGGTTAATATGCACGGTTAATAAGAGTTAACCAAAAGATCATGAAGGGTTTAATTATAATGGTTAAGAGGAAACGCGAATATATTTACGCTTAAAGAATTAACCTTTAATAAAGTGGTTTTTCATCAAATGTAGTAATTCCGCATAAAGTTTAATTAAGGGGACTTAAACCTTTAATTGTGAAGGTTTTCACCATGGATCAGGTGATTAATCTCGGGACATGTATATGACTTGCATTTTATATGCATACTATGGGTATTAGCGGCTAAGGTTGTATCATTTGGTATTAGAGCTGGTTAAAGCTCTTTTTAATTAAAGCAGAATTGTGTAGAATGCAAGTGTGATTGCGAAAGGAAGAGGAGATCAGGTTATTTGAATCTGATAAGTAGAAAGCATGACATAAGATGAGAGTAAGTGATACTCTTAAGAAGAGATTGCAAAAGCATAAATAAAGCACAGTGATGTTTGTTTTCTTGAGGAAAATGGAGGTTCACTCAAATGTGAAGAGTGGATGGAGACTGCTTGTGAAATCATACAGGTATTGTTTTATTTAACTTTAGTTTGAGTTTTGCAGGTTAAAGACAAAGTAAATATTGATAGAAGCAAACAGACAAGGAAAGTTGTGTGTGTTCTAAAGAAAAAGTGAATGAAAGACTGGAAAAAACAAGTGGCAGTGAACCTGAAGAATCCGACTGAAGGTTGGACAGAGAGGACAAGAGTGTTCTTAGAAGGAAGTTGAGCAGAAGCATTTTAAAGTGGCCATAGAAATTTGGCAGCAGCAAGCTTTTGAAAGATTGGAATGATCTTTGTTTAAATATCATTGATATGCAGGTAATAGTAATTAGTGAAGCATCTCAGCAAGAAGATCACAGTCTAAAGATCAGTGATGAAGGAAGCCAGTAAGGGTTTCTGAGAGAGAGTGGAAAAACCTAGTATTTCATTTGTGTTTGAAATACAAGAGGATAGTTGTGTTCTCAAAAGTGTAGATGAGTTGAAGTCTAGAGCAAGGAGTGCTCATATGGTTCCAGAAGAGAGAACCAGAAAGATGCCAAAAGACTGACCTCATAGGAATGAAGCTTAGTGAGGTATCATGCAGTAGGGAGGACTTGTTGTTGCAGAGACTTGTGCAGCTCATAGTGAGTGAGTGAAGAAATCATAGAGATGGAGAAGAAGATGACTACTGATATTCATAGCAGAGGTTCTGAGGAAGACCATAACAGAAGAAAAGTGAAGAAGGAGGATGCCAAGGCAAATGGCAAGAGGATGAGTCAAGAGGAGATTGACAAGGAGATTGCTGAGTTAAAATAACAACTCAATGTATTAAGGATGATACTAGAGGAAAACCAAAGACAAGGTTAGGTCTTGAGGAAAAAGGCAGTGAAATGGCCTAAGTTACAGAAAAGGCTAAAGCAGAGGCAAGTGAAGTGGTTGGTGGAAGAACTCAGAGAAGATGAGTTGGAAATGGAAGTTTCCATTTTTGAAGTAGAACAGGGTGAAGTTCTGGGTGGAGATGAAGACTTGAAGACTGAAACTTCAAGTGAGACCAAAAGGACACATGATTTTAAATCTGATAATTTGTGTATGTTTGCAGGTGAAACATGTGAAAAAGGACAATTTGTTGATATTGTCATAAAGGAGGAAGAAGACAGACATAATCTAAATTATGTTCTGAAAGAGGATGAGATAGATAGGTCTCATGTAAATGCCTATATGCAGTTGGTAAAAAGTTTTATTTTTTAGCATATTGCAAACACTGAAAGCAGAGGAAGTTTGACTCGTGATGATGGCCAAAAGCAAGAAGAAGTAGGGAAGGATATCAAGCAACCAAGTGAAGGACTTGATGAGATTGAAGAACAGACCATCGAAATATTTATGAGTCATGTAAAGGACTTGTAACAGCAGGAGGACTTAGTGATTGAATCATCAAGTGAGATCATGAGGTATGGTGGTTTTAAAAGTAACAAGTTGTGTGTGGATGCAGGTATTGCAAAAGACAAACCATCCTATGGAACTGTCTTGAGTGAAGCTGAAAGTTTCCAAGCAAAGTATGATGATGACTATCTTTCAAATGAAGATTAAGTTGAGTTATTACAGCAGAAGGAGTTCATAAATTCCTTGCTTAGTAAAGGAAATATCTCCAATAGAGATGAGACAGTTATATCTTATGATAAAGAATTTGTTATTGGTAAGGGCAAAGAGAAATTGATTTTCTTAGATGGCCAAAGGAAGAGTGATGGACAGACATCTAAAACTATCATAGAGATGGAGGGTCATAATTTTATTCTGATCAAGAATGAAGAAGTAGTGTCACCAAGAAATTATACTTGTGACAAAGAAGAAGATAGTGAGGATTGTACAGAGCTTTTAGGAAGAATCCCAAGTGAGATGGAAAATTTATGGCATGAGTTAAGTCTTTTGGAGAAAAGGCTAGAAAACCAAAGAGTAAGTGTTCAGGTTGTAAAATCAGAACTGAATGAGAATGAATAAGTTCATTACAGTGGACAAGAACAGGAAGACATCATTGAAGCAGATGACGTTGAGAAGAGATCTATTGAGGATCTTATAAGTTGTTTGGAGAATGAGGAGGAAGAGAGACTTTCAGGAAGTCTCATGAGCTCTTTGAAGAGTTCAGATCAACAAATGGATATGATGATAAGTAAGGCTGACATGCCTAATGTTTTTATTTCTGACATTTTGTGTGTGGTTGCAGATTTAGCAAATGAAGAATATTTATTGCAAACTATTAAACATGTTAAGGAAGATGAGAAGCCTAATAAATGTCTCATGTGTAATGATAAATTAGAAATGGTGCTGGTAAAAGGATATCATGTTTCTCATGATTGGCATAAACAGACAGGTTTTGAAGTAGATAAAGATGGAAAATATTCTACAGGTATCAAGGAAATTGAAGAATATTGTAAGCCCATATATGATGATGAATACTTCTCAGAAGAAGACAATTTTGAACTGGTACAGAAGACGTATATAGATGCACTGCTTAATAGAGGACAAGTTCAGCATGAAGACCAAAGAGATGAAGTTAAACACAGAGATTGTGATATGGATAAAGGAGAATCAGGTGATAGGCAGTCACTTGAAGTTGACATGAAGATGAAGGAAATGTACAAAGACATTTCAAAGAGGCAAGATCAGAATTGCATTCTGATGGAGAATGAGACTATGTTGTCTCATGAGGACAACCAAGGGGGAGCACATGCACATTTGGTTAATGAGGAGACTGGCAGACAGTCAGAAGAATTTGTTGTTGAGGATATGAAGGAGGAAAAGGAAGATTCCATGATAGTACTTAGCCCATGGAATGAAAACATTAAATCATTGGAAAGTGAATTTGCAGACAAGGAGCAAAAAATAGATGTTGTAGAGGGAGATATCTTCAAGGATATTCATGAAGTTTGGGTGGAAGCAATATCTACAGCAATACCTAGAGCAATCTCAAAAGTAATAGCATAAGCTGAAGTAGAAAAAGCTGAAGAAAGTAAATAGCAGGTTGAAGATGAGTGGACAGAGTGCAACAACAAGTGGCAGAGTAATAAAAGCAAGATTTGTTACCAACTCAAGGATGTGCTGGAGATGGAGATTAAAGAATTATGGCAGTTGATGATGAAACAGTCCAGGTTGAGGAAAATGACAGCAAGAGGAGTGATCAATCAGAATTTGAAACTGATTGAAGAGAGGAAGATGAACCAAAAGACAACATTTATATAGCAACAGCAAAGGTGCAAGGCATTTGGGCAGTTACAAACTAAAGTTTGGGACCCTAGAGGTCTTTTTTATTAACACATGAGAACACATGATCAGGAGATCATGAATGTTTTCAACCTTGGGAGTTTGATGCAAGAGCATTCGACTCAGAAATATCATTGTATTTTAGTAGACATAGGGGGTCTTGTGTTTTAAGGAAGTTGGTTTCCTATGCATCAAATTAATGTAATTTTAATGTTTTTGAGTGATTTTATGAGAATAGGATCTAATTAAGTATTGAGAGGCATATTGTAAATGTTCTCAAATGAAGGGGAACATGAGAGAATTAGGATAGTTGAGAGTTCATAGGGATTGATAGATTGGAAATCAATCGTAGATCTTAAATTAGGAATTAGTTCATAATTTTTGGGATTGAGAGGATTCTTAGGATTTAGTTGAAATTATAAAGGATCTGAACCAGAATTGGTTCATAGAACCTTTTGTATAAATGTAGGCCTAAAAGGCATAGGAAGAGTTAGTTAGTTAGAGTGTGAATTAGAATTCATAGATTAGATAGATCTTGATTGTAAGTCTACTGGAAGATAGGGAAACAGAGGCCATTGATATTAGAAATCATGCCTGAGGGAAGAACTTGTGTAAATACTTGTTTACGAATACAAAAAATCGATTTGAACCCTGTGTAGAGTACATATGTGACTAGATTGTAATTCTTTATAAACGAAGTGTTGTTGCATAAGATATGTGTGTGAAAACAAAATCGAGAAGGACATAGCACAAAGATAAATGTGTGTTTAACACAATTCCACCAATAAGCGAACGGAGGAGAGTTTCAATCGAAATTAGGGTCGATTGACTAGCACAGTGAAAACCATCGGACCATCTAGATCAACTGATAATAATGGTCAATGAGGAACGGTGGAGGGAATATCGTAGTTGTCCGATGGAAAGAGATCCACGGTCATCACGTGGTGAAGGTGCATGGGCATTAATCAGAATGGAAAGGCGGTTTTCGTAGGTGGGAAGTTGTTTCTCATGCGGCCCCAAGAAAGTTATGAACTGTGACTAAATCCAGTTGAATTCTGAATATATCATAGCCGTTCGTTGGGTGATTGATCAGACGGATATCGTGTGCTAACACGCACGGAGGTTAATTTGGAATTCGAACGCGGTGAGGGTTTATACAACAAGGTTAAAACCTCGTTGAGTTCCGATAATTGTGACCGTCCATTCGGTGATTAATCGGACAGTAATCGCACGAAAAAGTGCACGCAGGTTAACATTCCTGGCGGACCCAATGAATTATTCAAAGAATTTTAACCTCTTTGAGTTCCAACAAGAAATGTATTAAAGTTGGAAATCACGCCATAGTCGTTGATCTGAAGGAAGAAATCAACAGTGCAGATTTGAAGCGAAAGGTTGAGCATCGATATATGTGCAAAGGTTGTGAATCAACGGAAAGGTAAGGTTAAGTGAGGTTTATGGTATATTTATATTATATGGGAATTATAATAGAAATGAGCGGGTTTATTGTATTAGGGGTTAAGTTTGAGTTAACCAAAGTCTAAAGACCATGGTGTAGTTAATATGCGCGGTTAATAAGAGTTAAGCAAAGGATCATGAAGGGTTGAATTATAAGGGTTAAGAGGAAACGCAAATATATTTCCGCTTAAAGAAAAACCTTTAATAAAGTGGGTTTTCATCAGATGTAGTAATTCCGCATAAAGTTTAATTAAGCGGCCTTAAACCTTGAATTGTGAAGGTTTTCAACATGGATTAGGTGATTAATCTCGGGACATGTATATGACATGCATTTTATATGCCTACTATAGGTATTAGCGGCTAAGGTTGTATCAACCTAGCCTCATCTAGCCTTCCTCAACTGCACATTGCATAGTTCCAACCCTCAAGATGCAAATTTGTCCCTTGACACTACGCAATGCGCAGTTCCTGGCTCCTAGGTCTGTGAACTACAGAGTTCTAGTGCTCAAGACGGACCTTAGCCCCTAGAATTGCCTATTCCAACCCTCCAACTTGGCCCCAACTGCACATTGTGTAGTCTTTGAGCTCAAGCCCAAACCCTGAGCTCTTGAACTACGCAATTACACAATCACCAGGTTTGCTTCATCTCCCAAAACTATGCAGTTGACTGAAACAATGAAAAACCCTGCAGTCTGAATCATTGAGCCTCAAAACTATGCAATCTTCTTGCATAGTCCAGCCTGAACTGCACATTCTGCAGTCTCAAGGCTTAAGCCTCAGCCCTAAGCTCTTGAATTGAATAATTGTGAAATTACCTAGGCTCCTCTATCTCCTAGAACTGCACAATGGGAAAAATCAGTGTTCAAGCCCTCAGCCTCACTCCCTTAGCTCCCCAACTGTGTAATATTTTTGCTCAGTAAAAGACTGAATTGTGCATTGTACAGTCTCAAGACTCAATCTGGACCCTTGACTTCCTGGGTTGCACAATTTCTGTAGCCACTGAGCCTCTCCCTTAGCCTACCACCCGGTTCTAGCTCAGTCAGTGGATCAACATGCAACATCTTAGATATTGTTTTATTCAATTGATGTCGTCTTGTCATGAGTGGATTGCAGATGCAAGAACTCTATCATGTTATGGAAAGATGATGAAGAAGGAGATGGAGAAGGAGGACATGCTAGAAGACACCTAAGGAGTTGAAGAGATAAGATGATCATCAGACAAGAAGACGAAGGAACACTGGATTACAATAGAAGACCAAAGATCAAGACCACATGAAGACTCCATCTGATTCATAACCCTTTGGAGGGTAGATATGAAGAACAAAACATATCTCTCATGAAGATGAAACATTGGATACATCTCTTACTGAAGACAAAAAAAAAAAAAGCAACAAGAAGGACAGCTTGGCACTGCCACATCATCATACAGTACATGTTATTAGTTTCATGCCATGTTTGGTCACGAGTCATCATATGCCACATCATTATTTTGGATTATGTAATTATCTATTCAAAATGTATTGTAAAGTGGAAGTCCAAAGGACACATTCAGAATATGAAGAGTCATGTAAAAGTCGAAAATTCATAGGAAGTCAAACAATCATGAGGGTAGTCAAAGAGTCACAAGGAAGGTGAAGCATCACCTCATTATTTATACATACAATCACCCTCATTGTATGAGTAAATGAATTTTCACCTTGGATCCTCCTGCAAGGCATTAGAAAGGCAAACTAGTTCTTTTGAGGAGAAAGGAGTGGCTCCAATGCTCCACTACTGGAGCTAGTGGTGTTCATTGTATACATGTGTCTTGGAAATTTTGCTTAATATCAGAAGCCTTATGGCTAGCACATTCTTCATGCATGGATTATGGATATTTGTAAGACTATTCTGTGAATGTTTGTAATTCATGTTTGCTTTCATCTATGCTAAAGTAGTTGAACTATTTCGGTTATTTTGGTACTTATCATATTGAGAATGTGTTGTAATGGTTATTATCGTTGTCGCATCCTCATGGACTATTTCACTGGATATTAGACAGATCTTCCTTGTTGTATTGGTTGTAATGACTGTCGCAACTCTATGAATTATTATGCTTGATGTTGAATAGATTCTTCTTGTTTATGTGTGTCTCTACTAGGGTGGTACTATTACCTCTCTCTTAGAGTCTCAGTTCTCCTCCCCTTCCACGGTAAAAGAACTTTGACACACATATGATTGAACACTCACCAGGCACACCTCCCTTGATTTTCGAAGGCACATTTGCACTCCTCTCTCTTTTTTATAGTTAGAGCCAATGCATATCTTTAAGACAACCGAAAACCGAGCCATATTCTAGATGGGGCTCCTATCGCAAATGATGTGAGTTATAATTGGGACCTCACATCTAGCAGACCCCTTGGTTGATGGATTTCCAGCACTGTTACAACACACTTAGAGTATTCCTGGAGCATTCTTGGATCACTTTGGCATACATTGTATTTGGAGAAAGAAGGCAAAGGAAAGAAGGGGAGTGCAAGGAAACAGTTGGATCAGAAGCTAGAACTCGATTGTTTGCAGGTAACAGGTTGCATGTGTGATTTCTTTATTGGTTTATGGATGCATGGTACATGCATGTGATTTTCTGGTTATGTGTTGTCATTGGCTTGGAGGACTTCCTAGATTGATATTGGTTTTAGCCTTGACTTTCCATTTCCTAGATAGCCATGGTGTTGTGTGTTTTTCCACTTGTTGATTTCTAATTGGTGCTCAAGTTCCTTATGGTTGTGCATTGATTTACTAGTTTCTGGAGTCATTGGTTGGAACAAGCACTCTGGAAGCCCTAGAACAACTTGGGTTGAGTTACTAGCCTTGGAGCCTAGGTTGTTGCAAATGCTCTAGAGCCCTTGGTAGGTTGAGTTACTAGTCTTTGGAGCCAGGTTGGACAAATGCTCTAGAGCCCTAGAAGGTTGTGGGTTGAGTTATTAGTTCTTGGAGCCATGGTTGGAACAAACACTCTCGAGCCCCAGACAACTTGGGTAGAGACTGATATGGTTGGTGTTAGTGATGTCAGACCATGAGTTGGAATCACTAGTTGAGGGTTGAGTTGGTTGGCCTATGGAAGCACTCGTTTGGTTTGGTTTTGCTTATTCCTTGAGATCCCACATTCACGCTTGGAATATGGTGTGGGGGTGATTGGGTGAAAGAAATATTTGGTTCAGCGTAATCTATGGTCGGGTGGTACGTGGAAGTCCCTGACTTGATTGAAATTTTCATATGTTAATATGAGGTATTTTCTATTGTGATCTATGAGCATATGTATTGATTATGTTGGTGATATTATGGTTGAGTTTCCATGGTTTATATGTTGGTTATTTGTTGGTTATATGTTGGTTATATGATGTATATTATATATGGATCTTGGCATATTTGATGAATATATGAATGGTTGATGAATGCATGGAATAATAAGTTTTTTTGCAGTTATGTGGAGAGGGAATAGGGCCTTCTTAGTGATTCTCAAGTGAATCTCATACTATTATGACCATATATGCATTCATGATTTGTAGCTTATATGTTCACCATATGTTTGACGAAATCACTATCATGGTTAGGCCTGGTTAGGTCAAGTCCTTGATCAATTTTTGTATGAATGGCTTTGTCCTGATGTTATTTATCATTCTAGAAAGTCTCATTGAGTTATGGGCAGTGGGGAGGCTAGCCTGAAATGGTGGCTCAGAATTCGGGACCGCACCCTCTGGACTAGAATTTTTGGGCCATAATCGCACCCTTACATGCTTATGCATGCGGTTGGAGGCTTATAACCACATGGAGTCTTTGTCATGCATGCAGTTGTGGGCCCAGGTCACTAAAAAGTAAATCTAACTTAGGGTTTAGGTACTTGGAGTACTGCTTGTTCTGCCTCTTAGTGTCTTGTAAGCCTTCTAGGATATCAGTTTGTGGTTGGTAAGTTCCAATTGTCAACCCTACTTCCTTAATTAGATCAAGGAGGTCGGGTCATGTCATTATATATCTATGTCTCATGTTTACCCTAGCAGGCAGGTGAACTTAGGTAAATGTGGGAGGGGTGGTTACAAGTTGGTGTCAAAACATGGTACAAACACTTGGACTGGATGAGCTAGATGCATGTTGTTATGCATACATTATTTTGGTTATGGTTATATGTGCATAGTAGGTTAGACATGCACCATGGTGGTAATTGTGTATTTTGTGTTATCATGGTATTGTTGGTATGTTGTGATGTTGTGATGTTGATATGTTGGCTGAGATAGAGAAGGAGATGCAGATTATCAAAGCGAGGTTGCAACAGTAGACCAGATCGTCATACAAGTTTGTATGTTGGGCATGCAAGTATGATGGTTAATGGTTGTTGTATGTATTATGGTTATATACATGCTTGTGATTTTATTGTTGTTATGGTTACATGCATGATATATGCTAATTGATCAATGTGATCATATGCATGTGTGTCGATCAGTCATGAATGGTAGTTAACTTGTTGTTATATGCATTGTGGTCATACACATGGTAACTATGGTCATTGTATTTAAGATCTTGATGTTATATGCATCGTGATAATTTGGATCGGCCTATGCAGATGGTTATGGTTATGATATTCAAGTATGAGTTGATATACTTTTGATATTGTGTCATACTAATATGGACTAACTTGTGCAGATGTGATACCCTCCCTTGAGATACATTGAGGTATGAGTTTGATTATGTCGTCTATTTGGTTTATCTAACACGGTGTATTTACACGTTGTTTGAATGTTTGATTAATTGCATGATATGAGCATGTGTATATAAGATTGCATGAAGGAATGATATTTTTTTAAGACGTTCGTACTAACACAATATGTATTGAGACAACTGATATGCACTTGAATGTAAGTGGTGCTAGTTGTAGTGTTATGACTAATGATTGTGAGTTGATTATGGCATGGTTGTTAGTCTTGGTAAAGGTTGATTACAAATTAATAGACACGATGTCTTGATATTTGGAACATGTGACTGACATGTGTGAACAGTTGCAAGGAAACATGCTTGGTATTAGTATGACAAGATAACCTCTTTTTGATAAACCTTTTGACTTCCTTTCCATCTTTTCCATAACAATTTTGTTGAGTTTCAAGCTAAAGGTCATCCTAGATATGCTCAAATCTCTAAAAAGGTATTTATCATCCATGATTTATAATTTGTTGTTTCTTTGTGAAATTTAATTTAAACATTCCTACAGCTACTGAATCTCATTTATTCTGCAGCTAACCAAGAATTCTACAACTGTCTCCATGGTTAGAAAGGTTCTAGTGCACCAGAGGATGAATAAAAGGTACCAATAGATGGAAAATGGTCAGCATATGGATATCCACCTGTCTTGGTGATCTGGAAAGTTACATGGTTCAAGAGATCTGGAAGTCAAACCAGAAGTCAACTCTAGTTATGACACTCCAACGATAAGCAGATTTTGAAGGCGGTTCGTGGCAGGATCAAGCGAGCATGGAAATGATTGAGAAACCTTTGTAGCCAATGTGATCGATCAAATCCCTCATGCTTTTCTCTTTCAGTAGAAAATCATGAGGAGAACGAATTTCATCTTGATTTTACTTCATAGTTGTTAGATTAGTCAAAGTACCTCTCCGTTCAGGACTCTCGAAATAGTTATTCAATAAAGATGTATAAAAAACCCTAAGGCGAAGCTAGAGTAGTAGTTATCATTGTTAAATTGATGCAATTTATTTATGTTAAAGACCTATGCGATTAATATAAAAACTATGTTTCTGAATCAATGTGTGGCTAAGTGATTTAAGATTTGATTGTGAACTTGCACTCAATAGGAGGGCCCCCTAGAGGGCTATAAGAGTAGATTATTTTTTTGTTATGTTTACTGCAGTTTGTTTGATAAGTAGTTTTCTTCCATCGAATTTTGTGGATGTGTTTTATTGATCAGTTCCTAGTTTAATTTTCAAAACAAAGTGCTCATAAAAATACAAAAATATTTGATTTCCATGGTTTATTCATTTAGCAATTTCATTTCATAGTTCAGTTAATTTTGATAAGCAATGAAGAATGGAGATATTTTGAAGTAACATTGTGCACACCAGTAAGATTTTGAAGTTACAATTTGAATTTCTATTTTGTTGAAGCCTCATTTTGATTTATTTCCTTTCTGCAAAGTAGACTTAAAATTTCCCTTTTTCAAGTACATTAGAATTTTCTCTTCTACAAAGTAGATTAGAATTTATTTTCTGCAATTAGAGATAGAATTTCTTTTTCTGTAATTAGAATTAAAATCTATTTCGTTCAAGTAGAATTAAAATTTCCTTTTCGCAATTAGAACTTGTGATTTTGAATTCATAGATTATTCCATCAATTAAAATTATGCTTTCATTGGAAAGAACATGTGTGTGGCAATACTTTAATTCAATCTAACATTCATTCATATTTAGATCAATTTCATCCTTTAAAAACCAAAGATAGAACTCCTAGCATATATTGTGCACATACATTTCATAAGTACACGAACCTTGGTTGACAATTAATGAAGTAATTTAACATCAATTAAATTACCCAACATTTTGGCGTTGTTGCCGGGGAAGTGTATATAGGATTTCATTTTTCATTTGGTTTAGATGCATTCAACCTTATAGATGCATGATAAAAACATGATAAAAATTATATAGAATACATGAATAGGGAAAGGTGTTGGACATTGGATAAACCAACGCTCCTGTGTGTTTCGTGACATGGACTAACCACCTCTCGTGTATCCTTATCTCTGGCGATGAAATCATTGACTAAGACCTACGGGTTTTAGTCTAACGGCAATCGTGATTGCCAACAAGTGGTATTAGAGCATAGGTCACAAGTTCGATACACGCCCGGCTCACGTTGGGGGGGAGATTGTTGGACATTGGATAAATTAACGCTCATTGTGTGTTTCACAAAATGGACAAACCGCCTCTCGTGGATCCCTATCTCTGGCGATCCGATCGTTGAATCAGACCTGCGAGTTTTGGTCTAACGGAAATCGTGATTCCCAACAAAAGGGATTTTAGTGGTAGATTTGTAAGTAGAAGTAGAGGACAAAGTTCAATTCCTAGATCACCACTCACTTCCGCTAGACCAAAAAGTGCCACACCATCCACTGATACCTTCATTCCATCCATAGTAGGTAGACATAGACTTCTTAAGGTGCATATATATGAAATCCAACTTAGAGATTCACCAACTTCTTCCACTGAAGCTGTAGTTGAAGAACCACCATCCCCAATAGAAGGAGTACTATTTCTTTCTTCAACGAGAGAACAACTCTTAGGATAAGAGCTAGAAGTCCCTAGTGAAGAAGAGGAATTTTATTCTGATATACCATTAGTAGAGGAGCCAGAGGAGGACCTAGATAATCTTATCATTGAACCTTATATTAGTTTTAAAGAATTTACAATGGTAGGGGAAGGTGAAGGAGAAGTACACAATGTAGATGGTGGACCTAGGATTGGAGGTGGAAGTGGTAGAGTAGGAAATAGAGGGGGAGGTGGAGGACGAGGTGGTAGAGGATGTAGGGGATAACTAAATCCTTATGTATTTCCTATCTTTGATGAAGATACCACAGCTACAATGAAGAATATCTCACCTTCTATTCTTCCTAATTTTCATTGTTTGAGAACTGAGGATCCAGAAACATTTCTAATACTATGTGTCCCTAGATCCTATGATTATTTAATTGATAATAAAAAATTGAAATTATTTTCAGCTACTCTAAAATATGGAACACTTAAATGGTTCATGGGACTAGGGACACATAGTATTAGAACATGGGAATAAATGAAAAATATGTTCGTAGAAAAATATAAAGATTGGTGTATGCCCCATAACCTTAAGGATGAAGCCTTTAAGAGGATGAAAAAGGAAGATGGGAGCCTTGAAGACTTAGTTGAAAGGTTTGCTTACAATGTTAAAAGGGCTAGGATGCATGAACTAGATGAAGAAACATTAAAAGCTTTTATGCTAAAATCTATAAGACATAAGTGGATTGACCTTCTCAACTTAATGGGCAAAGGGGATATTTCTCAACTTTCATTTAGTGAAATATGTGATTTGTGTAAACATATTTCAATAGGCAAGGCTAGAACTAGTAAGAATCCAAGAGATCCAGTCATGTCAGAGTTAGTAAATCTGCAATTGGAATAGTGAGTTGATCCAGGGGGATATTGGTGGCCACCCGCCTATTCCACTTGGACCCCCAACATAGTCTCTTTCAGTTTTTCGGCTTCCTAAATTGTAGCGCAATTTACTATTTTTGGTAGCTTTTCGGGTCTTGAACTTCTAGAGCTGTTTTGAGGCCCTAAACAACGTTTTTAGTGAAAACGGAGAGACCAGAAACATCCCAAACCAACTACCCTCTTTGTTTCTGGCCTTCTCTTTGAGATATTCAAATCGAGGTATTATGATAGCCAAACGGAGATCGTATGCCAAAGTTACGACCCTGGGAAGTTGATGTACCAGTTTACCCAAACGGGGCCCAGAGTTTTGACGCTTCATCTCCTAGGGTTAGGTTTTTGGATGTTTAGGGTTTTCCATTATTTATCAATAATAAATAGGCCTTTAAGTCTCATTGTAACATAGTTTAGAGGCATGTAGTTGCCACATGTCTCCTCAGAGATAAGCTACCATCGCCCGAGCTATCTTATTTCCATTATGTTTGTAAGCATAGTTCAATATTCTTCTATTAATGAAATGAAGTATTTTTCTACCGCATCTCTGTATTTATGATTATATTTGTAAGTTGTTGTGTTCCCCGTTTAAGTTCGAATCATGAGTAGAGCCAAAATAGGTAATTTTCTTGATAACTTCAAAACATATATTCTTGGGAAAATGGGTAAACAATTAGATACTCTCAAAATACAAAACAATCAAAAAGTTGAAAATGTTGCATCATCTATTTTTTGTCCTAGGAGTAGGAAGAAACATGCTTTGAGAGAATGTCCCCTTGATAGTTTAGAAATTTGTGTCATATGTGTTGAAAATCATGATACAAGGGAGTGTCCCTCAATACCTGGTCTTAAAGTTGTCTTTCAGGATGAACCTGGAACAAGCCAAGGAAAATCACTTTGCTTTGTTGCTAAAAGACCATGGCAAGCCCAACAGCCAAATATGACACAAGGCTTCAACACTCAATACCAATCCTATGCATAACCATAGAATAATTGGAATGCACCTATGCCTTGGAAACCTTGGCCTCATCAACCTCAAAATCCATCTTGGGGACAAGGTTGGCAGAATTCCTATGGCAGAAATCCTCAATATCCTCAGTTTCAACAATCTTATCCCATGTTTCCACCTCAATATTATCCTCCTCAACCAAACCAACCCCCTCAATTCCAATCCCAACCACCAAATCAACAAAATTCATTACCATCCACTCCATTTCCTAAAAAATCCAATAAACTACCTGCTTAACCACTCCCAAATCCAAACAATAAAAATCGACAAGTTGTTTATAACACAGAAGGTCGAAATTTTCAAGCTTGTATGATAGCCCCATTAGGTCTAAATGATGTTCAACTTAGATCTAGTAGGGTTTTACAAAAGAAGTCACCACCAGTTGTCATCCAAAAATTTAAAGAGGATGAATCTACAAAAAAAGAAAATCTTCTTAATCAAGAAAAGACTCCTCCAAAGGAAGGTGTTCCTATAAATTTGAAGGATAAGAAAATAAATCTAGCTCCTACAGTTCCTCCAGTAGAACAACCTTCTATTTCCTTATAAGATCCATAATTTTCTGAAAGGCTTAGAATTGATAAAGGAATATGAAGGAAAATTGTCTTACCAAAATACGATATGCTAGATTAACTAAAGAATATTTGCATCAAAATTTCTTTACTTCAAGCTATAAAGGAAATACCAATATTTGAAAAAACCATTAAGTATATATGCATTAGGAAACAAGGAAGGAACAAAAAGATGTCAAGAAATCCAATTGGTAGAAAAATTTGTTGATATTATGATGAGGTAACCAATAGTTCAAAATTAGATCCAGGTAGCCCTATTGTAAAATTCCACATCAATGGTATCAATTAAAGCTTCCCAATCTTCAATATACACCTGCATTATTTCAATTAGTGGATAGATTTGTTATCAAACCTGATGATATATTGGAAGAAGTATTTGTTTCTTTGTGTTCTTGGGAATATCCTATTGATTTTATGATCTTAACTCCCAAGAATAATTTAGGAGGTCATTCATTGATCCTTGGTAGACCTTAGCTAGCTACAGTTGAAGCATTCATAAGTTGTAGATCTAGTGATATGTATATTTCTGGTTAAAACTCTACAAATAAATTCATGTTGTATCCACTCGCAAAAGCAATAACTGAAGTATAAAGTGAGTTTTTGATAGATGATGATAATGAAGACTTTGATGATATTCAACCAATATTTACTCCTTCCTAGATAGATGAATAAGATCAATCAATAAACTTAATGAATAACAATGATTCTTCTTCATACTATGCACAAGATCAAAGTTTTCAAGAACAATGTAATATTGAATATCTATCATCTCATCAAATGGATTTGCATTCTATGGAAAATTTTATCAATTCTTTAGTATAAATATTTCCAAGAAAAACACTAAACATTAATAACAACTTGGAAGAATTCCAAAAGAGAAAATTGATAAAGATGTTGCAAAAACACTCCTTTGCTTATGCATGGGAGTATACTAATATGAAAGGGATTGATCCCAAAACTTGTATGCATCATATTTATATCCAGGAAAATGCCAAACCAGTTAGACAACCTCAGAGAAGGATGAATCCTAATCAGAGAGAAATTGTTAAGGAAGAATTACAAAAGTTACTTAATGTGAATTTCATCTATCCAATATCACATAGTCAATGGGTGTCACTTTTGGTGATTGTTCCAGAGAAGAATGGAAAATGGAGAGTGTGCATTGATTATAGGGAATTGAAAAAAGCTACTTTGAAATATCATTTTCTACTGCCTTTTATAGATCAAGTATTAGATACCTTAGCAAAGAAGAAATATTTTTCATTTCTTAATGGTTTCAAAGGATATAAACAAATCCAACTCGCACCAGAAGATCAATATAAAACAACATTTACATGTATTTTGGGAATAGGGTACTTCCTTTTGGATTATGTAAATGCACCTGCAACATTACAAAGAGCAATTTTGGGTATATTTTTGATCTAATTCATGATTCTGTGGAAGTATAGGTGGATGAATTTACTATTTATGAAATACTTTTGAAGAAGCTCTTGAAAAATTATAAAAAGTTCTCATTAGATGTAAAGAAGAAAATATTTCATTAAGTCATGAAAAGTGTTTTATGATGTTTAATGAAGGGATTGTTTTAGGCCACCATATTTCAAGTGATGGAATTAAAGTGGATACATCTAAGGTAGAAGTAATTTCTAAAATTTCAATTCCTATTTGTCAAAGAGATGTTAGAAGTTTTCTTGGGTTCACTGGTTATTATAGAAGATTCATAGAAAATTTCACAAAAATAGCCTCTCCACTTTTCAAACTTCTTACAAAAGATTGTGAATTTGTTTGGAATTTTGATTGTCAAAAAGCATTTGAAACATTGAAGCAAAAAATAATTGAAGCACCAATTCTAAGAGGGCCTAATTAGTCTCTCCATTTTCGCATTCCAACTGATGCTTCAGATCTATGTTGGGACAGAAAGAGCTAACTCCTTATGTTATTTATTATAGAAGCAAAATCCTAACTCCTACAGAGTTAAATTATATTGTAATAGAAAAAGAGTTTTTAGCTTTTGCACATGTCATTAATAAGTTTCATCATTACATCATTGCTTATGAAACTTTCATTCATACAGATTATTATGCTGTTAGATATCTAATCAACACATCAATTACTAATGGTAGAATTATAAGATGGTTGTTATTATTGCAAGAATTCAGCATTACTATTATTGATAGACCACGAAAAGAAAACACATGGTTGAATTTATTTCTAGAATGCAGAATAATAATGATGATGTTCCTGTAAAGGATAATTTTCCTAATGAATATCTTTCTGTAGTATCTACTAAAACTCCTTGGTTTGCAGATATATCTAATTATTTTGCTACAAGAAAGTTACCCCCACAATTATTACCCAAGAGAGAAGCGGAGAGTTATCAAATCCAATGCACTTATTCTTGGATAGATGGAGAAGTATACAAAATTGGACCTGATTTGATCATTCAAAGATGTGTTCGGTAAGATGAAGTACCATAAATCTTGAAAGCTTGTCATGATGAACCATGTGGATGGAACTTTGCTGCTAAAAAGAACAGCTTACAAGATACTTCTTTTGGGATATTATTGGCTTTCTCTTTTCAACGATGTCAAGGAATATGTCAAAATATGTGCTAGTTGTCAAAGAATGGGAAAGAATATTCCATCAAATGAAATGCCTCTACAACCACAAGTACTTATAGAGCCTTTTGAAAAATGGTTTCTAGATTTTGTTAGACCTATCAATCCTCCATCTAAACAGAAAAGGTATGTACTTGTTTGTATAGATTATATTACAAAATGGGTAGAAGCTAAAGCACTTCCATTTGCAACTGAAAATGTTGTAGTTACATTTCTTTTTGAGGATATGTTTTATTGTTTTGGTGTTCCAAGAGAAATTTTGAGAGATCAAGGTACTTAATTCACATCTAAGTTGGAGCAATATAACATCAAGCATCAAAAGTCCACTCCATATCATCCACAAGCCAATGGACAAGTGGAATCTACCAATAAAGTACTTGAAGCAATTCTAACTAAGATTGTGCATTTTCATAGAAGATATTGGGCAAAAAATATTCTAGAGACATTATGGGCATATCATACCACATGGAGAAATACAACTGGACACACTCCTTATGAGCTTGTCTATGGGAAGCAAGTCTTTCTTCCAATTGAGTTCCAAGTGGAGACCTTCAAAATAGTATCTAAATTGGGCCTTGATCTCTCTAAATCTAAAAAACAAAGATTAGCACAATTGAATGAGCTAGATGAGATTTGACAAGATGTTATCCAAAGAACCAACATAGTTTAGCAGCAAAGATCAAGATGGCATGACAAATTCATTAAGGCCAAAATATTCAAGCCAGGTGATTGGGCTCTTCTTTTTTATTCCAAATTAAAATATTTTTAAGGGAAATTTCAAACTCACTGGCTTGGTCCTTATGAGATAGATATTATCTTTGATAATGGAGCAGTCAAAATCAAAACTATTGATGATGAACAAGTTACTTTCCTTGTTAATGGTCATAGATTAAGATTATATCATAAACCATTAACAAGAGAAGAGTTTGTCAAATATTTGCAAGATAATTCTGAATTCAAATTGGTTGAGAAAGGAGATCTTTCTCCTCATCTTCCAACTCAATTGTAATTTTCTTGATAATAATAATAAATAAATAATGAAATAAAAATAAATAAGATTTTAACCATGAAAACCAACATTGTTGGCATGTTTATACAAAAAAATACTAACTGAAAACCAAGACTTCTTGGCAATTTAGATTTTCATAATTCCCTTATCTCTTTCTCATTTCTTTTTATCCATCTTTTCATTCTAATAATTTTTCAGATCTCATGTAGCACTTCCAAGGATCAACCTTCTTCAATTTTCACCGATATTTAGCAGCGATGTTCTTTTTCATGCAGCATCAAAAGTTTTTCACCAACTACGGAATCAGTAACATTTTGCAGCCAATATACAATTTTGCAACTGATGTCAATTCCTATAGCCAAATTAATCTACATTCAAAGCATCTGCATCAAACAATACCTTATCTTTGAAGGGCTTGATGTCGTAGGATTGGTGGCAGTACTGGCTAACACAAGTGTCTCATTCATAGCTCAACCAACCAACGGTGTGTGTTTGGCGGTGTGGCACTGTTAATCTCTTGATGAAATCAACTTATATTAGGTTATTTTGGCTCTAGCTATCATTGATGAAATGGAGTGGGGTCCATTTCACCCACACTTGTGAGTGGAAGACGTGATCTCCATCTTCAAGCTCCTTTGGAGCTTATGGTTGGATCATTGTGGTCACGATGGTAGAAATGGGTTATGCAACAATGATTCGCTTTCCTTTATCATGTTCTAAATCAGAATTAGAGTCAGAGTCTATTCCCTTTTCTTTAAGCTCCACCAACAATGATTGTTTCGAGAAACATTCATCAATGTTGTGCTAAGGGATTTTATGGAACTTATACCACTTTCTAGTGTCCCTTTTTGACTTCCCATTACCCTTCTTCACCTGCGACTTGGATTAGTTGTCTTAAGGTTGGGTCTCCCTGCTTTGTCCCTTGTTCGATGGGTTAGGGTTGTATTTTTTAGGGTTTTGTTGCAATGGATTTATACACCTGAACTCTTGCTTATTTCACTTCTTTAATTTCTACTTAATTTTAATAACATATTAATAAGTGTCTCCCAATGAGGATATGTCTAGGAAATCCATCTCTATTTGGATGTACCGATGTAGGCCACTATGTTACTTCAAGACCAAGTGCCACTCAAAGTCTCAGATGCCTAGCTTCGAGTGCAAGGTGTGGAAATTATTGGTGTACTATGGCACTTTCTGGTTTCTCTCTTATCGTTGAGTTGTCCATCTTGTGTATTGGTAATCATAGTTCCCTACAGGGTATAATTCCTCCTTAAGGATATCAACAAAAGAGGCCCAAGTTGACCCTGCATTAAACATCAAAGGCTCATATTTGTTGTGTCTCTCCCAGTAACCTTCCTACCAATGTTCAACATGGGGAATAACTTTTAGTAACCCGAAGATGATCTTCACATTGTCGAAAAAATATTGGACAAAGTAATATCCCTCTAATAGATTTAATCATTTCTCCAAAGAATGTGCATTTATTTGGCCTTTGAAAAGTGGGATATCAAAGTGAACTTGTATCTTGAAGGGTGTTACTCCTTGAAATTTGTTGCTTGTTGAAGGTGCCTTATCCATTTTTGGCAGTTTCCAAAGGGCTTGGACAAAATTGCCCATCATCGCCTTCCTCTCTCATGTGAGTGCTTCCTCGAGCAACAACTTGTAAGGATCTCCTGCTCCTTCATCTCTCCTTTCTTTCACCATGGGAGGTTGATTGGGTTTGTGAGAGCTATCATTCCTAAGTGAAACTAGCTTGAGACCCAATTCTCTATGCCCTGACCTCATTGGGGACATGTACTAAGAAATAATGAGCAGATTGCTCTGATACCACTAATACGAGGTGTACAAGGAATGAAATGAAATGAGGGAAAGTGAATGGAACACACATAGAGAAATATAGAAAATATTACAATAATATGGTGGAAACCAAATTTTTATTAATTAATGAAATGGCAGAATACTATAGAACATAGACTGGCTAGAATGGTGGTAGTTATATCTAAACAGAGAGAGATCACAACTACACGCATTCGTAAAGTTTATTACAAGAGGCTTAAAAAATGGACTTTTAACATAAATAAAAAACCCTAGAGGTACAAAAACCTAACTCTAGAATATGAAACATCAAAAGGTTTGTAGGTCGTGATGGGGTTAGTTGGTATGATATCTATTTGGTGCGCTCATTAGCTTGTTGGAAAGGTCTAGCCAAAATTTACACATTATCAATTGGGCCCAAGTGATAGCCTATGGCTATTTCCTGGGCCCTTGGCACAACAAAAGAATTTTTTAGGGCCTCAAAATGGCTCCAAAATTTTAGGACCTTAAAATTGAAGAAAATTGCCCAGATGGAGATATGTGCTTTGAGCCAGTGGAATAAGTAGATGGCCATCATTATCCCCATAGACTATATGATGTCAAACATTCAAAAATTTGTTAAAAAAAATCACAATAAATTTTATGCTTTGAATCATTTGAAGTCCAACGAGAAATTCCATTTTTAAAAATGTGTTAATCCCTTAGCACCCAAGCTGATATTCAGGGACTGGAACGAATAGTGAATAGGGAAAGACAATCTCTCTTTGATTCAAATCTTATTTGAGAAGTCTCTCACTGGTTATCGGACCCAGGTCACACCAAGGGGAAGAGATCTCAATATATCCAATCGGTCACTTTACCCTAGTAGCTCAAGACTTTGTTGGGTCAAGTCCTCAAGGGAAAACACAAGGGCCATAATGAAATCATTGCTTTCCTTAATTCCCCTCAGAGAAACAAGTGGCAGATGCAGGATATTTTGGCACATTTGGAGGCTTTCTTGAACTGTCTAGATGCTTGCCAGGACCATATGGAGTGGAACATTCAATGTAAATTCCCTCAGACTCAACCCCCAGGTTCTAGCTCGGTGAATCTGGCGCCTATAACTTCTTCTAATGCTTGACGACTAAAGGGTGTGTGCTGATCCGGATCTTAGGGGGAGGCCCCTGAGATCTCAAAAATTGCAATGCCAAAAAGAAAATGAGAGAACACACAGTAAATGAAACCACAAAGAATTTTTTTTATTAAAATGGAGAATAATTGTAAAAGCTACGTTGTGGCGGGCCATCTGTCCTTTTACAAAATGTGACTTGTTACTTATAGATGTTTTTGTCACAATACCACGGGTAAATTCTATGGGTGGGTAAATACCATGGGATGTCACTTACAATACCATGGGTAAATTCCATGAGTGGATAAATACCATGGGAGGATAAATACCAAGGGTCAATGCCACTTACAATACCATGGGTAAATTCCATGGATGAATGAATACTATGGGTGGATGAAAACCATGGGTGGATACCATTTTCCATTCGGATCACCAACATTTCCTTCAGCTGCAATTTTAACTCAACCAACTCAAGTGCGCTCATCCTGTAAGGTGATTTTGATGTTGGAGCTGCCCTTGGCACTAACTCAATAGAAAATTCTACCTCCCTGTGAGGTGGAAACTATGTAATGTCCTCAGGAGGTACATCCTTGAACTGCTGTAAAACTAGGTACCTACTCAAAACATTTATATCCTCAACTTCCTTATCCTTATCACTAGAAATGTGCACTATGAATAATTTAAACCCTTTCCTGTGACTTTGCATTGCTTGTATAGTTGTCACCATCCTAACTGATGTGGCTTTCTTCTTACCCTGTAAGATTTTTTGTTCTCCATTGTCATCAACACACTCAATATCTTTGTCATAACGGTCTACCTTGGTTCTATGAAAATACAATCAGTCCATGCACAACAACATGTTGCATGAACCCAATGGTACTACATTCAATGTGTTGTGGTAGGCATACCATTCAAGTCAATTGCACAATCTCTTACTCAATGATGAACCCGTTTCTTCATACCTGTAGCCAACTGCACTAACCAAGACTTTGCATGCAATTCCTTACTCAAGCCATTCTTATCCACCAAGTTAGGGCTAACATAGTTATAATTAGATCCAGGGTCGATCAACATAGAAATAACTTGATCGCAAAGCTTGATTGTAAGTGACATCCACCCATGGTATTCATTCACCCATGGAATTGACCCATGGTATTGTGACATCCACCCATGGTATTCATTCACCCATGGAATTGACCTGTGGTATTGTAACTGAAAAATACTATAAGTAACAGGTCACATTTTGTAAAAGGACAATTTGTCCGCCACAATGTGGCTTTTACAGTTATTATCCATTTTTAATAAAAAAAATCTTTGTGGTTTTTTTAATTGGGCATTCTCCTATTTTTCTTCCGGAATTTCAATTTTTCAAATCTTGGGGGCCTCCCCCCCCCCCACCCAAAGATCCATTTCAATCTTCTAGATCTTGGGGGCCTCCTCCCAAGATCTGGATCAGTGGTATAAGAGCAGGTTATGATTCCATGGGAATGAGTGTTTGATGCATATTACAGTTTCAAAGTTTTGCAGCAATATTAAACAAACTTCATGCATGTGTTGTGACCTCCATAGAGCACTTTCTTGGGCCAAGCAGGAAGAATTTTTCTTCTTTTTTTTCATTTTTTTGCAGGAACTCTTTTTGGGCAGAGAGTTTCCAGATTATATCTGAAATATTGGGTACAAAACTTATTAAAAAAAAAAAGAATCTGCCAAATCGGAGTCCGAATGAGGGAGATATCGCTGATTTAAAATCAGTTATGTTGTAAAAATGTTTGTGACGACAATTCGTAGACGACAGCTCTCCTATATTTGTTTTGCAATTTTGATGCAGAATTTTAGAAAAATTATTATATATCTGAGCTCCTCTCTAAGAATCACTCAAGTTCAAAAAAAAATTGGGCTGAATCGGAGTTCGGATGTGGGAGATACGGCTGATTTAAAATCAGCTATTTTTTCATAATTTTCGTGACGAAGGAAAAGTTGTAGCACGAATCTGAGATTCTAGAGTGTCCAGCTAAAGATTTCCAACACATGGGAACATGAAAAATGGTCCTTCTTCTTCCAATACCAGGTTATAATAAATATTCTGGGTTATATTGACCGAGTTATGTCCATTTTAATTCTGGCGTAGCATTCAGAGCGGGTTCTCGTTGGAGACGTGCCCTCCCACCCCACTTTAGTAGGTACCTGCTTCACATTCATAATTTTCAACATAACAACATTCGGCTTAGGTTATTTGGAGATGCTCCCTCCCACCCTAGGCTATGTAGGCACCTGCTACTTCATCAACAACCAACATCATGGTTATGGGTCATCCACAAACCCACACTTCATCGAAGCACACTGTCAGTATCATAGTTGGTCACAAGCATTATAGGGTATCTCTATCCTCGGATATTCATTCATCATAGTTATGGGTCATCCATAAACCCACACTTCATCAAAGTCCATTTGCTAGGCCACACACTGTCAGTATCACAGTTGGTCACAAGCATTATAGGGTATCTCTATCCTCGGATCTTCGTTCATCATGGTTATGGGTTAACCACATAAAACCCTTCTCTTTAGTGGCTCTTCATATTCAACAAAGGCTTCACAGGAGGGAACTTCATGCAATGGGGACCATTGCTTCTTAAGGAGGGAGGAATGATCCGAATGGAAAATGGCATCAACCCATGGTATTCATCCACCCATGGAATTTACCCATGGTATTGTAAGTGGCATCCACCCATGGTATTTATCCACCCATGGTATTGTAAGTGACATCCACCCATGATATTCATTCACCCATGGAATTGACCCCTGGTATTGTGACATCCACCCATGGTATTCATTCACCCATGGAATTGACCTGTGGTATTATAACTGAAAAATACTATAAGTAACAAGTTGCATTTTGTAAAAGGACAATTTGTCCGCCACAATGTAGCTTTTATAGTTATTCTCCATTTTTAATAAAAAAAATTCTTTGTGGTTTTGTTTATTGGGCATTCTCCTATTTTTCCTCTGCAATTTCAATTTTTCAGATCTTGGGGGCCTCCCCCCCCCCCAGATCCATTTCAATCTTTTAGATCTTGGGGGCCTCCTCCCAAGATCTGGATCAATCATACAAATGCACCAAGGACATGGAATGAAAGTGTGAGAGACACACATGCAACTGACATGCATGCATAACCAACACATAGTTGATCCAGTCCGAGGGGTGAACTGTGCTCTGATACCACTATGTAACACCCTCCTCCCATATCTACCCAAGCATCTGGCCAGCTGAGGTAACACATGCGACGAGAGGCCACTATGATATGATTCAACCTCCCAAGTCACGTTAAGGAAGCGGAACCGACAGAAACACACCATACAAACATTAATCATCAGCTACATGACCCTCAGGAACCAATCCAATACTTTAGATAGCTTGCCTTGGGGTCCCACTGATCTTTTGGACAACTTAAGCCTCAGTCGCTCCCATGATATAGGCACGAGGGCTACCACAAACCCAAAGTTGCTCTCACAGGGTTGCTTGCCAGCGACCAGAGACCAAAACTATCAGTACTATGTGAGCAATTCCGGGATTTGAACCACTTTTTTAGGCCCAGAGCCCAAGTCACTTGCCAGAATTGAACATCTCTTCAGATCAGTAAAATAACATGGAAATGATAGCACTAAAGCAAATACTTTTTCAAGACCTTGACTAGACCCTTACTAGCCACAATAGGGATTTCGTCAAAGATATTGTAAATGTGTAATCTACAGGTGTAATTAACAATTCGAAGCATAGGGGTCTCATACTTAGCTACGAATCACTAAGAACCATTGATGATTCAACATATCAATTGTCATTCCATCCATTAGGTCATAAATGCATTGATCATTCAATTACAAGTAAAAACATGATCAGAGCCACACATGGTTGTTGTCATAAAACATGTAAACAAACAACATAATAGGGACAAAATTATACATGAAATCATAGCCATAAATACCACATATAATCCATCATAATACTCATATAAATACAAGGAGAAATAGTATTTCATTAATGATGCAAAATCCAAACCTGGGATGGAACTTCCACGTTCCACCCGAATGTAGAATGGTTGAGACAAATCTCTCTTCATCCATTCACCCCCGTGCCATATTCCAAGCATGAATGTGAGATACCATAGAATACATCAATCAAAACTCATCAAGGGCTTCCAGAGGCCATCCACCTCAACCCATCAAATAGTGATTCCACCTCACGGCCAGACATCACCAAAACCATCATCAGATCAGTCTTTATCCCATCCATTCCTGGCTTCAGAGCGTTTGTCCAACTGAGGCTACAAGACTAATAATTAGACCCACAAATTTTACCAGGCTCCAAAGCATTTTTCTAACCAAGGCTACGGGACTAGAAATTCAACCCACCAAGGGCTCTAGAGAGTTTGTCCAACCTAGGCTACGAAACTAGTAACTCAACCCAAGTTGTTCCAGGGCTCAAGAGTGTTTGCCCAACCAAGGCTACGGGACTAATAACTCAACCCAAGGAAACATGAGAGCCAACCAAAAATATGACAAGGAAATAAACCCACAATCACCATGGCTATCGAGGAAATGGCAAGGTTAGGCAATCCACTATCAATCTTTGTCATCCTCCATGCCAATGACGAATCACAACCAAAAATCCACATGCATATGCCATGCATGCCAAAACTAATGAAGGAAACATACATGCACCTCAATACCTACAAGAAAATCATATGTAGCTTCCGATCTCGATGTCCTTTTGCACTTTCCTACTCTTACCTTACCTTCTTGCTCCAAAAATCCAAGTATGCCACACCCCCAAAGAGTGCTCAAATAAAACTCCAAGTCTCCAAGGGTATGAGAGAGAGAGAATAATGAGAGAGAGCTCCAATGCTAAACTGACAAAAGGTTACCAACAAATCCTCGAAAGCTTTTTATGAATGAAGCCTCTATATTCTTCATTTTCCATTATTTTCCTTCATTTTCCTTTTCACATGCAACCTGTGACCTTTCTCCTCCCTTTTCTCCTAATTTCCATTATTTTCATAAATAATTGTGCCAAAAATGTCATTTTTCCTTCCCAAATCCTTAGCCATTTTCTTTTCCACTTTCCTTAGCCATAACCAATCACAAGTGATCCCCATCACTAGGATTTTGCCCAACATTCAGCATGGAATAAGTGTCCCATCATCCATGGTTATTATTTTGCCTTTATTTACTTTTATTACATGGAATTTTCACCAAGCCTGTTACAGAACCCTCCCCCTTAGGGGAACACCGACCTCGGTGTTCAACAACACCTATAACCACAAAACTGTTGTAGCAAAATATATATTGTCGATGGAGCTTTATAACTTAGCTCGATGCAGTCTTTACAATGATCACCCTACTAAAGAGAAAACTAACATAACAACATAATAGCATGACATCACAACAACATACCGCATAGTATAGCTTTATAACACAGCTCGTGGCGGTATTTACATCTATATACATATGTACATAAATCAACATCATCAAAACATATACCAAAACATATACCAAAGCATATATCAAAACACCAAGCCAAAATTGCTTTGCCTCAACTGGCAAACACGGAAGGAAACATAGCCTGCATCTGATCTGCCATCTCCCATGTAGCTTCATCAAGCCCAAAGTGCTTCCATTGCACTTTAACTTGCTTGATTGCTTGGTTCTGGAGCATGAGCACCTTTTTCTGCAATGTATACTGAGGCTCCGACTGGAATTATCCATCTGGTTCCACCTACAATATAGACTAGTCAATCACATGATCAACATCCTTAACATACTTCTTAAGCAAAGATACATGGAATACATCATGGACTTTTGGTTTCAGAGGCAGTGAAAATCGATAGGATACTAGCCTAATCCTCTCAATAATACTGAAGTGTCCACAAAATTGTGGTGCCAGCTTGGCACATGATCCAATCCACAAGGAAATCTTCTTTGGTTTGATGTGAAAGTACACATGTTCCCCAACCTAGAACTCCTTGAACAATATGTTCCTATCTGCATAACTCTTTTGCCTATCCTATGCTTCTTTACATTTTTCTTGATCACCTGCATTTCATGTTTCATCAAGCCTGCAAAAAACTCCTTCCAAAACCTAGAAGTGAATTTCACATACCTATCTAACACAATCTTCTTTGGAACACCATGCAATCTGACCACATCTTTGATGAATACCTGTGCTACATCACTAGCTAAGAAGGTAGACTTAACCGAAACGAAATGTGCAACCTTTGTCAACCTGTCCACAATAACCATGATGGAATCATGTTGTCTCACTGTCTTTGGCAACCCTATGATGAAGTCCATGGAAATGACCTCCCATTTCCATTTTGGAATAGCAAACGACTGTAGCAATCCACCTGGATGCTTACATTCTGCTTTTACTCACTAACAATCAAAACATCTAGCCACAAACTCTGCCACATCCCTCTTCAAATTTGGCCAATAATAAAATCTCTTCACTATGGCCAGTGTCTTCTGGTAACCTGGGTGACCTGAATATGGTTTCGCATGAAACCCTCTCAAGATCACCTTCTTGAGCTCACTACTATCTGACACATATATCATGTCTCAGAACCTAACCAATCCATTTGTTGTATGGCAATATTCTACTACCTGTGCACTTGTACCTGCACCTGTACCACTACCTATAACTATACATGTACCATGACCTGCACTTATACTTGTACCTGTACCATGATCTACACATGTACCTGTACCTATACCTGTACCATGACCTTCACCTGTACATGTGCTCTGCTGCAACCTATGCACAATATCCATATATCTAACATCCTGCTAACCTGCTTGCACGATCCTATCTTGTAGATCTGTCTAATAGGAGCTCATAGCTGCTAAGTGATTTACCTGCATCAGCCTACTAAGAGCATCTGCTACTTTGTTCTCTTTACCTTTTTTATATCGGATCTCAAAATCAAACTCACTGATCGTAGCCAACCTTCTAGTTTGCCTAACGTTCAGATTCGGGTGATCAAATATATATCGCAAACCTCTGTGATCACTCATCAATGTGAATCTCCTACCCAAAAGATAGTGTCTCCACATCTTCAATGCATGTATAATCGTTTCCAACATAAGATCATGCATGGGATAGTTCTGCTCATTCTCATTCAGTTTCCGTGACTTGTAGCATTGTTGGGCAATTTATTTGCTTAAATTGATTTCATTAAATTATCAACCAGGGAAACTTGTAAGCTTGTGATGATGCCAGCAAAATATATGCAAGAGTAGGCAACTAACTCTATGTCTAACTAAATGATTTATGATTCAATATAATATGCAAGGGAAGAGGCTCCTAACTAAGGAGGTCCTGGTTGTCCTTCCCTACAGTATCATAGAGAAATCATTGATTACATAAAACTAGAAACTTGAAATGAAGACAAGAGAATGAACTTTAATTATTGTTCAGATTCAAAGAGAGAGAAAGACTAACTTAGTCTCTTGATTGTCCTCTCATGTACTAATCCAAACTAAACTAAGATTCATTCATAAGCATAAGAAATTAAATAACTTGAAACATAAAAGCAAAAGAATGAATTTCAATTATCATGCAAATCAAATAGAGAGAGAGCCTAACTTAGACCCTTGGTTGTTCCCTCATATGCTGATAAGATTTTAATTTAAAACTCATTCACCAATCACAAACAAATCCTCAAAGATCTAAGCAATTAAATGAAATAAGATCTAATATGAAATAACATTTTCCTTTGATCCTTCTAGAGTGAGCTCAATTCTCCTAAGAACAAAGTGACAAGCTATTCCATATACTACATTAAGGCAACTTATATCCAAAACTACATAATGGAAATATATGTAAAATGAAGCTTTATTCTATTCCATCATAAGTTGGATACATGCTCTAAGAATCCTCCCTTTGGAATGGAGGAGGTACTCCTATTTATACAATGAGATGAGATAACAAACTCATAACGATGATCCACTAATCTCTCTTTAGTTCCATACATTTCTCAACCATCTAGACACATAACCCTATCCTCCATGAGGTCCATGATTTTCTCCATGAGATCATGATCTTTTCCATGAGGCTTATCTTATCAAATTCGAATTTGATCATTCAAGGCCACATAAAGATGCCCTGGAAGCTTCCTTTGTACCTACACATGTCAACAAACTCATTCTAATTGTTAGGTATAAGTATAAGCATATTATTTTCTAAAGTTTAGCCATAAATCCACTTAAAAATGTTAAGAATTAATAAACTTTGGAAAAGCATAGTTATGACCCAATAATAAGGTAAATGTAATGATGTGGAGGTGGAATGGAGGTGACATGAAGGTAAAATGTGAAGATATTGGTGAATAATGGAGTGAAAATAGGGACTATTTTGAGGCCCAACAAACATACCACCTATCCATCCTGCATAAGGACTCCACCAAGTCCTCTCTTGCAAGTATCTGTGCACACTACAAATTCTTTGTCTGGATCTGCAATCTTTAACATTGGTGCATGTGTCAACAACTACTTAAGCTGCTAAGAACTAGCCTCACACTCCTTCTTCCATTCAAACTTCTTACCTTTCCTCTACAATGATGTAATAGGATAAGAAGTCCCTGATGAACCTCCTATAGTAGACCGCTAACCCCATGAAAGATCTCACCTCATCCACATTCTTAGGAGCTACCCACTCCATGATGGCTTTTATCTTTTATGGATCTACTGTAATGCCCTCCTTGGAGACAACATGCCCCAAGTAGTGTACCTCAGTCTAAAAGAAACTACACTTGTTGAGCTTAGCATACAACTTATGCTCTCTCAAGAACCTCAACATTGTTGCTAAGTGCTCGGCATTCTCTTGCTCATTTTTAGAATATACCAGTATATCATCAATGAACACAATAACAAACTTATCCAAATATGGACGCAACACATTATTCATCAAGCACATAAATGTAGCTGGAGTATTAGTTAAGCCAAATGGAACAAAAAAAACTCATAATGCCCATACCTGGTCTTGAATGCAGTCTTGTAAATGTCCTCCTCTTTGATGCGTACCTGATGATATCTTGATCTCATATCAATCTTTGAGAACACTACTGCTCCCTTCAACTGGTCGAACAAGTCATCAATCCTCGACAGAGGGTACCTGTTCTTGATAGTCACTTTGTTCAACTGAATGAAATCAATGCATACTCTGAGAGTACCATCTTTCTTCCTCACAAACAATACAAATATGCCCCATGGTGATACACTTGTCCTAATGTACCCCATGTCCAACATTTCCTTCAACTGCAATTTTAACTCAACCAACTCATGTGTGCTCATCCTGTAAGGTTCTTTTGATGTGGGAGCTGCCCCTGGCACTAACTCAATAAAAAAGTCAACCTCGTTGTGAGGTGGAAACTCTGTAATTTTCTCAGGAAATACATCCTTGAATTTTTGTAAAACTAGATACCTGCTCAACACATTTATATCCTCAACTTTCATACCCTTATCACTAGAAATGTGCACTGCAAATAGCTTACACCCTTTATTGTGACTATGCTTTGCTTGCATAGTCATCACCATCCTAACTGATGTGGCTTTCTTCTTACCCTGTAAGACTCTTGGTTCTCCATTGTCATCAACACACTCAATAGCTTTGTCATAACAATCTACCTTGGTTCTATGAAGATACAACCAGTCCATGCCCAACAACATATTGTATAAACCCAACAGTAATACACTCAAATGTGTTGCGGTAGGCATACCATTCAAGTCAAATGCACAAGTGATCTGTTGTTGAATGTTATTTTTGTTCTGCTAATTTCAACTTCATATTTAAAAACAAATGCTTGTCAATTGCTTCATGTGCATGGTTCTCTTATGGTGTTTGTGATTGGAAACAGGTAAATTTTATCAAGTTTTATGTGAAATATATGAGAAAAATAACATGAAAAACAAGTTTTGAATGACAGCAATGAAAAGTACAGCAAACCATCAACATGAACACTTGACACAATGTTTTGATGAAGGAATTCACCCCTCCTGAGCTACATCTCCTTGGTCTGGCTTCCATGGCTTAGGCGTCTGTATTAGCTCAATATGGAAAAAATGATGTTTACAAAGCTCTACTACTCTTGAAACCTACTTCAATGTGTTCAAAATGCTCAAATCAGCTAGGAACATCTTTTCCTAAGCTCCATTTGGTCGAATTTTTCTCCAGTTATGACCAAAACTGGTTTATCCTAGAAAACCTCCACTAAAACTAGAGGAACTCCAGTTAACTTCACTAAACTTGGAGTTTCCACCGAATTTGGAGGGTTTGCCAAAACACCACTGAATTAAACTGGAGGTTTAATTAATGTTAAACAGGATTAATTAAATACTAATCTGAGATTATCTCTAACACCGCGCATTTAAATGGCACGGTTAGGCTAACTGTTAGCCTTAACCCTTCGCTTCGTGGTAGTGGACACATGTTATGATTTGGATTGGCATTAGTTGCATTATCCATGTGGTTATATAACTGTTTGCTTAACAGTTACGTGGAGGCGAACACATGTCGCAGTTATGGTGTTTTGGCCTTTGGTCTGGCGGTTTCGTTACTATTTGAGGTGGCGGTTGGATATCCGTAACCATTCCCACCGGGGAGTGTTCACATGGGAAGGTTGGCCCGTGGGCTGGCCCTCCTAACCCCCAACCATAACACATTATAACTTTAAATACATATGAGATCCGGTATCTATTAAGTTCCAATGCGTGGTGCAACGATATGTCGTGGGCACTGTTGGAAATAATACTGAGAGGGGAGTGAATCAGTATTATCAGATCAATAATTTTATTTCCAAAACAAATTTATATACGCTACTTCAGCTAAGTGAACTAGCGTGTACATGTGATTGTACTTAAAGCAACCAGCGTATATGCAAAGAACTTTTGATTTAGCTAATTTATCATGTATTGAACTTTAACCAGTATATCAAATATTTATTAAATAGTGCAGTAAAAGCATAATAAAACATCACACATAAGAAACACACATGAACACCAAGATATAAGGTGGAAACTCAATGTGGGTAAAAACCACCTGATGATGTCATCTCTGTCTTCTTTTAATAATATGAAAATCTGTTTACAATCTTGTATTGGTGCAGACTCATACCAGTACGCAGGCTTCTACCTACAGAAGGTTACAACCTTCTCTCATTCTCCAGCTTCTACTGGAAGGGAGCTACAACCCCCTAGCTCTTGTACTAGCTGATATGTTTACTAGTACGTAGGCGCCGACCTACAAAAGGCTACGACCTTCTTTCTTCCTCCAGGGACCACATTTCATAAATTTTCAAACTGGATACTCCTGGAACACAACACCACAATCTGAAGGCCACGTTTCATCCAATTTTCATACTGGACCCATCAACAACATCATAACTGCAATATAATCATCAAATACATCTGCATCAACCAATCACTGAAACTCAATCATCACTTTCTGAATCAACCACAACTGAATCAATCAATCACTTTGACAACCCATCATCACTGTAGAAAATCACAATCAATCAATCTGATCATTCAAAATACTGTCACCATAATACAGTCACCAGAACCCAAAGCAGAACCTAGAACTCTGCAACAGCAAACAGAAACAAATGAAACATACTTCATAAGGTATACACTACTTCCATGTGTCGAACCAACGTGTATACATGCTTTTATCAAAGCCAACCAGCATACACATATGCAAATATTAATTCATAATTTTGTAGCTATTCCAGACTTCAGTTATACCCAGATCATAACATTTACATAATAACACATGCATCAGTATTCAGATCTAGAATATACATGATCAAACCACATAATGATAATTCATTTCAAGCCTTAAGATCCCAATCCATCATTAGATCTCATCCCTCATCAACTATTAAGGTTCATCCTTGGTTCAGATCAAGCAAAGTACCATAAACCAATAACCTGCATACTAGATCTCACACTTCATCAAATATTCGATACTTGCACACCCTGGCCTAATGATCTTCTCCTCCTTGTATAATTTTAGTCCTTTCTCAATACCATGGACCAAAACCACTTAGGACCAATACCTTGGACCAAATACCTAGGGTCAATACCTCGGACCAAATACCTTGGATCAAAATACCTTGGACCAAATACCTCAGACCAAAAACTTAGTTTTCCAACATGTATGTGTTTTTCCTCTTGTGAAAGTGCATGTATACAGTATACGCTCATTTTCTTTTGTTAACCCGCGTGTATACGCTTCTTGGACAAGGTGAACCTGCGTATACCTTTCTTTCTTTATTCTTTGTAATCTGATATGTAATTCTTTGTTGTTAACCTATTGTACTATGATCTTTTATCTGAGTAAGTTTCCATCAAGGACAACACCTGTATCATAATGCCAACAATCTCCCCCTTTAGACTTGATGGCAACAACAACACCAAGTCACTCTCCCCATTTGACATCAAGGGCAAAGCGTGGACCAAGATATTTTCTCCCTTTGACATACATTATGTTGTTCATGCTCCCTCTAAGTATATGCTGAATTCTCTGATTGAGCTCCCCTTTTATACATGCTGAGATGTACTGAAACCATCCATGCTTCCCCTGAGCACAAGCAAAGTCTGCAAAAATAATTTCTAAAAGAATAAAATGACTCTATAATTCAACTATGTGAGGATGACCTTCCTATCACCAATGACTCATACATACATCCATTTCCCAACCAAGTGGGGATATACCAAATTTGACTCATCCACCCAACCAAGTGGGGATATACCAATTGTTTATACATGACAGAAACAAGAAATATTATATCATCCATCCCATGTAAAGTGGGGATACAGATTACATCATTTTTCTAAGAGGACTCATTCAAATGTATGAGAAGACATATCACACCCTAGACTTTTACATGACTTGAGCAACAAATGGTATAAATATCTGAAAACATAGCTGGACTCAGCAACCATAATGCCAACAATGTTGAATGTACATGAAGGCTAATGCTCCCCCTGAACCTGTGCTACCTGTGCATTGTTAACAGGTCAATGATCAAGGCATATTTGTTAGTCAGATAAAATTAATGAATAGAGCATATAGACATTAATCATCAATATCAATCAGAACACCCATATCAGAGCCTGCCCCATTGTTTTTCTTGTCTGAAACACATGTACGCTTCTTTACCCACAGAAACCCGCATTTGTACGCGACTATACTTCATGAAACACACGTATAATAACCTTTCTCTGAAAAAATTGGATTTAACAACAGGATGATGCAACAACTACTCCCAGCTTTTGTCTGAGATATTCAAATGTCTCTCTGGTTAGTGGTTTAGTGAATATATCAGCAACCTGTTCTTTGGAGGGAACATACTCCAATTTGACCTTTTGTTCAAGCACTTGTTCACGTAGAAAATGGTATTTGATGGGTATGTGCTTGGTCTTGGAATGCATGGTTGGATTCTTTGAAATACTGATGGCACTTGTATTATCACATAGAACGGGGATGGGTGGAGTACATGTGATCTGAATGTCTTGCAAGGTTTGCATCATTGAAAGTAGTTGTGTGCAGCAAGATGCAGCAGCCACATATTCTACTTCAGTTGTAGATAACGCAATTGAACTTTTTTTCTCACTGAACCAAGACACTAACTTGGAACCCATATAGAATGCACCTCCACTAGTGCTTTTTCTGTCATCAACACTTCCTGCCCAATCTGCATCTGTATATGCATGAAGAGTGAGATATGTATCTCTAGGATACCATAATCCAAAGTTTTGTGTTCCTTGAAGATATTTGAAAATTCGTTTGACTCCCTGAAGGTGTGATTCCTTTGGATTTGCTTGGAATCTTCCAACTATTCCTACTTCATGCATGATGTCAGGTCGGGTGCCTGTTAGATAAAGCAGATTGCCAATCATGGATCTGTAAGTTGGTTGATGTATTGCTGTTGATTCATCATTTGAGCTGAGACTGCATCCTGTTACCATTGGGGTACATACAGGTTTAGAATCTTCCATGTCGTACCTTTTCAAGATCTGTTTGAGATATTTGGTTTGTGAAAGAAAAATACCATCTTTATTTTGTTGAACTTGTAGACCAAGAAAATAGGTAAGTTCACCAAGCAAAGACATTTCAAATTCTTGCTGCATTACTGAAGCAAAATTTTGACTCATGGATTCTTCATTGCTACCAAAAATGAAATCATCAACATAAACTACAATAATTAGCAACCAATCAGTGTCAATCTTTGTATATAGATTGTTATCTGTTAAACCTTTTGAAAAACTTTGTTGGTGTAGATATTTGTCAAGGCGGTAATACTAGGCCCTTGGAGCCTATTTCAGACCATAGAGAGCCTTTTTCAGTCTGCATACAAGTTTTGCATCATTTCCAAGAATGAATCCTTCTGGTTGTTCAATATAAACTTCTTCTTCTAAATCTCCATTAAGGAAAGCGGATCTTACATCCATTTGGTATACTTTGAATTTCTGAAAGCTAGAAAGAGCAAGAAACATCCTTATGGCTTCAAGTCTAGCAACAAGTGCAAAAGTTTCTTCAGAATCTATACCTTGTTGTTGAGCATACCCTTTACAAACAAGTCTAGCCTTGTTTCTAATGACTTCTCCATTTTCATTCGGCTTGTTTTTTAATATCCATTTAGTTCCTATAATATTTTTATCATGAGGTCTAGGAACTAACTCCCAAGTATTATTCTTTTCAATTTGCTCAAGTTCTTCATTCATGGCCTTGACCCAACATTCATCTTTGCATGCTTCATTTACATTTTGAGGTTCGGTGGAGGATAATAATGCTAGATAGCTTGAGGTTTTTGTGATAGTTCTTCTTGTCTGTACAACTGCCTCCTTTTCCCCTAGAATTTGAGTTTCTGGATGATTTTTTTGAACATACCTAGACGAAGTCTTTTCTTCTACCGTTATCTCTTCTTCTAGTGCTTCATTGGTTTCTTCTTCAATATCATTGTGATTTGATGTGGGAAAATAATCCCCATCTTCTTCATTGTTATAATACTCTGTTTTTATCTGTTTTGGATTTTTGCATGCTTCATCAACTACAACATCAATACTTTCAACAATTTTCCCAAGTCTTTTATTATAACATTTATATCCTTTACTTCGGGAAGAGTAACCAGGAAGAATATCTTCATCTGCTCTGGGCTCAAACTTACCAAGTTTTTCATCAGTCCTTTTGATATAACATTTGCTTCCAAAAACTTCAAAGTATTTTACAGTAGGAGTCTTACCATACCAAAGTTCATGTGCAATTTGAGTTCTATTTACCCAAACATTTGCTTGGTTAAGAATAGCTACAGCGGCGAATGCAGCTTCACCCCAGAAGGTTGCAGGAGTTCCAGATTCATCCAGCATAGCTCGAGCCATTTGTTGAATAGTTCTGTTCATTCTTTCTACCACTCCATTTTGTTGAGGAGTCCTTGTGGTGGAGAATTGCCTTTTTATTCCATGTTGTTCACAAAAGTCAAAGAATTCATCCAAGGTAAATTCCCTTCCTCGATCAGATCTGAGGCATTTGATTTTTCGATCTGATTCATTTTCAACCAAAGATTTGAAGGCTTGGAACTTTTCAAATGCTTCATCTATATGCTTTAGAAGACCTATCCAACACATTCTGGAAAAATCATCAATGAACAAGATAAAGTATTCTTCTCCACGAGGTGACTTTTTCCTTGATGGTCCACATAGATCAGTATGGACAAGTTCAAGAGGCTTACTAGTTGACCCTTGTTTTTCAATGAAGTGAGCTCTGGTTTTCTTACCGATTTGACATGGTTTGCATATTGTATTTTCAGGGATGTTGATATCTGGAAGATCACAAACAACCTTGAATCTGCGTGCTTTTCTTATTTGAGAAAAGCTTAGATGTCCCAATCTTCTATGCCACAACCATTTTTTGTCATTTTTGCTTAGATAACACTGTTTTTGTCCTCCCTTGAGTATGTATAAGTTGTTTGGAGTTCTTGTACCTTTGATCACCGTCTCTCTTATATCAAGCTCACAAACAACACATCCGTTTGATCGAAACACCACTTCATTTCCTTGATCACACATTTGACTGACACTCAACAGGTTATGCTTTTTGACCGTCTACATACATAACATTTCCAGCTTTAACCTTTTATTTCAAGAAAATAGAGCCTTTACCTTTTATGACAGCAGGAGTGTCATTTCCAAATGAGACATTCTTTTCCTTTTCTAAGGCATTATATAAGTGAAATTTTTCTTTGTCACATGTCATGTGTTTTGAGCATCCACTGTCGATGTACCACTGATTTTCTTGTCCTTCTGCATACAAGGCTATACCACATCTTTCTGTTTGAGATTCTTTTCTTCTCCATATCTTGGGATTTAATGGAGTTTTCTCCTTTTGAGATGTTTGCCGAAATTTGCTCCTGCATTCAAATTCTTCATGACCAAAGTTGTTACAGATTAAGCATTCTATTTCATTTTCAAGAAGAGAAAAGTTATTATAGGAACTTTTCTTAATCCTTGTCACATTCCTTTGATTTCGTGCTTCTCTATTCATGATGGTTTTGTAAGCAACACATTGAGCAGATTTGTGTCCAAAATTATGACATGAAAAACATTGCCCATTAAAGAAGTTCCTGCGACTATCGAATCTATTGACCTGGTGATTGTAGTTTCTATTGATATTCATCTTTGGAGCAAATTGAGTATTGACCTGAGGCTGGTTGTGGCTTCTATTCATCCTTGGAATAAATTGAGTCTGATTTACCTGGTTATCTGCTTTATGCCTTTGTTGACGATTTTCATACTGTTCACTGGTCTTTGCTGCATCAAGATAGCTTTTGGTGGAGGTTGACGGCTTTTGTGATTGAGATGCTTCTTTAGTATATCCAAGACCTGTCTTTATCAGAGAAGAACGCTGCACTTTGATAATTTCATTTAAGGTTTTTTATCCTTTAGCAAATCTAAGATTGAGAGATTTCGTTTTCTCAAGATCCTTTCTTAGACCCACAATTTCACATTCTAGTTTTTCATTGTGTTTTTCTTTTTCAGCAAGTTGGTATGTCAAGGTATCTATTATCATATTCTTTTCTTCTAAACAGATTTTGAGTTTACGATTTCTTCATGAAGATCATCTTCTTCTAAAGCATCCCAAAAATTATCATCGTAATAAGCCATTAGAAGTCTATAGTCATTACTATTTTCATCTTCTTCATTATGTGATAAACCATCGCTATCTTCATGGGTATAGTAACTCCTTTTATTTACAACTTGTTTTCTATTCCATTTTGCATATGCCTTCCCTTTTTCATATTTATCTTTATGAGGACATTTGGCAGCATAATGACCGACTCTGCCACAGGCAAAGCATTTGAAGGGTAGCTTACCTCTAAATATTCTGGAAACCCTTTGAAGCTTCTTGACAAAGTTTACCTCATCTTCTTCTTTTGAAATATGTCATAATTCATTGTGTTTTTCCCTTCCTTTTGTTGAAGCTTTAAATGCAGCTACTCTCATATCTGATGGTCCTCCTTTTCTCATCTCAAAGGCAGTTAAGATTCCGTGAAGCTGTGTCATAGTGATAGTCTGCAGATCCTGTTTTTCTTCTATGGCAGACACTTTTGATTCAAATTTAACAGAAAAGGATCTCAAAACTTTCTCAACTAAGGTAACTTCCTTTATTTCTTCACCTAGATTCTTCATACAATTTACAACCTCATCTATACGTAAGAAGTAACTAGCTATACTTTCATCACTGTGCATCTTAAGAGTTTCATACTGAATTCTGAGAGTTTGAAGTTTAGCACGTTTTACCTGAGAGTCTCCTTCGTAGCTCAAAATGATTTTGTCCCATATTTCTTTGGCTGATTTGAGTTGCATGACTTTGACAAACTCTGATTGTGACAGACTTCCCAATAAAGTATTGACAGCTCTGGCATTGGTTTCATATTGCTTTTTACCTGCCGTATCTGTAGGAATTGTTGTTGGAAATGTATATCCTCCTTCCACAATTTCCCAGACATCCATTCCAAGTGATTGTAGATAGGTTGTGGTTCTTATTTTCCAATAAACAAAGTTGCTCCCATCAAAGATTGGCGGTCTGATGGATCCCACGCTTTCTTGATTACTCATGATGATGGATCTCCCTTCAAGCGATCAAGCTTCTTCTGAAGAACCTGCTCTGATACCAATTGTTGGAAATAATACTGAGAGGGGGGTGAATCAGTATTATTAGATCAATAATTTTATTTCCCAAACAAATTTATATATGCTACTTCAGCTAAGTGAACTAGCATGTACACGCGACTGTACTTAAAGCAACCAGCGTATATGCAGAGAACTTTTGATTTAGCCAATTTATCATGTATTAAACTTTAACCAGTATATCAGAGATTTATTAGACAGTGCAGTAAACTCAAAATAAAGCATCACACATAAGCAACACACATGAACACCAAGATATAAGGTGGAAACCCAATGTGGGTAAAAACCACCTACTGCTGTCGTCTCTGTCTTCTTTTAATAATAAGAAAATCTATTCACAATCTTGTATTGGTGCAGACTCATACTAGTACGCAGGCTTCTACCTGCAGAATGTTACAACCTTCTCTCATTCTCCATCTTCTACTAGAAGGGAGCTACAACCCCCTAGCTCTTGTACTAGCCAATATGTTTACTAGTACATAGGCGCTGACCTACAGAAGGCTACGGCCTTCTTTCTTCCTCCAAGGACCACATTTCATAAATTTTCAGACTGGAGACTCCTGGAAAACAACACCACAATCTGAAGGCCATGTTTCATCCAATTTTCATACTGGACCCATCAACAACATCATAACTGCAATACAATCATCAAATACATCTGCATCAACCAATCACTGAAACTCAATCATCACTTTCTAAATCAACCACAACTAAATCAATCAATCACTTTGACAACCCATCATCACTATAGAAAATCACAATCAATCAATTTGATCATTCAAAACACTAACACCAGAATACAGTCACCAGAACCCAAAGCAGAACCCAGAACTCTGCAACAGCAAACAGAAACAACTGAAACATACTTCATAAGGTATATGCTACTTCCATGTGTCGAACCAGCGTGTATACGCGCTTTTATCAAAGCCAACCAGTGTACACATTTGCAAATATTAATTCATAATTTTGCAACTATTCTAGACTTCAGTTATACCCAAATCATAACATTTACAGAATAACACGTGTCAGTTTTCAGATCTAGACTATACATGATCAAACCACATAATGATAATTCATTTCAAGCCTTAAGATCCCGATCCATCATTAGATCTTATCCCTCATCAACTGCTAAGGTTCATCCTTGGTTCAGATCAAGCAAAGCACCATAAACCAATAACTTGCATACTAGATCTCACACTTCATCAGATATTCGATACTTGCACACCCTGGCCTAATGATCTTCTCCTCCTTATATAGTTTTATTCCTTTCTCGATACCATGGACCAAAACCACTTAGGACCAATAGCTTGGACCAAATACGTAGGGTCAATACCTCAGACCAAATACCGTGGACCAATACCTTCGACCAAATACCTCGGACCAAAAACTTAGTTTTCCAACATGTACGCGATTTTCTTCTTGTAAAAGTGCGCGTATACGGTATACGCTCCTTTTGTTCTGTTAACCCGCATGTATACGCTTCTTGGACAAGGTGAACTTGCATATACCTCTCTTTCTTCATTATTTGTAATCTGATCTATAATTCTTTGTTGTTAACCTGTTGTACTGTGATCTTTCATCTGAGTAAGTTGCCATCAAGGACAACACCTGTATCATAATGCCAACAAGCACTATGGGAGCGAGGTCGCGGGTTCAACTCCACCGACTTGCCCCATAATTTTTCCACTGTTGCGTGTCAATTATGTGATCCTTCGAGGAGGGACATGTGGCGGCCTCCGGGCTTGCCACTTGTCCCCTCCTCATTGGTCCACTTCAAACCAATCAAAATAAGCCACATCATCACACTTACAAACCAACCACCATCTGACACTTGGCGAGCTATGATTGATTGTTGACCATCCGTTGACCCTAGCCAGTCATCTGCCACATCATAAGTACGGACTGTTGACTGTGCAGTGACTGTACACATTTTTTTTTGCAAAATTTCTTTTGTTTGGCAAAGCAGACAAAACTCATTATCTTCCTCATACAAACTCGATTTTCAGTGAAACAAGTTGCGTTGGGATCATTTCGTCGAGACAGATGTGGTCATTCAAGTTTTGAGTCATTTTAAGAACTTTTATTTTTTAGCTAAATATTGAGCACTTGATCATTCCTTCCCACTAGAAGCCTTTTGGACCCCAAAAGATACTATCCATTATTCAAAAAGTGAGGGTACAACTCCCTCACTTTCTCAATCTGCAACCATTTGGATTTAGAAGGCTTTTGTACCTTAAGTCCCACTCTAAGGTATTCGACATTCCCTCTCTTTGAAGTTTTGATTCTTCTGTCAAGTATGAGATCCTGCTGAAGTTCATCAAGATATTCTGGCGAGAAATCATCTATTGATGGCAGTTGAACATGCTCTCCTTGATCATCAACCAAAGGAGGCTCAAACAATCTCAAATTCTCAACATTAACAACAGAGTATATTTTCATATAAGGAGGCAAATCAAGCTTAAATACATTGTTACCAATCTTTTCCAAAATTTTAAAATGACCATAACTGATTGTCTTAATATTTTTACCTTCCCCTTGAAGTCTCTCTGTGCTAATATATAACCAAACTTTGTGTCCAACTTGAAATTTGTGATCAACACGATGTTTGTCATGCCTTTCCTTGTAGGTGCTTTGACTTCTTTCAAGTTGTTCCTACACTGTATGATGTATCAACTAAATTTGCTCTATGAACTTCCTTACCTTATTGATGTCACTGTGACCATCAATGGCGACATCTTTATCAAATATGAAATCCAATGGCAATCTTAGTAAGTACCCAAAACATACCTCAAATGGCGATGTGTTTGTGGAAGGATGCATTGCCCTATTGTATGCATGATGTATGTAATGCAACTGTTCATCCCACAACTTGGGATGTTTACTGCAATATCCTCTAAGAAGATGAATGATTGTCATGTTGACCACCTCGGTTTGTCCATTTATTTGTGGATGAAAGGTTGTACTCTTCTTCTACTTAGTGTCCATCGTGTCCCACAAATTTGACCAAAAATTCCCAACAAATAGAGAATCTCGATCACTTACAATGGAAGTAGGAAGACCAAAATGAACCCAAATGTTTTGGAAGAAAAGTTGAGTTGTTTGTTCAACTGTAATTTGCCTTTTAAATGGTGTTAGTATACACGTTTTGCTAAACCTTTCTACAACTACATACAAGTAATCATGACCTTTCCTTGACAATGGAAGACCTCCTACAAAATCCATTGAGATACTCTCCCATGGATGTGAAGGTACCAGAAGTGGAGTGTACAATCTTAGTTTCATATTGCTAGGATTACTTGTTACACACAAAGAACATCCTCTAATGAAACAAGATACATTATCAAACATGTGTGGCCAATAACAATACCTTTGGAGATTCACTATTGTCTTGCCTACACCAAAGTGTCCAACAATCAATGAAGTGTGTGCCTCCTTGTTGGCTTCGTGGGGCTTGACCCAGGTTCAGAAGTGATTTAGCCAAGCAAATCCCGATACTACTGGCCCTTTCGGCAACAGTCTGCAGAGCGTGGACTGAGGTCTCACCCGAAGTAGTATGGGAGGGTGCTGGAACCAGGTTTCCACACCCTGGGGATGTCTGATAGGAGGTGATTAATACGCGGTCCAACCTTCACACTTACCGTGCTACGCACATCAGCAGGCACCCCGTGCCCTGTGATACTGTCTTCGCGCAGTTCTAGCCACAGCGCAACCCGTGTTATTTACCCAAGTCTTCCTTAATTAGGCTCTGTTAGTTGATTACTTAGATTATTTTCATATATAAGCATTCATACAAGTATTTATCAATTGCGCGCAGTAAATAAACAGAGTAAAAGTAATGTATAACATCAAAATATGGATTCAAGAACAAATGCACAGAGTAAACTTCTCTTTATTAACTTTCAATCTGAAGTACAGACCCGACTCCGCCCTGCGCACTCAGCTGCAAGGGTCCGCGCACTCAGCTGCGGACTCTTCTAGGCCTCTGCACACTCAGCTACAGAGCCTCTTCCTACTACTATGACCCAGTACACTTCAAATCCAACTGTAACCTCAAACCATTCCTTCCTTATTCTATCTATTCTATGACTACCTTTACAACTTAGAGCCTCGCTCTATTTATACAATCCCACGGTCCGCGGACTATGGGTAGGCTGACACAACTTTACATTAAATTACAATATTTTAAGGCGGATAGCACTATGACTCATTCTAGACTTCGCGCTCCACGACCGCAATTCGCGAGGTCTTACAATATATGACCAAAACTTGGGCTTTGAGCCCCCCAAAAACATGTTGTGGGGGATCTCATGCCCAACAGGCCCCCAACACAATCATCGTGACTCGTCCCGAGTCACTCTACTAGTGCGGTGATCTTGGCATGGAGCCCTTCCAACCATTCCTTAGCTTCCCTGAGGTCCCCGGTGCACTAATCTGTAGTCTGTTGGATCTGCTCCATTCCTTCTTATGAATCATCTAAGTCTGGCTCGTGTCCCTTCTTTGGTATTGGCTTCTGGTGCTTGTGTTTATAGTCCCGTGCCCTTATCCGGCTCCTCGGGCCGCGAAGACTGTGCTTCGACCGGTTAGTCAGAGAGTTGGCCCACCCGTGTAGGGTTTCAAGCAGCTGTCGTTGACTTTTCCTGGGAAGGGTTCTCCATTGAGTTTAACCAGCTGGACCGCACCTTCGTCGGTGACCTCTTTTACCACATATGGTCCTAGCGAGTGCATTCTGAATTTTCCAGGAAATTTTTCAAACTTGCTATCATACAGCAGCACTAGGTCGTTTACCTTGAAGGTGCGCAACTTGATATGGCGGTCGTGCCAGGCTTTTTCACACTACTTTTGTACCTGTTGGTGAAATCTAGCCAGAAATCGTTCTTCCTCGATCTCTTCTAATTGCACGAGCCTTTCTTCCAGAGCTTCATGGTCCGTCATGCCTGTGATTGTTGCTATTTGCAGACTAGGGACGATGTATTCCATCGGCATGACTGCTTCTGTACCATAGACCAACCGGAATGGTCTCTGTCCCATCAATTTCTTGCATGTTGTCTTGTACGCCCATAACACAGCAGGTACGCATAGGTCCCAGTCATCCCGCTGCATGTTACATACTTTGGTCAGCACAGTCTCCAGTATTTTATTGAATGCTTCTATTGTTCCATTGGCATGTGGGTGGTACGGCGTACTTTTCTGGTGATAAACATGGAACTCTTCTATGAGCGCACTGATGGTTTCATTCAAGAAATGTTTTCCGTGATCACTCATTAAGATTTTCGGACATCCAAATCGTGTTAAAACGTTTTCAAACAAAGACTTTTCAGTCGTAGTGGCCGTGTAGTCCTTGACCAGTTGTGCTTCCGCCCATCGAGTTAGGTACTCCTTCACGGTGATGATGTAGCGTGCACCCATCTTTCCCTGAGGTTTGATTGGGCCCACAAAGCCGATTGCTCACTTCTCAAATGGCTATAGTGTCATTTGGGGATTTAGTGGCATCTTGTCCCTTCATGATGGTTTCCCCATCCTTTGACATATATCGCAGGCCTTACAGTGCGCTTTTGAATCCTGGTGCAAGGTCGGCCACCATAGCCCTGCGTGAAGAATCTTTTGTGCAGTCGCACATCTGGCATAGTGTCCTCTTGCTACACCCCCATGTGCTTCTGTGAGGATCTAGCCTTGTTCAAATTCAGGTACGTATCTTCGCAATATCTCATCGTTGCCCATCTTGTAGAGGTGCCCCGCGATGACAAAAAAGTCTGCCGCGTGCACCACCAATTCCTTCTTCTGTTGGATTGAGTACTCCTTCGGCGCAGTTCCTGTTGTTAGAAAATGGATTATATCTTTGAAGTGTCTGTCCGTGACGCGTACTGCAAAGAGTTGTGCATCAGGTAGTCCCTCCTCCAAATTTGTTGGTTCCTCGCCCGTCTCAATTCGTGACAAGTGGTCTGGTCCTGCATTCAAGCGTCCCGGCTTGACTATGACCTCAAAATCATATTCTTGAAACAGTAAAAGCCATCTGCATATGCGCCCCCCAACACAGGCTTGTTCACCAGGTATTTCAACGTGGAATGGTCGGTATACATCTTGAAATGTCCTCCCAGTAAATAATGTCGGTATTTTTGGAGTGCATACACCATTTCCAACCCCTCACGTTCGATGGTAGAGTAGTTCTTTTCTGCTTTGGACAGTTTTTGACTCACAAACGCGATTGGGTGATCTACACCCTCTACGCCCTCCTATGTGAGTACGGCTCCCAACGCGATACACAACGTATCAACATGCACATGAAATTCAACGTCACATTTCGGGAAGACCAAGATTGGCGCGGAGGCCAATTTCCCCTTTACGACATCTAGACTTTTCATGCAGTCATCATTCCAGCAATATGTAACATATTTTTTCAATAGCTTTTCCATCGGTGCGGTTATTTGGGCATAACTTTTGATGAACTTCCTATAGTATCCAGTGTGTCCCAAGGTAGCACACAGTTGTTTAACACTTCGCAGTGCTTCCAAATTGAGGATAACAACAATCTTCGCAGGGTCCACCATCAGCCCTTGTTTGCAAACCACATGTCCCAGCAGGTTTCCAAAGGGAATGAGGAATATGCACTTCTTCAGGTTCAGCGTAATCTAGTGTCGGCGGTAAGTATCCAGCATCAAACATAAGCTTTCTACATGGTGCTTAACTAATCCAAAGACAGTCCAATCATCCAGATAGACCTCCAAGAACTTGTGGATGTATTCTTTGAACGCCGCCACCACTATGCGCAAAAATATTGCTGGCGCATTCTTCAGTCCAAAGGGCATAATGGTGTACTGAAAGCAGCCCCATTTTGTTGCGAAGGTCGTCTTGCTCCTATCTTCTAGCGCGATCTTGATCTGATGGTATCTCGAGAACCCATCCATGAACGAGTATGCTTCCTGGCCGCCAACATTCTTTAGTACTTCATCTGTGAATGGTGTTGGGAATGGATCGTGTACATAGGCATCGTTCAGCTTCCTTAGGTCTACGCATATTCTTATTTAACCCTTATTTTTTTTCTCCTATACCACCATAGGGCTCACCCAGTCGAATTCTTCCACTGGTAAAATAATTCCGACTACGAGCATTTTGTCTAATTCATCGCGGACCTTTTCTTTATACTTTGGATCCAAGCGGTAAGGTCATTGCTTAACTGGCTTCGCGTCAGGTTTCAGGGTGATCCTCATCGTCCCTAAATCGTCCACAATCCCTTTTAAGTTCGTAATTTTGGTCGAGAACAAGTCTTGGTATTTGCAGAGTAACTCAGCGACCTTATCGACCGTGGCGTCATCCCAATAGTCCCCAAGCGTTGCATATTTTGGTTCTGCCTCTGTTCCAATGTTGACCCACTTCATCTTTAGCGGCGTGGTGATGTCGGGGTCTTCAAGTGATGGTCTGCGAACTTCGCAAGAGCCTTCTATTTCTAAAATGTTAATGTTTCGTGGGTCCTCATCATCTTCCTCAGCATTCACGTTATAACACTCCAGTGTACTACTTAACTGCATCGCCCATTCTGGCTGAAGTACTTCCATTAGCTCCTGTGGTATTTTAAAGATAGCGGCTTTCACTGCTTGTAGCACATCATCCACAGTATCTGACCAACGATCTTCAAATGTGAACGTTAACAAGAATCCCTCACACAACACATCCCATTCGCCCGTACCATGGTGGAGCTTTGTCTCCGTATACCAATTCATGGGTATGACGTCCATGCTATGGTAGAATAAGTGCACCCATTCACGCTGTGGCTCTTCCCCGTAGACCTTGGTCCATTTCGCGAGGTGCATGTGTGGGTCATCTCGTCCATCGTATTTGTCTTCTAACTGTAGTTGCAGTTTCCCAAATCGTAGGCGCATCATCCTTCTACATCTACGCCAGTCCTCAAAATTTCCTTGATGTGTACCCCACCATCGTGCGGGTGTTGCGCACAGTGCCCATTTCAACGCATCGAACCGCTGTTGTTCCGGTACTGCGCTTTCGAATTTGCTTAGGAATTCATCCACCATTGTCAATCCATCATATGTCAGCAACTTTCTTACCTCTGTTGTCACGCAATGCAGTGGTCTAACCATCATGTTGCAATTCAGCGTCGTCTCTTCGTGCAACCGATTTTTCCATCGCTCTACTTCTTCATCTGAATCCGAAGTGCAGGAGCTTTCGTGCTCCCATGAGATCCTCCCATCTACAGTCGGGTTCACCCAATCCTCGTCTCACGCAGTTATCTTGTAAATACAATCAAGATCATCGTCACGCACTAGTTCAATGTAGTGCACTCCTTCGAATGGGTCCAATGGGACTACTACGCATAATGACTTTTTCTCGAAGATCATTTTGCGCTTCTTCAAGTCGATGACTCCATTCATATCGGTGGCCCAGTCTATTCCTGAAAGCACGAGATATGGATTGTTGTCATCGACAATCTCTTTTACTTCAAAATCCACCTTCGTGCTCACACCTTCAATATCAACTGTTACCCCTTGAAACCTCCCCATGGGCAAAATATTATGTTGGTTTGCCCTTCGTAATTGAATAGGGGACCATTGTAACGCGGGCCTGCCCATGCGTTCCCATGTTTGCTTCAGTAATACATTCACGTCAGAACCCAGATCTAGGATTACTTGGTCCATCTCATACTCACCAATCTGTGCAGTCAACCTCATTTCCCTTCCCGTGTGCAATGCATGCTTCCCCAATTTCTGGACTAGGCACGGTTCTCCTAACCCCGCGCACCTGGTGATCAACTCCTATAGTCCTTTAACTGCCTTGCTTTCATGCATGTCTCTAGAAAGGTAGTGAACATTGAAGGATCCATCCCTAGCTCTGGTTGATCCTTACTACCTGAGGTGGAGACCTCCGTGAAGCTCTTCTTAGCTTCCATGAATGTCTCCTTTGCGCGTTCTAAGTCAAACTCGAGTTCCTTTGCAGGGGCATTGCGAACCCATGTACTTTCCTCTGGCTGCTTCCCCGTATCCTCTCTCGTGGCCGTACCACTTCTGAGCATCATGTTTACATTTGGGTCCTCTTCGTGCAGCTCAGACCTCATCATTTGTATATTCTGAGTCAGGGGAGGCTGGAATACCCCTTTTTCGCACATCCTTGTGATCAACGTAGGACAGTCTATTGTTTCATGATCAAACTGAGCACAATACAAACAGGATATCCTCGTCGGGTTGGTACAATCACGGGCATAGTGCCCTGGTCCTCCGCAATTGTAACAAATTAATTGTCTGCGACCCCTTCCTGGTCCCATTCCACCTCGTCCTCGACCTCGCCCCTGAAATCCAGCGCGCGCCATCCCCGCATCTGGGTCGAGGGCTCGTGTTTCGGTCTGCATCCTATAGGTAGGGGTCCGATCCATCATTAGCTCGTAACTGCGGCAAGTGTGCTCATCGTGGCCTACCGACCTGCAGAAATTACAAAACAATTGTTGGGGTGTCTGTGTATATTTCTGCAACAAATGACAATTATCCGTCGTGTGTTTCCCTCCTATCTGACAGATCGCGCACCATAAAGCAGGTGTCGCACTTGGCCCTGCCTGTGCCTCTGGTCTCAATGGCATTAGCCCTCCTCCTACCAAGTAGTTCGCGAACACTAGACAGTGATCCTTGTCATGGCCCTGGCCTTTGCATTTTATGCACCATACTTCCTCGCGCGCCTTTGGCCGTGGTGCCCTATCCTACTTCAAACTTTGCATTTCCAAATAGATTTTGTAGTTGCGCGTGGATTTGTTGAACTCCCAACCCAGGGTCTTATATCGGGGTCTCATGTAATCTCATTGCCATTTCCAACGCTTCACCCTGGGTGGAAAGTTCCTGTTGTGACAGTGTTGTCCTCAAGTGTGGTGTCAGAGATGCTACAAACCATGCATGATGTTGTCCATATGTCAGCGTCATATTGGCTTCGCAGCTCATACTCTTCAGCCGTTGATCCAGATCCCGGGGAGTCTCGCCCAGGAGCATCGCGATTTCTTTAAACCCAATGATTGATTGTGTTTCTGACTTTGGCTTGCTAAATTCCCTGTTCAACGTGTTCTGGATCTCTGTTATCCCTACGTTTGGGTGGTCGTTAGAGTGCTTGATATACCATGTTAATGCACAATCCTGCAGCGTGCTCACCAATGTAGTCTTCTTAATATTGTTATTCGTGACACCTTGTGCTTCCCATACTGCTCTTACCACGAACCAGAATTGGTCTGGATCTTCATTCCCTACTCCTCTTAATACTGGTAGTTTGATCGCGCTCGCCATACTAAATTGTGAAGGTGGTGGAGGTGGAGTGGGTGGAGATGGAGGTGAGGGAGGTGAAGCGAGTAGCGGTGTGGGTGCAGGTGGTAACCGTGGAATGCGCTGCCTTATCAAACTGACAGCACTTCTCAAAGAGACTTTAGCGAACTCTTCCTCTCTCTCTCGCGAGGGTGAAATTAGGGGACTGTTTTCTAATTCTTCGCTACTCTTGTAGTTCTTTCCACTCCGCGTAATCCCAAACATTAATGTATTCGCATGACCCTTTTTTCACACAATAACATCTTAATCCAAGTATTCAAAGATTTAATATACTTACCTCGCAGTCCTTTGAGAAAGTGTCGTTCTGCCTCGCTATAGCTCACGGTCATGTCTATCGCAAGCTCAATGATAAATCCCCCTACTATCCGGTCGAGCCAATGCTCCACAGCTCGCGCGATCTTATCTTCCAATGCTTCTAGTCTGCACACTAATTCTGGAGTCCACACTATTGGTTTATCGAGCCTACACCTTCCCTGGCTGTTGGCTAACTTTGCGATCCACTCATACAACTTAGAAGGAAAGGATGCAAAGAAAATCTTGTGGATTTCTGTATACACGTAGTGCTCCAACCACTTTCCCCTAGATACTTGCAGAGTTTTCTTTTCCTGTGTCGTGGACTCGTGAATCTTCTTGTCCAAGCACTCTTCAATTTCCTTCTTTTTTGGGTTCTAGTGGCACGACATCAAACGTCCCTTATGCAGATCCTAGTCCCGGTAACGGAACCATTTGTTGGCTTCGTGGGGCCTCACCCAGGTTTAGAAGTGATTTAGCCAAGCAAATCCTGGTACTACTGGCCCTTTCAGCAATAGTCTGCGGAGCACGGATTGAGGTCTCACCTGAAGTAGTATGGGAGGGTGCTAGAACCAGGTTTCCACACCCTGGGGATGTCTGATAGGAGGTGATTGGTACGCAGTCCAACCTTCGCACTTATTGTGCTACGCGCATCAGCGGGCACCTCGCACCCTGCGATACTGCCTCCACGCGGTTCTAGCCGCAGTGTGACCCATGTTATTCACCCAAGTCTTCCTTAATTAGGCTCTGTTAGCTTATTACTTAGATTATTTTCATATATAAGCTTTCATACAAGTATTTATCAATTACGCGTAGTAAATAAACAGAGTAAAAGTAATACATAACATCAAAATACAAATTCAAGAATAGATGCACAAAGTAAACTTCTCTTTATTAACTTTCAATCCCAAGTACAGACCCAACTCTGCCCTGCGCACTCAGCTGTGGACTCTTCTAGGCCTTTGCGCACTCAGCTGCAGAGCCTCTTCCTACTAGTATGACCCAGTACACTTCAGATCCGACTCTGACCTCGAACCATGCCTTCACTATTTTGTCTATTCTACAACTGCCTTTACAATTTAGAGCCTCGCTCTATTTATACAATCCCATGGTCCGTGGACCATGGGTAGGGCAACACAACTTTACATTAAATTACAATATTTTAGGATGGACAACCCTATGACTCATCCTAGACTTCGTGCCTGCAATTCGCGGGGTGTTACAATATAATTGACCAAAACTTAGGCTTTGAGCCCCCCAAAAACATGTTGTGGGGAATCTCATGCCCAACACTCCCTTATGATACTGTTTCTTTCTCCCTGTTGGATACATAACTTACCCAAGTGATACAACAAATTGTTATGTACATGGTAATCTAACTCTTCAATTTGGTTTCCTTGACTCAAGCTTGCATACACATATCGAAATTCACTATCATATTCATATTGCTCAATGTAACTTTCATGCAATATAGAATTATGCTGGAGTATAATAGATGAATTTACAATAGACCTAGAAAGCATATCAATTACCTTATTGTAGATTCCCTTTTTTACTTGATAACCAAATGAAGCTGTTGTAGAAAACCCATCCATCTGAAGTGTCATGATTGTTGCAACTTTGACTGTGACTGTAAGTATTGCAATGGTTGATGGTCAGGATGGATAATGGTCTCCTTCCCCATCAAGTAGTGTTTCCATTTTTTGACACTTTATACCAATGCATAAATTTCTTTATCATAAGTGGGATAGTTAGTCACAACTCCATTAAAAATTTGAGAATGAAATGAAATAGGCTTACCATGCCGCATAAGAACTGCTCCCATGGCATAATCACTAGCATCTGTTTGAATCTCAAGTGGTCGTCTAAGATCCGGAAGAGCCAATACTAGCGCTGAACTGATCTTTTGCTTTAAAGCATCATATTCTTTTTGTTTTACATCTCCCCAATGGAAGACTTTCTTGACACTAGCCAATGCATGGAGTGGAGCTACAATGGAAGAAAAATTAGCAATAAATTTCCTCCAATAGTGTGCTACCCCTAGAAAGCTTCTTACCTTTGTAACTGTATTGGGCTTGGGCCAATTCAGAATGACCTCAACCTTAGAGGGGTCTATCTTCAGCTCACCTCCTCCAACAATGTGTCCCAAATACACTAAATAATTCTTACCAAATTCACACTTCGACATCTTTAAAAACAACTGTTATTTTCTCAAGACATCAAGTACTTTCTTCACATGCATGACATGTTCATCTCTGGATTTTTTGGATATGAGAATATCATCTAAGTAAACAATGATAAATTCATCTAGAAATGGTCTCAACACATCATTCATAACTCTCATGAAAGTAGTTGGAGCATTTGTAAGACCGAAAGACATAACAAGACACTCAAACAATCCTTGTTTAGTTTTAAATGTGGTTTTCCAAATGTCATCTTTAGCTATTCTAACTTGATGATAACCACTTCGTAAGTCTAACTTAGTGAAATAATTTGCATACCTCAATTGATCAAGCAAATAATAAATTCTTGGGAGTGGATAACGATTCTTTACCATTATTTTATTCAATGCACGAAAATCCACACACATGCGCCAAGTCTCGTCCTTCTTTGGCACCAAGACAATGGGTGAACCACATGGCAAAGTAGATGGGTGTATGATACCTTTGTTCAACAATTCTTGAATTTTCTTCTTGATTTCCATGCTCTCCATGATCGACATGCGATACATGCCAATGTTTGGAAGTGGAACATCCTGCTGCAGCTGTATCTCATGCTGAATTCCCCTCTTGGGAGGTAACCCCTTTGGTTCCTAAAACATCTCGCCATGCTTGCTTACCACATCAAACAAATCAGATTTTAATTTGTCATCACAACCTTCTGTAGGTTTTAGCCCCATACAGAAATTACCTGCATACGAATTCTAAAACACAGAAAATAAATAATGCGAGAGCAGAACACATAAAACACATATACATAGAGATTTTCCCCTAGATCCCAAAACCGAGACTACCAGCTTGATTTTTCATTATGTTCCTTTCAATGTTATAATACATATTTATACATGCCGAAGCATCCAATACCATGGACCGAAAATCACTGCGTCCAATACCATGGACCGAAAACCATCGCGTCCAAAAAACATGTGCGAAAATCACGCACAACACCATAGGTGGGTCCGCCCAACCTAACATAGGGTCCAAAACCAAAATTTTCTGGGGTGCTGCCCCAGACCCCATAAAGTGGCGTTACGGGTGCCCCTCAAACCCCCTGTTAACTACGTGGAAAGAATATAACACAACCCAACATTCTCCCACTTGTTGTTTTCTTTCCACAGGGGGCCACAAGAGAGCTTAGTCATTTTTCCAGCCCTGAAATACCCATTGTCTCTCTACACCAAGAGAACTTCTCAGAGCTCATAGATTTTGTCAATGCATCTGCAGTATTCTTCAAAGTGTCCACCTTTACCAACAACACCTTTTTGTCTTCTATCATATCCCTCACAAAGTGATATTGAACATCACTGTGCTTTGTCTTTGAATGATATGCGGGGTTCTTTGCCAAGAAAATTGCATTGTGGCTGTCATAGTCTATCCTTATGGCTTCCTGTACTAACCCCATACTTGAACACAATCTCTGCAACCAAGCTGCTTCCTTGATTGCATGAGTGGTTGCCATGTATTCTGCCTTTGTAGTTGACAGTGCCACTACAGATTATTTCTTATTCATCCAACTGACTGCACCTCCAAATAGGTTAAACACATACCCACTTGTAGATCTTCTCTGATCCAGATCTCTAGCCCAGTCTGCATCAACAAAGCCATGAATATCCAACACTTTGTCCAATCCTGGACTTCCTTGGTAGCACAAACCATAATCAATAGTGCCATGCAAATACCTGAAAACCCGCTTCACTGTTGTCCAGTGCTCCTTCCCTGTTTTGACATAAACCTGCTCAATAATCCCACTGCATGTGCAATGTCCTGTCTAGTATAGACGATTGCATACATCAGGCTATCGACTGCACTTGCATATGGAACACGGGACATGTCCTCTTCCTCTTCTTGTGTCTTGGGACACTGTTCAATAGATAACGTCACACCTACAGGAATAGGAACCTTCACCAGTTTACTATCATGCATATTAAACCTCTACAATATTGTCTCAACATACTTCCTCTAGTTTAACCAGAGCTTCCTCTTTGCCCGATCTCTTTTAATTTCCATGCCCAAAATATAGTTTGCAGCACCAAGATCTTTCATGTCGAATTTGGAGGACAATTGGGTCTTCAAATCCTGGATAACTTCTTTGTCATTTCCAACCAACAACATATCATCCACATACAAGACCAGATAAATAACACGGTCACCAATTAATTTAAAATACACACAGTGATCTGCTTTGCTTCTGGTGAAGCCAAGTCCTCGTATAAATGTATCAAATTTCTGATACCACATCCTTGGTGACTGTTTTAACCCATATAGAGACTTCTTTAACTTACATACCAGTTCTTTCTTACCCTTCACCGCAAAGCCTTCAGGTTGATTCATGTAGATCTCCTCTTCCAGATCCCCGTGAAGAAATGGTGTCTTCATATCCATCTGTTCTACCTCAAAATCAAAAGCAGCAGCAATAGATAAAAGTAATCTAATAGAAGTTACCTTGGCAACAGGAGAAAAAATATCACCAAAATCAATTCCCGCCACCAGGGAATAACCTTTTGCTACCAACTGAGCTTTATATTTCTCCACTTTTCCTTCAGCATTTGTCTTCTTTTTGAACACCCATTTGCTGCCAATGGGTTTCCTCCCCGCTGGAAACTCCACCAGATCGCAAGCCTCAATTTTGTGCAAAAATGCCATTTCATCAACCATGGCCTCTTTCCAGAGTTTTCCATCCTCTGAATCCACTGCTTCCTTCACAGTTCTGGGATCATCATCAGTAACAGACAAAGCAAAATTTGAACAGAAAGCAGATGGACTATACCTTTCTGGCTGCCTTCTTTCTCGAACTGATCTTCTCACAGTGGGAGTTTGTGGCTCTTCATCTTCTGATTCCTCCTCTGCTATAGAGTCTGATTCTTCCTCCTTTAGCTCAAACTCTATCTTCTCAGGTTCCTTTGGTTGGACTTCATGTTTAATAACATCTTTCACCTCTCTGAACACCACATCTCAGCTGTACATAACCTTCCTTGTTACTGGGTTCCAAAGCTTATAACCCTTTAAACCATCCTTATACCCAATAAAGATGCACTTTTTCAGATTTACTATCCAACTTCATTCTTTTCTCCTTTGGAACATGTACATATGCATCACATCCAAATACCCTCAGATGTGAAAGAGAGGGTTTCTTACCAGTCTATACCTCTTGTGGAGTCGTATCCTCCAACACTGATGAAGGTGACCTGTTGACCAGGTAACATGCAGTATCCACCGCCTCTGCCCAGAATTCCTATCCTAGCCCGGCACCACGGAGCATGCTTCTTGTCCTTTCCATCAACGTCTTATTCATTCTTTCTGCAACTCCATTTTGCTGAGGTGTATATGGAGTAGTCTTCTATCGTGCTATACCACACTTCATGCAGAATTCTTCAAATTCCTTACTGCAAAACTCTCCATCATTATCTGTCCTCAGCACCTTTATCTTCTTCTCTGTCTAGTTTTCCACTAGAGCCTTAAATTCTTTAAACCTATCAAAGACTTCAGATTTCTTCTTAAGGAAATATATCCATGTATTCCTTGAGAAGTCATCTATAAATTATACATAGTACACAGACTTACCCAGTGATGGAACCTTCACAGGTCCAAACACATCACTGTGCACAAGCTCTAATATATGTTTCACCCTCTTACCACCAGAGGGGAAACTCACCCGATTCTGCTTCCTGTATACACAATTTTCACATAAATCAAAATCCAGAGAGATATTACTCATACCTTCTACCATTCCTTTACCATGAAGTATTCAAAGGCCCTTCTCTCCAATATGTCCAAGCCTTTGATGCCACAACATGGTCTTTTCTCCAGAGACCACTAGATTTTCTGCTCCACTTTCAGGAACCACAGAACTGTTGCACCCATCAACAACAGTGCTACCTTGCAGCTTGTACAGAGTTCCAATCCAAACTCCCCGCATCAATACCAGTGCTCCCCGAACCATCTTGCAGGTATCCTTCTCGAACACTGTTTTTACACCTGCATCATCCAGCTTACTAACAGAAATCAGATTTCTGGCTAATGCAGGAATATGCAGAACACTCAGAAGTGTTCTAACCCTTCCACCTTGCAGCTTCAACTTTACTTTTCCACAACCAATGATTCTATCCTTCCTGTCATCCCCCAAGAAGACATCACCACCATCATATTTCTCATACTCACAAAACCACTCTCTCTGGGAAGTGAAGTGAAAGGATGCACCTGAGTCAATCAACCATGCCTCATGATCTACATGTGTACTTGAAGAAGCCAAGTACACATCCCCACCTTCATCTAAGGTGGTTTTCGCCTCTGGAGAAGGAGCCTCATCAGATCCATTTCCTTTGTCAGGAGCTTTAGATTTACAATCCCTTTTGAAGTGGCCTTCCTTTCCACATTTCCAGCACACTGCCTTTATAGGTTTTCCTGAAGATTTAGATCTCCCTCTAGATTTAGATCTCCCACTCGATGACTTATATTTGTTTCTATTCTGGGACCGTCCTCATACAGACAAGGCATCACCATTTTGGCTCTCCATACTTTTCCATCTCATCTCCTCCGTCAGCAAGGCTGAGACTATTTCATCAAACTGCAAGGCAATTGCATTGCTACCTATTGCAATAACCAGACTATCCCACGAATCTGGTAGAGAACACAACAAACTGATGCACTTATCTTTATCTGAAATTTTAATATCAACAGATGCTAACTGACTTACCACAGTGTTAAATGCGTTTAGATGCTCTGTCACCTTTCATCCTCAGGTTATACAACTTTTTCCGCAGGAACAGTTTATTCACCAGAGACTTAGATTGGTACAAAGTCCCTAACTTGTCCCACAAAGACTTTGATGTAGCTTCCCCTGATACATTCAGCAATACTGAATCTGAGACACACAATCGTATTGTGCTCTTTGCCTTCCGGTCCAACTTCTTCCATTCTTCATCGAACACTCCTGTTGGTTTAGTACCCGGATCTACCGTGATCCACTAATCTTTATCCACCAATAGATCCTCCATCTTGAGTTTCCACAACTCAAAACTCTAACCATTAAATTTCTCGATCTCTATCTTTCCATTGCTCGCCATCTTCTTTCACCACCAGAATTGATCTCGCAGATCTCCCACTGAACAGGGTCTACCACAGGCCCGAGCGAAACCCCTCAGCAACAAAGGCATCCCCTTGAAGCCAAATCTGCTCCGATACCAAATGTAGGTTTTAACCCCATACAAAAATTACCTGCATACGAATTCTAAAACATAGAAAATAAATAATGCGAGAGCAGAACACATAAAACACATATACACAGAGATTTCCCCTGGATCCCAAAACTGGGACTACCAGCTTGATTTTTCATTATGTTCCTTTCAAGTTATAATACATATTTATACATACTGAAGCATCCAATACCATGGACCAGAAACCATTGTGTCCAATACCATGGACCGAAAACCATCGCGTCTAAAAAACATGTGCGAAAATCATGCACAAAACCATAGGTGGGTCCGCCCAACCTAACATAGGGTCCAAAACCAAAATTTTCCGGGGCGCTGCCCCAGACCCCATAAAGTGGGGTTACAGGTGCCCCTCAAACCCCCTGTTAACTACATGGAAAGAATATAACACAACCCAACACCTTCAAAAGATTCATAATCAATATCATTCTTTTTCTTGATCATGAGAAGCACAAAATTTTTGCTTGCATTTACTAGTCTCTTCATCTGCCCTGCATTGACCAAAGAAATGTTCAACTTTTTGTAATGGGCTCTCACAATGTACTCCACCCTATTCTTGAGCAATAAGTATTTGTTCTCATGGCAATAAAAATACTGCTTTCATATCATACAAATATGGGCTACCCAAAATGATTCCTGATATGTCAAGTGGAACTACATCTAACTCAACTTCATCAATGAACTTTTCAGTAATGGCAAACTTGAATAAAAATTTCCTTGTAACATGTAAATTTGCATTATTGACCAACCAACACAATGGATATGGCTTATGATGAGGTACAGTTTCAAGGTTAAGCTTTTTGACCAAGTCTTCTCAAATTAAGTTTGATTGTGACCCACTATCAAATAATGCATCAATCTTTGTATGATTTGAAATTACCCTTACATGGAACAATTCTATTCTTGGTTCTTCATTTGGAGTGTTGTTGTGACTATGTGAGGAACTAGTGCTTGCAACAATTTCTTTTCCTTTTGTAACCATGGCTGAAATCTTGGTCTCATCACGAGAATCTAATCCAAGATCATGTTGTGTGGTCGCAATCGTCTTTTGTTTTCCCTTATTGTTTTGTTTCTTAGGCCTTAGTTTGGGATGTAATTTCCCACAATCGGCTTCATCATGCCCAGCTTTGGAAAAATGTTGGCATATAATTTTCTCCCCTTCTTTCTTTACACTTGCATTTTTCTTTCTCTTCCATTTTCCTCCTTTCTCTTTCTCCTTACCCTTGAATGGCTTCTTCTTACTACCCTCTTCCTAAATGTTCTTTCCTCTTGCTTCAAGGTGCATGGCTTGCACACATACCTCATCCAAATTTCCTAGATTGAACATAAGGATAGTATGTTTTAAATAAGAATGTAAACCCCCAATATATTTCAACAATGTATCTTGGGAATTCAAGTTTACTCCTAACAACGAAGCCCTCTTTCTAAATTATTGGGTATAGTCTTCGACTGTTTGGCCTTTAAGTTGCCTAAAATTCTGCCAACTCATAATGGATTTTTGCATATAGGCTAAAGAATAAAATTGTCTTTTAATTGCAAAAACAAATTCAACCCAAGAAATGGATATCTTACCATGAATTCGCATTTCTTCTTGAGTCTTTGCTTCCCACCAGACTAATGTTGCTCCTTCTAGCCTCAATGAAGCCAACTGGATCTTTATGTCATCTTCTTGAAGGTTCTAAATTCTGTAATAAACCTCCAATTGTTGAATCCAATTGCGTGACTTTTCTGCAATTACTTCAAAATTGTACATGGGAAGTTCAAACATAATGTCCAATTTGAGTAAGGGAGTTTTTTCCTTTGGGGTTTTTGAATGAGTATCGACAGTTTTTGTGGTGGAAGTGGAAGATGTTGTTGTCTGAGATGTTGAGGATGATGAAGATGATGAGGAAGATGATGAAGATGGTGGAGATGGAGGCGGATTTCCTCCATTACCCTTTGAATCCTTCTTATCATATTTTTTTTCTCTTAAGCTTCCCTCTCCATGTGGAGGCTTAGAACTATCTCCAGCCATTCTAGTATTCCTCTCTTCATAGAGGACTCTAACCATGTCAGTCAAGTCATAGAAAGCTTTCTTGAATGCTTCCTCTTCTGAAAGACTTCAATCTCTCTTGTTCCAGACATGATGGCTTTGGATTCAAGCTCAGCTTCTGGTACTTCTTGTACCTCCTCAATCTCAATTGAAGGTAAAACTTGAGGTGCTTCAAATGCAGCTGGGATTGGAACTTTGGGTGGAGATTGTGGCCTTGTGGCTCTCCTTCTTCTGGGCATTACCTCAGGAGTTTCAACCAACAGTTTCCCTTCTCCTCTCTGCAACTTTAACCTTGTAAGCATCACAATTTTGCAGCCATTAAAACCATACTTTCACAAAACTCAAGCAATCAAGAAAATAAACCTTTGCTCTGATACCAACTTGATATGTTGTTAAATGTTAGTTTTGTTGCGCTAATTTCAGCTTCAGATTTGAAAACAAATGCTTGTGAATTGCTTCATGTGCATGGTTCTCTTATGGTGTTTGTGATTGGAAATAGGTAAATATTATCAAGTTTTCTGTGAAATACATGAGCAAAATAACATGAAAAACAAGTGTTGAACTACAACAAACCATCAAAATGAACACTTAACACAGTGTTTTGATGAACAAGTTCACCCCTCCTAGGCTACATCTCCTTGGTCCAGCTTCCATGGCTTAGGCCTCTATATTAGCTCAATATGGAAAAAAATGATGTTTACAAAGCTTTATTGCTCTTGAAACCTGCTTCAATGTGTTTAGAATGCTTAAATCAGCTAGGAACACCTTTTCGTTAGCTCCATTTTGTCGAATTTTGCTCCAGTTATGACCAAAACTGCTTTCTCCCATAAAACCTCCACTAAAACTAGAGGAACTCCAGTTAATTTCTCTAAACTTGGAGTTTCTACCAAATTTGGAGGGTCCGCCAAAACACCGCTGAATTAAACTGGAGGTTTAATTAATGTTAAACTAGATTAATTAAATACTAATCCGATATTAGTGCTAACACCACGCATTTAAATGACACGGTTAGGCTAACCACTAGCCTTAACCCTCCACTTCATGGTAGTGGACACATGTTATGGTTTGGATTGGAGGTTAGTTGCATTATCCACACGGTTATATCACTGTTTGCTTGACAGCTACGCGAAGGCGGACACGTGTCACAATTATGGTGTGCCGGCCGTTGGTCTGGCAGTTTCGTTACTGTTTGAGCTGACAGTTGGATAGCCGTAACCGTTGCTGCCAGGGAGCGTTCACATGGGAGGGTTGGCCCTCCTAACCCCCAACCATAACACTTTATAACTTTAAATACATATGAGATCCATTATATGTTAAGTTCCAATGCATGGTGTAACAGTATGTCGTGGGCACTGTGGGGGTGAGGTCGTGGGTTCGACTCCGCCGACCTACCCCATAATTTTTCACTGATGCGTGCCAATTATGTGGTCCTTTGGGGAGGGACATGTGGCAGCCTCTGGGCTTTCCACTTGTCCCCTCCTAATTGGTCCACTTCAAACCAATCAAAATAATCCACATCATCACACTTACAAACCAGCCACCATCTGACACTTGGCGAGCTATGACTGAGAGTTGACTATCTGTTGACCCTGCCCAGTCATCTTCCACATCAACAGTACAAACTGTTGACTGTGTAATGACTGTACACATTTTTTTTGCAAAATTTCTTTTGTTTGGCAAAGTGGACAAAACTCATTATCTTCCTCGTAACGAACTTGGTTTTCAGTAAACCAAGTTGTGTTGGGATCGTTTTGCCAAGACAGACGCGATCGTTTAGGTTTCGAGCCATTCTGAGAAATTTGATTTTTGAGCTAAATACTAAGCACCTGATCAACAAGCTCTTACCCAATGATGAACTCGTTTCTTCGTACCTGTAGCCAACTACACTAACCAAGACTCTACATGCAATTCCTTACTCAAGCCATGCTTATCCACCAAGTCAGGACTAACATAGCTATAATTAGATCCAAGATCAATCAAAATAGAAATAACTTGATCAGAAATCTTATTGTCCATCTCAATGATAGATGCCTAATGCTCTACCTGTTTGTTATCTAATGTTGCATAGATACATGGAATACTTTGACCAAAGTCTCCAACAGTTTGTGCCTCCTGCGCATTGTATATCTTAGGCCTACCACTCTTGTACTATGGAAAATTTCTCCTGTGATGATCTCCTCCACAAGTCCAACATTGCATGGGTTCCTTATTCTGCTCTTCAGATCTGTGCCCTGTCCTCTATCTGATGAGTTGAACCTCTTAGATGGTGCAACATTCTCCTTGTTTCCTGAATCATGTGGACCTACTCGCTTCTTGTCCCATTTTCCTTTATTCTTTACATTACCTCGCTAATTTGGCTTAGTCTCAAACATGTCCTTCGACCGTTCATGGCAATGCTTCAGCTTTCGGATGGCCTCTTCTAATGATCTAGGCTCATCGAACTCAATCCTATCTTCAAATGCCATTGATAACCCACTGGTGAATATATGAATCTTGGCCTTCTCCTCCTTGAGGTAAGGCACATACCTCGGAAACCCCAAGAACCTACTAGTGTATTCATCATCTATCATGGATCCCATATTTAGCTCATAAAATTCTTTCACCCTATCATCAAAGTATCTTTCTGACAAATACTTCTTCTTGAATAGTCGCTCAAACTCATTCCAAGTCAACTCTTCCTCATGTATACCTCTGACATTCTTCACATATTCCAACCAAATGTTCACCTTACCTTTGAGATTGAATGTAGCCACTCTAGCCTTCATGTTCTCTGAATAGTCATGCAACCCAAAGAACTTCTTCATGCCTAACAACCATGCCTTTGCATCTTGCGATTTCTTTACCTCTCCATCAAAAGTAGGTGGTTTTTCTTTCTTAAACTCATATGGAAAATACCCCTTATCACTCCTTTTGTAAGGATGATAACGATATCAATCATCATGCTTATCGGATCAAGAACTAGAACGATACATGTATCTATCCCTTCTCCTATCCGGAGTGTCCAACATTATGCCATCTATGACTGTGTCATCACTATCTGACCTATGACCACCGTGCGATCTACTACCATATGCCTCGTTAGTTCTATCCTCCTGCTCATGGCTGATCCGAAGCGGTCCCTGTTGCTGCAAATCTAACAAGCTCTGAAGTATGACTGCATTTACCTTTGGTAGCTTTTCATGTGCTTGTATGATTCTGTCATTATCTGCCTTACAACTCCTTATTTATTCCTTCATGCTGCTCATTGTAACTACAAAATCAAAAGGGTTCCCAACACCATACTTCTCTTCAGATTCATAGGGAGAGTCTTTGTAGTCAACCATCTTGCTAGCCATTTGATATTTCTTCCTGCAAGGTGTATCATGTCAGCTAAAAAAAATCACAATAAACCAACGTACCTTAGTATAGCTCGGGAAGGATACCTTGTCTTCAAGACCAACAAATCAGTGTGCTACATGTATAACATAATCATGACAACATCTATAAAAATAAAACATAAGCATATGACCATGCAACCATCATTCTAGCTAGGTTCCAGTCATTAATGCATGACCCCAATAACAACACACACCATGATCTCATGCACGACAACCATCATCATTATGTCACCATACACTTGACCACATGCAAACATGAACATGCATAAGCGATGCATAACCATCCACACATATGCATAAACATGTATGATCAAGCATGAATGAACAATACTTGAAATCAAACCTGCAAGAATGGTACATGCAACCAAGCATACAAGAATGTAACCAGTCAAGCAAGATTGCAACCAAAATACTACCACGATACATGTAAGTGACATAAATCGACATGTAACCAATTATAAACTCGTGACATTTCATTCCTCAATAAAACATCAAGTTTCACATGACGAAATCACTGCAACCATGAGCAACATCATGCAAATGTACCAAGCACATGGAATGTGAGTGTGAGAGACACACATGCAACTAACATGCATGCATGACCAACACATAGTTGATTCAGTCTGAGGGGTGAACCATGCTATGATACCACTCTGTAACACCCTCCTCCCACATCTACCCAAGCAACCAGCCAACCAGGGTAAACATGTGACGAGAGGCCACTATGATATGATTCGACCTCCCAAGTCACATTAAGGAAGTGGAACCGACGGAAACACACCATACAAACATTAATCATTAGCTACATGACCCTTAGGAACCAATCCAATACTTTAGACAACTTTCCTTGGGGTCCCACTGATCTTTTGGACAACTTAAGCCTCAGTTGCTCCCATGATATAGGCATGAGGGCGACCAGAAACCCAAAGTTGCTCTCACAGGCTTGCTTGCCAGTGACCAGAGACCAAAACTGTTAGTGTTATGTCAGCGACTCCAGGATTTGAGCCACTTTTTCAAGCCCAAAGCCTAGGTCACTGCCCATAGTTGAACCATCTCTTCAGATCAGTAAAATAACATGGAGATGATAGTACTAAAGCAAATACTTGTTCGAGACCTTGACTAGACCCCTACTAGCCACGACATGCATTTCGTCAAACATATTGTAAATGTGTAATCTACAGGTGTAATTAACTGTTTTGAGCATAAGGGTCTCATACTTAGCTGAGAATCACTAAGAACCATTGATGACTCAACACATCAATTTCCATCACATCCATTAGGTCATAGATGCATTTATCATTCAATTACAAGTGAAAACATAATGAGAGCCACACATGGTTGTTGTCATAAAACATGTAAATAACCAGCATAATAGGGATAGAATTATCCATGAAATCACAACCATAAATACCACATATAATCCATCATAATACTCATAGAAATACAAGGAGAAATAACCTTTCATTAATGATGCAAAATCCAAACCTGAGATGGGACTTCCACGTTCCACCCAACTGTAGAAAGGTTGAGCCAAATCTCTCTTCATCCATTCACCCCTGTGCCATATTCCAAGCATGAATGTGGGATCTCATAGAACACATCAATCAAAACTCATCAAGGGCTTCCAAAGGCCATCCACCTCAACCCATCAAACAGTGATTCCACCTCGCAGTCAGACATCACCAAAACCATCATTAGATCAGTCTTTATCCCAACCATCCTGGGCTCTAGAGCGTTCCTCCAACTAAGGCTATGGGACTAGTAACTACACCCACAACTTTTACCGGGCTCCAGAGAGTTTGTCCAACCAAGGCTACGAGACTAGTAACTCAACCCACCAAGGGCTCTAGAGCGTTTGTCCAACCCAGGCTACGGGACTAGTAACTCAACCCAAGTTGTTCCAAGGCTCCAGAGCGTTTGTCCAACCAAGGCTACGGGACTAATAACTCAACCCAAGCTAAGGAAACATGAGATAAAACCAAAAACACAACAATGAAATAAACCCACAATCACCATGGCTATCCAGGAAATGGCAAGGCTAGGCAATCCACTGTCATTCCTGGGCATCCTCCATGCCAATGACATATCACAACCAAAAATCCACATGCATATGCCATGCATGCCAGAACTAGTGAAGGAAACATACCTGCAACTCGGTACCTGCAAGTAAATTTGATGTAACTGTTGATCCCTATGCCCTCTTGCGCTTTCCTGCTCTTTCCTTGCCTTTTTGCTCCAAAAATCCAAGTATGCCACACCCTCCAAGAGTGCTCCAATAAAACTCCAAGTCCCCAAGAGTATGAGAAAGAGAAAATAATGAGAGAGAGCTCCAACACTGAATTGACAAAAGGTTACCAACTGATCCTCATAAGCCTTTTTATGAATGAGGCCTCTATTTTCTTCATTTTCTATTATTTTCCTTCATTTTCCCCCTCACATGCAACCTGTGAACTTTCACCTCCCTTTTCTCCTAATTTCCATTATTTTAATAAATAATTGTGCCAAAAATGCCTTTTTTCCTTTCCAAAGCCTTAGCCATTGCCTTTTGCCACATTCCTTAGCCATAACCAATCACAAGTGATCCCCATCACTGATTCTGCCCAACATTCAGCTTGGAATAAGTGTCCCATTGTCTGTGGTTATTATTTCGCATTAATTTACTTTTATTACATGGAATTTTCATTGGGCTTGTTACAATTTGAACCAAACATTGTTAAAAAAATAAAGTTATAAAGCTTCATTACAACTAATGAGGTAGGGCGCTCACCAAAAAGCAACATTTTCACTTTCATTTCTATTTTTTCACGAAGGCTTTAATTAGTCATCTCACATTCTGTTAATTGATCATCTCACATTTTGTCAGTTGTTCATACTCTAATTAGATATATTTAAACTAAGTGGCAAGTACTAGTCACTACGTAGCACTTGTTTAATTTGTTTTCCTCTTTATCTCTATTTATATTTTTTCCTTGTTTATAAATTTGTGGTTAACATTTTATATCATTTTTTAAATATATTTAAATTAATTAAATATTTAATTAATTAAAATTGATTTTATTATTTTAATAATATTTTCTTTAATAACATTCTTTAAAAATTACTATTAATAAAAATATATAAAGTATTTGGAATAATAACATTTATTATTACTATTATTTCTCTATGACGTTTAATAATTAAATTAGATATGAGAACAGTGAGTGGAAGCCCTTAATCTTTATTTTAAATCAGTGTTTTATTAGACTTAACGTTCCAATTCATTTTTATTTTTCATAGTAGTTAATTTATGGGTTACTTAACATTCATATTAAATATTTTATTATTTTCCCTTAACGTTTGTTTTGCATATCTACAGTATATATTAACCGAGTTGTCTTTAGTGAGACTTTTTGGAAGCTTTTTTGGTGGGTTTTTCTGTCTAATTTCTCTAAATTCAGGCAGGTATTTATTGAAATCACAAGCTTGATGGGTAACCCTTGCACAATCAATGTGCCCTAGAGGGTTTTCAAGGTGTTGAATCCATATATACAGTAAAAAAACCAGTTTAAATAACACAAATCAATATTTCACCTCAATTTTTTTCGCCGGATTCCGGCATCGGAAAGTCCAAAAAGTCGCACTAAAGACATTCATCTGAGTCATGATGATGAACCACACTTAGTGTTTCGAAACACGTCGGCCAGAAAAACTAAATGTGATTTACCGGAAGAATTCTCTTGAAAAAAAGAAGAAGGTGTCATAATATTAAGCTGAACATAGGGGAGTATTTATTGGTTAGTCACATGATTGCAATCTAAATGGGTGTTGTTGATATTGCATTAGGGGTCCAATGGTTACAATCATTTGGAACAGTGGCCCTTAATTTCCAAGATATTTTCATAAGATTTTTCTCAAAGCAAAGGAAATTGAGCTTAGAGGTATCCAAGGGAAACCCAAGAAAGTGATAAGCTCTACAAAATTGCTAAAAAAGGGACATCAAGGTGTAGTTGCATATTGTTTCATTAGATGTTCAAACATCTATATCCTCTAATCCATTATGTCTTCAAAATGTTATCAACAATCATGCTAAGGTATTTGGAGAAATGCCTTAGGGTCTTCTTCCACCCGTTTGAGATAATGACCATGCTATTCATTTGCAACCTAGAAGCATACCACCTGACATTAGGCCTTATAGATATCCACATGCACAACAAAGTGAGATTGAGTGTATGGTTTAAGAAATGTTAGAGGCGGACATCATTCAACCTAGCCAGGGTTCTTTTTACTCACTAGTGGTAATGGTTAGAGAAAATGATGGTTCATGGCATATGTGTCCAAACTACAAACAACTCAACAAAATGACAATCAAAGATAAGTTTCATATTCTCTCATTGATGAATTGTTAGATTAATTGCATGGAGCAAATTACTTTGCTAAGTTGGATCTTCGTTCTAAATATCATCAAGTTAGAATGAGGTAAGAGGACATTCCCAAAACAACCTTTAGAACGCATGAAGGTAATTATGAGTTTTTGGTTATGCCATTTGGACTTACAAATGTGCCTTCAACATTTCAAAGCTTGAGGAGTTCTATTTTCAAATGCTTCCTTAGAAAAAAATGTTCTAGTATTTTTTGATGACATACTAATCTACAATAAATCTTGGGAAGGACATGTACAACAAGTTGACAGAGTCTTGACATTATTGGAAGAGAAAAAGCTATATGCAAAGCCTTCCAAGTGTTCCTTTGGGGTTCAAGAAGTGGAAAATTTGGGTCATATTGTATCACATGACGGTGTCAAGGTGGATCCAAACAAAATCAATACTACAAGTGAATGACCAATCCCCAATACCTTGAAGAAACTCAAAGGATTCTTAGGATTGACATGATAATAATGCAAGTGTGTCAAGAATTATGGTCAATATCAACACATGTAACAAAATTATTAAAAAAGGAAGCAATTTCTTGGACTAAAGAAGCAACCAAAGCATTTGAAAAACTTAAATAGGCTATGTACAACTCTTGTCTTGGTGACACATGACTTCACAAAAATATTCATTGTGGAGTGTGATGCCTCTGGCCATGGCTCACAAATCATCTTGTCATCCTTAATATGATGGACAAATTGAGAGTATGAATAAATGTTTAGGAGAATATCTATGTTGCTTTGCATTTGATAAATAGACATGATGCGTTAGATGGTTTCCCTTAGCAAAATGGTGATACAACATGTCCTTCCATTCGTCATAAAAAATGTCACCATTTATGACACTTTATGGATATCCTCCTCCATCCATTGTGATCTAGGTGGATATTGGTGGCCACCCGCCTATTCTGCTTAGACCTCCAATCGGTTTCATAAGTTTCCTTGTTTATTGCAGCATTTACTATTTTTAGTAGTTTTTCAATTCCTAAACTTTCGGAGTGGTTTTGACCCCCTAAACGAAGTTTTTTTGAGGTCTGTAGAAGACCTATCATTGTCGGTAAGGTCCTGCCGCAAATCCTATAGTACTCAGAGAGATCTTTCCAACAAGGTATCGTACACGTCAGGCGGAGATAATATGACCAAGTTATGACCCCGAGAAGTTTGCTACTGATCCAGATTTAAACAGGAACGCAACAAATTACAGATATAACCATAAATACATAGATGCATCAGAAATAAAACTTCATTCCATTAATATAAAATACTGAAATATGCTTACAAACAAAAGGAAATAAGACTAGCTTGGGCGATGGTAGTTTATCTCTGAGAAGAGATGTGGCAAATACATGTCTCTAAATTGTGTTACAACGAGGTTCAAAGGCCCATTTATTATTGAGAAACAATGGAAAACCCTAAACATCCAAAAACCTAACCTTAAGAGATGAAGCGCCAAACTATGGGTCCCGTTTGGGTAAATTGGTACATCAACCTCCGAGGGTCGTAACTTTGGCATACGATCTTCGTTCAACGCGCACAATACCTCATTAGAAAGATCTATCTGAGGACTACAACTTTTGAATGTCCAACATTGATCAATAGTACATGTTGGCCCCAAGTTTCCAAAAAAAACGTCATTTAGGGCCTCAGAACGGCTCCGGAAGTTTAAGACCCAAAAAACCGCCAAAAATAGTAAATTGTGTTACAAGTAAGGAAACTAAAAGATTGAAAGAAACAATGGTGGGGGTTCAAGTGACATAGGCAGGTGGCCACCAATATCCACCTGGATCAGCTACCCAACTAACCCCAACGGGCCCACAAACTCTTGGCATTCCATCTCCTGGCATTAGGGTTTTGGTTGTTTAGGTTTTCCATTGTTGTTCAATAATAAATAGGCCCTTGAGCGTCACTGTAACACAGTTCAGAGGCATGTAGCCACCACATCTCTTCTCAGAGATAAGCTACCATCGTTCGAGCTAGTTTATTTCCATTTTGTTTGTATGCATATTTCAGTATTTGATATTAATGAAATGAAGTGTTACATGCATCTATGTATTTATGGTTATATCTATAATTTGTTGCATTCTTGTTTAAGTTCGGATCACTAATATCATAGCGGCATGCTCTTTCTTTGTTTTTCTTTGCATGTCCTAGGCGAGGTCAAGATATAAGGAGTTAGGGCTTGAACTGGTTTAACCTTTGCAAAACCAGCCTCACAAATCTCAACAGCCTCCCATGGTGGAAGAGAAGAAAGACGAGGGGGCAAGATATCCTTTCAAAATCTTGCTCGAAGAAGCTCTCGAGTGACAGAGGAATGCGATGATGGACAACTTTTCCCAGATCCTTCAGCGACGCATCTCCTTCCAGCAACCACTTTGGAAGTGCCACACCCTTTAAGGTATAAGTTAACTTTGACATCCCCATATTTGAAGGTCAGATAGATGCGTACATCATAGATAAATGGTTAAATCTGCTAGAAGGAATGTTTTGTTCATGATTTTTCCAACCGGGAAAAGCTTACTTTTGCACTTCTCAAAGTCACCCCATATGTCAAAGACTGGTGGAAAACCTACTATGAGAAGAATGAAGAAAATACACCCTCACTATTTTCAGCCGCACCCAATTGGAATTCGTTTCGAGGCGCCATCAAGGAGCAATACTACCCTGTCGGGAGCTACAAGGATAAATACATAAAGTGGACCACGTTGCATCAAGGAAGGGACTAAGATGTGTCAAAGTTTACCAATGTTTTTTATACCCTTTGCATGAAGTTGGGTATCAGGGATTTTGAGCGACATTTGGTACTTAATTACCGTAACTGTCTACACAAGTACATCTAGGACAAGATGGAGTTCCTGGACATCTCCTTGCTCCACACGGCGTGCCGATACGTTGTCAAGATTGAGCAGAAGTTTAAATAGAAGGACTGAGACTTTGGATTTGAGAATTCGAAGCAAGGGAAAGGCGGCCCCAAACCGCAGAGCAAAAGACAAAGCCAAGGCGGGGCGACCTAGGACACGGGAAAATGGTGTGAGTTCCATAAGAGCTCCACTCAGAACACAAGTGAGTGTCAGGCCAAGCAGTCATTGGTGGGCAAGTTGAAGGCTTCCGAATCAAATGCATGTTCCGGCTCTGAGTCAGAACCCGACAAGGGGAATGATAAAGGGAAGTAAATCATTGACACGGAGCCTAGTGCCGCCATGGCCACCACCAAGATTTAGAAAAATGATCCTGAAGATCTAGAGGAGGGGGAATGCCTCTTCCACTCATAGATGCGGGTGAAGGGTTCTCCGCTACAGTTCATTGTCGACAACGGGAGCCAAAAGAACCTTATTTCAATAGAGGTCATGAAGCAACTGGGCCTACCAACTACAACACCATCTGTAGTTGTACACTATCAGGTGGCTTCACTAAGGACAATATCTCCATGTCAGCCAACAGTGTTGCCTTCCCAACAACATCAAACCTTTCATGGATGAGGTATTATGTGATGTTGGTCCTCTTGAAGTTTGTGATGTATTATTAGGACAACCATACTTGTGGAAACGACATGTTGTATATGAGTCTAGACCTCGCTTTGTGATTATTACTTTGGGCAATAAGTTATATAGAATACCAGAGGTAGCCCCGCTTACCACCATCTCTTTGATCTATGCAAAGCAATGCAGTAATATCATTTCACATACCAGGAAATTTGTTTTCCTTATGATTCGCCCTTAGGGAAAGAAGAAGATTATGGCCACGACTTCCAGACAGGGCTCCTCCACACAGCAGCAACAGATGGACAAGGTTGTGGAGGAGTACAAGAACATTTTCGCCTCACCTACGAGGGTACCTCAGCACTGTCAGGTCAAGCACTCCATCGATTTGAACCCAGGCATGCCGCTACCCAATGGACCAATCTATCAATGCTCTGTTCTGGAGAACGATGAGATCAAGAGGTAGATTTGGGAGCTGTTACAGAAAGGGCACATCAGGCCAAGCTCATCACCTTGTGGGCGACCGATTGTATTGGTACAGAAGAAGGATGGGACCTGGAGACTCTGTATCGACTATCAGGCGCTGAATAAGATCACTATTCGAAATAGGTGCCCAATCCCACAAATTGATGACCTTTTGGACCAGCTCAAGGGGGCCAACATTTTCAGCAATATTGACTTGAAGTCTGGTTATCATCAGGTGCCTATAGAACTATTATGAAACCAACTCACAAAAAGATAGAAAAGATAGATCAACGCCTTATAATTCATGATGAAGAGTCTTATTTCCCACATGTGGGTTATTTTGGAATGTTATTATGTTTTTGAGCTATCTTAAGGTTGGCTCGTGACCTTTGACCTAATTGAACAATTGAAGCAAAATTTTTAGGGTTTTTCTTGTAAAATTATAGAAAAGTGACTTCGTTAGCCTCATATAAATAGAGGAGAGTCACTTTCCATTTATCATCATCATCATTCGTCACACTTCTCTTCTCTAAGAAGTGTGCACTAGTTTTTGTCTTTTTTCTTGGACATAATGTGATCTTCTATGGAGCGAATTGTCTTGGGAGGGAGATGCTTGCATGGAGAGACATTTGGGATTGATTGAAGTCATTCTTGTTGCAATTATGTAACTTCAATGTCATTTTCTTCCATATTGCGTGTTATATTTATGAAATTACAGTTTCTATGTGTGCCATATTAAAAAGTGCAATAACTTTCCTTGAAATCTTGATTCTTTATGATATGTAAAATTTGTTTTGCAAAGATCCATCAAATGAACTTGGTTCATCTATCATTTGACCTTGAGATCTCCCACATAGAGAGAAGTCACTAGGGTTTTCTAAGAGAAAGTATCCAATCTTCCACCCTCTTCATCTAAGGCCTCCATCATTGATGTTGCCCTGATTGACTCAATTGCCTAATTGAATAAAGGCATTGGTTTAGTCGATGTTGATCATTTTAAATTTCTCTTTCTTCTTTAATTTCATGGTAACTAAGGTTAGGGCCAGTTTAAAATCTACATTTAAGGACGATATCTCCATGTCAGCCAACAGTGTTGCCTTCCCAACAACATCAAGCCTTTCATGGATGAGGTATTATGTGATGTTGGTCCTCTTGAAGTTTGTGATGTATTATTAGGACAACCATACTTGTGGAAACGACTTCAGCAATATTGACTTGAAGTCTGGTTATCATCAGGTGCCTATAGAACTATTATGAAACCAACTCACAAAAAGATAGAAAAGATAGATCAACGCCTTAGAATTCAACCTCTTCGAGGGGGCAACCTCCTTTACATTACATAAATGAACAATTCTTGGATGATTCAAATGACAAAACCTCCTTTCTATATATAGGAGTCTAAGGAGTCACAATATAACCCAGCCGACCTAACAATAATAATATAAAGCCACAAAATTAACAATAGAGGGATTCTATGGGGCACAATAATAACAATATGGGGACAATAGGGGCAAAACAATATTAATAAGGGGTATAACTACAATAGTAATGGGGTAATCACTAGTATTATAGGGACCCAACATGCCCCTCTCCTTCAAAAAAAGTGTTGTCCTCAACGCTTGAGTAGTTCTGGATACTTCTGTATAAAATTCTCATCCTCCCATGTGGAATCTTCAGCAGATAAGTTCTTCCACTTGATAAGATACTCCGAAATTGATCAATTTCGTAGCTGTCAAGTTCTTGTTTCTGTGATTGCTTCTGGTTCCAATATAATTTTTCCTTCCTCATCAAGTTCTGGCAATATTGTTTGAACTGGGAGCTTGTCGCCTATAACCTTCTTTAAGGATGAAACATGGAAAACTAGGTGCAATCAAGAAGCTGCAGGAAGCTCCAATTTGTATGCCATAGTACCAATCTTTTGCAACACCTTGTACGGACCATAATACTTTGGTGATAATTTATTATCCTTCTTAGCTTGCTTGAGAGACATTTGCTTATATGGTTGTAGCCGTAGGAATACCCAATCACCTACATCAAAACTTCTTTCGCTGCGATGTTGATCTGCCTGTTGTTTCATTCTATTATGTGCCAACACGAGGTTATCCTTTAAGAGTTGGAGGACTTGTTTTTGATGTTCGATGTGATGTTCCACTGCCTGAACCTTAGAATTTTCTCTTAAATATGATGCGATGGATGGTGGCTGATAACCATAAAGTGCCATAAATGGGGTCATTTTTCTTGCTGTATGGAAGGAAGTGTTATACCACCATTCAGCCAGAGGCAACCATTTGACCCATTGTGTTTGTTTATCAGATACAAAGCAACGAAGAGATCCTTCCAAACATTTGTTTACTATCTCAGTTTGTCCATCAGATTGAGGATGATAAGATGAGCTATGAGCTAACTGAGTACCAAGACAAGAAAATAATTCTGTCCAAACATTTCCAGTGAAAATGGGATCTCTATCACTTACAATAATCTTTGGGTTTCCATTTAGCTTTTGAATTGTTTCCATAAATGCAGTAGAAATTGTATTGGATTTAAATGGATGTGATAATGCACAAAAGTGTGCGTACTTGGTAAGTCTTTCAACTACCACCATGATGACACTCTTTCCCTCAGACTTGGGTAAACCTATGATAAAATCCATTGAAACCTCCTCCCAACGTTGGCTTGGAATGGATAAAGGTTGTAATAGACCCGGTGTCTTAATTGTTTCAACTTTATTTTGTTGGCAAACCAAACATTCTGCCACAAACTTTTGAATATCTTATTTAAGGCCATCCCAAAAAAATTCCTTCTTGACCCTGTGGTAAGTTTTTAAAAATCCTGAGTGCCCTCCTAAGGGAGAAGTGTGCAATTCCATAAGAATCTTTTGTTTTAGCTGGGAATTCTTACAGAGGTATAAGGGATCTTTGTACCATAACGAATCATTTTGCCAGCTAAATGTATCAAATGTACTGGAATCTTGTTGTAACTTTCGAATAAGTGTCCACACTTCTTCGTCATTCTTCCATTCCTCCCTTGCTTTGTTTATCCAATCTGGTTGGATAATAGAAATGGCACACAACAATGCTTCCACATCCTCATCCTTTCTTGGGAGTGCATCTGCCACCACATTTTGCTTCCCTTTTTTTGTAGATGATTTCAAAGTCATAACCCAACATCTTTGTGACCCACTTTTTTTGCTCTTCAGAGGATAATCTTTGTTCTAAAAAGTATTTAAGGCTATCATGATCCGTTTTTACCTTGAAGTGTCTCCCCATTAGGTAGGGTCGCCATTTCTTAAGTGCATGGAGTATTGCCAACATTTTCTTCTCATAAATAGCTTTGTGTAAAAACTTTCCCTTGATTGGACGACTTTCAAAAGCAATGGGTCTTTCATTTTGCATTAGAACAACACTAATTCCATTTCCTGAAGCATCACATTCCACAATAAAGGTTTTTATGAAGTCCGGTGTAGCTAAGACCGGTGCTTGGCACATTGCCTCTTTAAGATGTTCGAAGGCCTTTGTTGCTTCCGGAGTCCATGAAAATGCATCTTTCTTCACTAATGTTGTTAGAGGCGTTGCTATTCTCCCATAATTCTTAACAAACTTGCGATAATACCCTGTCAACCCGAGAAATCCTCGCAGATGTTTTATGGATGTGGGGATTTTCCATTCCTTAATGGCTTTAATTTTGCTAGGGTCTACCTTAACTCCTTCATGAGATACAATATGACCAAGATATTCCACCTCTTGGACTCCAAAGAAACATTTGGATCTTTTTGCATATAATTGTTTCTCCTCCAATAGTTGTAGCACCTTGTCAACATGTTTAACATGATCCTTCCAAGACTTGCTATAGATTAGTATATCATCAAAAAATACTAACACAAATTTTCTAAGGAATGGTTTGAAAATTGAATTCATCAAACCTTGAAATGTTGAAGGTGCATTGGTAAGGCCAAAAGGCATGACCAAAAATTCATAATGACCCTCATGAGTTCTAAATGTTGTTTTCGGAATGTCTTCAATCTTCATTCTGATTTGATGATATCCTGAACGAAGATCCAACTTGGTGAAGTAAATTGATCCATGCAATTCATCCAGTAATTCATCAATGGCAGGAATGGGAAACTTATCTTTAATAGTGAGCTTTTTGAGCTCCCTATAATCCGGACACATGCGCCATGATCCATCCTTCTTGTGCACCAATACTACTGGAGCAGAGAAAGAACTTTGACTCGGTTGAATTATACCAGCCTCTAGCATTTCTGCAACCATACATTCAATTTCACTCTTTTGGGCATAGGGATATCTGTACGGCCTGATGTTTGGATGAACACTTCCTGGAATCAGATGAATAGCATGATCATGATCACGCATAGGTGGGAGACCTTTGGGAGTCTCAAATACCTTGGAATGATTGTCCAGGACTTTTTGGAGATATGGAGAAATAGATGATTCCAATGTGGAAACATCTAGTGAACATAATTGTGCAATTACACCTCTTTGTTCTTTTTTTAGAAGCTTTGTCATACCATTAGAGCTGATTATCTTTCCTGGTTTCCCTGCAATACCCCTTAATTCAACTTCCTTTCCTTCGCAGAAAATTTGATGAAAAGTTCTTGAAAATTAAAAGCTATTGTACCTAGGGATTGTAGCCATTGGACTCCTAGTACAACATCAACACCTCCCATTGGAATGGAAAGCATTGGGCTAGTCAATACATATTCTCCCATGGATAGCTTGATATTATGGAACTTTCCAGAGCAATTTATTGTTCCTCCATTTGCAATCATCACTTGACACTCTGGTGCTGGATATAGGAAGCAATTCAATTCTTTTGCTACCTTACAATGAATAAAATTATGGATGCTTCCTGAATCAATCAACACTATTACCTTTTCTTCTTGATTTGTCCTTCTATCTTGATGGTTTGAGGAGTGGTAATTCCAGCCAATGCATTACAAGATATGGTCAGATTCATTTCTTCTTTATCTAGGCTTTGTTCTTGGAGTATATCCTCTTTTTTTGACCTTTCTTGCTCCTTTTCTTCTTCCTCTTCACAATCTATGTAGAATAATTTCTTCTTAGCACACTTATGACCTTTAGTGTATTTGCTATCACAACTGTAACAAAGCCATTTTGCTCTTTTTTCTTCCAATTGCTGTGGTGTCAACCTTATAGGTTGTGGAAGACTAGGGGCAACAACACTTCCGTCTTTATAGTTGTGAGTGGTATGCTTCCTAGTTACCATAATTTTGCTTTCCATTTTTCTTGCTAACCTGAATGCCTTCTCTAATGAATCAAGTTCCCAAAGGCGAACATCATGTTGGATATTATCCTTTAAAGACCCTATGAACACATCAATCATATGCTCCTTTGGAATATCTTTTACCCTTATGTTCAATTTTTTGGAACTCCTCAATGTGCTCCATTATTGAACCCTTTTCTTTGAGACTTATCAATTGACTAAAAAAAGTGTTGCTTTTTGTATCTTCATAATGTGCTATCAATTCTTCCGTAAAAATTGCCCAAGTGATAAATTGTTTACGAGAGCAAAGCCATTGATACCATACAAATTGATTTGGTTCCAAATATAAAGTTGCAATACGTACCTTTTGTGTGTTTTGCACATTATTGAGATCGAAAAATTGCTCCATCTGTAATATCCATGTTGCGGGATCCTTGTCATCAAACTTCCTCATATCAATTTTTGGAATATGGTGGGTCTTCAATCCCACATTAGAGTCTATGATATCATGATTAACATTTCTTTTGTTTGCATCATGAGTTTCCTTTACTACCTTTTCACCATTAGTAAGTATTTCTTGTAGAAAATTTGTCAAATCTGTCTTCAAATCTACCATGCCTGTCTTCAAATTTGTGTTCAAATCTATCTTCAAATTGTCCATCTTAGCTTCCATGCCATTCATCTTAGCTTCCACTCCATTTATCTTAGCTTCTGTTAACTTTTGTGAGCGTGACATTTGTTGTACTTGTTCTTGTAATTTTGATTTATCATGTAGCATTTCTTCCTCTTCTTCATGAGTCATGCTAGAGCTTTCAGGTTCCTTACTAGGTGTTTGCATTTTCTTTCCTCGGGGCATCAGTTACTGATAATAATGCTCTAGTAGCCCTTTGAATTCCTTCAAAATAAATTTTCAAACCAATCTTAAGCAAAAATTTAAAAGAATCTACACACCTTTTTTTTTTCACTTTGTAGGAGCTCGATATTGCCTCTGATGTATCTCTATACTTTCAGAAAATCCAGTTCTGAAATTGCGACCTGTGGTAGCCCTCTATGTCCTCTTTCCAATGCCACCAGTCTGATCCAAATTAGATTCTCGAAGGAAGAGTTATGCGAAATCTCCCACAGTGACCTGATTATAGACTAGTTCAGTAGAGCGAACTTGTACGACGTGCCATGAGTCACTGTTTCGACCTTTAGCTCTGAAAAATATATAGAAGAAACTATAGTCCGTCCTCTTTCTGCACCTTCTTACGAAATTTGAATCCAATGCTCAGAGAAAAAGTTATGACTATTTTCCCCAGGTCACCTGTTTGGAATGTAATTCAGGAGTCTGCAAAAAGACCAACTTCCTCATATCATATCTCCGCAAATATAGTGCAAAAAGCTCTGAAATTTGGACCCGAGATTTAGCACGATGTCTTCTCAAATGGGTTTTTTTTTCTCAACTTCTGAAATGTCTCAGAAAAAAAAGTTATAGCGAAAATGCCACGATGACCTGTTTGGAGCAGTGAAACCCTAGAATCCAAAGCTCTGATACCAAATGTTATGAAACTAGCTCACAAAAAGATAGAAAAGATAGATCAACGCCTTAGAATTCAGCCTCTTCGAGGGGGCAACCTCCTTTACATTACATAAATGAACAATTCTTGGATGATTCAAATGACAAAACCTCCTTTCTATATATAGGAGTCTAAGGAGTCACAATATAACCCAGCCGACCTAACAATAAAAATATAAAGCCACAAAAATAACAATAGAGGGATTCTATGGGGCACAGTAATAACAATATGGGGACAATAGAGGCACAACAATATTAATAAGGGGTATAACTACAATAGTAATGGGGTAATCACTAGTATTATAGGGACCCAACAAGAACCCTCTGATATGTGGAAGACTGCCTTCAAATCCAAGGAGGGTCTTTTCAAATGGCTGGTCATGCCTTTCGGGTTGACGAATGCCCTTGCAACCTTCATGAGATTTATGGATGACATACTATGACCCTTCACCAATGCATTCATGGTGGTGTATTTAAATGACATCTTGAACTTCAACCAGAGTTGGGAAGAGCACCTTCGCCATATTCTAAAGGTCCTCCAAACCCTGCGACAACGCAAGTTGTGTGCCAATTTGGAGAAATGCACTTTTGGCATGACCCAGGTTCAATATCTGGGGTACATTGTTGATGAGCAGGGTGTGCATGTGGACCCAGCCAAGATACAAGTCATGCGGGATTGGCCAGCCCCAACCACTTTAACAGAGCTTCACAAATTTTTGGGTCTTGCCAACTTCTACTGCAGGTTCGTGTTGGATTTCTCTCATATCACTTAGCACTTAAGTCAACTCACCAAGGGCAGAGCGAAAGCAAAGTTATTTTGGTCTGAAACCCAACAGAAGGCATTTGTTGAGATGAAGCATCACCTCTTCTCTGTACCAGTGCTCACATTACCAGACCTGCAGCAACCATTTGAGATTGAGACAAATTCCTCCGACTATGCTATTGGTGCAGTTCTTACACAGTAAGGGGCATCCAATGGCTTACCACAGTGAGCCACTTTCAGACATAGTCCAAAAGTATCCCACCTATGACAAGGAAATGTATTCCATTTTGTAGGCATGTCGTCAATGGAAGCATTACATTCTAGGGAAGAAAATGGTCATCCACACATACCACTAACCCCTACATTTCATATAGACATAAGGGAAGTTGCAGAACGATCGCCATCATAAATGGTCCACATGCCTGCAACAATTCCATTTGAAAATTAATTACAAGAAGGGAAACACCAATAATGTTACAGATTGCCTCAACCGACCACCAATCATGGCACTGATTACTGTGCTTGAATCCTGTGGGCATGAGACTTCAGGATGGTCGCATTTTTATAAGAATGATCCAAAATTTGGTAGCACACACCAAACACTCTTGGAAGGTAAGAAAGTTCCAAATTTTCACCTCCAGGATGCACTGTTATGCCACCTGGGACACATCTATGTTCCTTCAAGCAAGTGTGTTAAGATGATTTGGGAGGCGCACTACAATCAGGTCACTAGACATTTTAGAGTAGAGAAATTGGCTGTAGTACTACATAAGTATTTTTGTTGGCCAAACCTTCGTTATGATGTTGGGAAGTACATTAGATCATGCACTGCCTACGTAATTGCCAAACCAACCATCAAGAAACAAGGCCTATATACTCCTTTGCCTACTCCTAGTCGACATTGGGAATCCATGTATTACATGTCGGGCCTTCCTTCTACTAAGCATGACAATGACTTCATTTTCATGGTCATCAACATATTCTCTAAAATGGTGTTGTAGCGGCTACAACCACCCTCCAAAATTTTTCCTTAGCCTCATCTCGGAGCCTCCCTTCCAACCTTCATAGCAGCTTGCCTTGCTTCGTCAAGTTCACAAGCTTCAATGTCTTTCTTACATAAAGGCAGCCTGTCGGTCAAAGCTTGATCCATTCCCCTCATAGGTTGTTCACTTGGACTTGGTCTAGTTGCAGACTAAGTAGCTTCCCCTTGAAAATTGTGCATTTCTAGAGGGAAACTAGCCTTCCCTCTAGGAATTGCACAATCCTCTCTGACAGTTTGTTGGGCTCTAGGATTGCGCAATCCTACCAGCCAACCCTCCCAGCAGGCTTTGCACAAATTTTCCCAGCAGCAGGCTGTTTAGCCCAAGATTTGCACAAATCTGGGCAGTAGTCAGCTGCTTTTCCCATAAATTGCGCAAATCTCTTGGGCAGCCAGCCTAGCTCCCAGCCAGAAATGCACCTTTTTCTCCAATAGTCGAGCAGTCTCTTGCATGTGTAGCTGAGATGAATGGTTCCCTCCAGGAAGGAACAAAACAGACTTGCATGCATAGGTTGCTTCTCCTAAGATAGCATGCAAAGGCATCCCTTGTCTCAGGGATATATGTTTAGCGGTTGGAGGTTACACACAAGGAGCAATTCAGAAACCTCCCACCAAGTGTCGCTTCCCCTATATTTGTGTCATGTGCGTCACAACCTTGATGTTATCAAAACTCATCAATCAGACACTACAGATCTCATTCCTCACATCAACCTTGCAGTTCTGACATCCTACACCACATCTAGGAGCAGCCAGCACATTTAGCTCACCTGTTTTGGGGTAAGCTCGCTTCCCATGCCTTGTGCTGCATTTCTGTCGCTTTTTGTGTTTTCACTTGTGTGACTACTGTTTGCTTGATTTCTTTGAACGCTTGCTGACGTTTACATGTATTCTAGCTTGTCTTGGCTCTGTTTCAGTTTTTGTTGCTATCTCACTACTGTCGCATGCATGAAACTGTTTTGCACGGATGTTCGCCCAATCGGCGAACTGCCTCACCCACATGCATGTTGATTTGTTTGTTGAATCTTTCATTCATGTTTTGCATGCACTGTTAATCACTTATGCTATCACTTAGTGTCGCCATGCATTCACTGACTTACTTGCTTTCAGTTTCCCATCGGCGAGTCGGGCCAACCTTGGCTCGGACTCTGCCTTCACCAAGGCTGCATTGCGCAATCTGGGAAAGGAAGGCTCACCTTCCTCTCCAAATTTGTGCATTCCTTCCCAACACTAGCCTCTAGGACTGTTTTGCGCATTTCTAGAGGAAAATGGCTGCTTAGCCCAAGAAATTGCATAAATTTGTCCCTAGGCCAGCAGTCCTTCCCAGCTGGAATTGCGCATTCCGCAATCCCAAATGCCAGCAGCCAGCCTGGACTGTGCATTCCGCAGTTCCAGTAGTCAGCCAGTCTCCCAGCAGCCCAGACTGTGCCTTGTGCAATCTTGGCAGTCGGTCTCCTGACCTCTCGGCCGAAATTGCGCAACCTTCATGATCATGCACCCAAATATGTTGCAAGTCAGTTCTCATGTTCATTTTGGTTTTCGACTAACAGATTGCTTTCCATGAGTGTTTCCATGTCTCCAGGTATCACAAGTGTTCATCTACCTCTCAGCAGTACATGTACAATGGTTTCAAGGAGAGCGGAGATGAAGACACCATTCAGAGCACACTTGGGGATGTAGTCGATCAAGTGTCCATGGACTTGCCTACCCACGAAGATATCAAGTTGTTCGTAGATAAGGACATCAAGATATGACAACAACGACATCACAATGAGCAACATCATGAACAATAGCTGAAGACAACATACCAAATGCAACGAATGCAAGAGAAGGGTTGTTGACAACACGGAGGCAGAACAAGGTTGTAAGCTCAAGCAAGTCCATTGATGATGAAAGCAACTTTGGAGACTCTAGCTATGGAGTGACGCCGCGACATGAAGATTGCGCGAAGGCAGAAGATGGAACAAAGAAGAAGTTGCATGTGCTGAAGCAGCAACTCAGGAAGAACATGAAGTTGCACAAACAGACGAATGAGTTGCAACAGGAACATGAATAGCAGTGGGCACAACATGCACTCACGGATGAAACTGCGCCCGTACAAGTTAAGGATCCATCCCAACAACTGACACAAAGCATACATGGTGAGCAATGTTGTTGATCGCATGCAAGGGATTCAACAACATGCATGTCATTGAGCGTATGCATGCAATCCAACCTATTCAACACACTTACCAACGCGAAGACAAGAAGCAAGTCCAACTAGCACTGAACATGTACTTCGGCAAGTTGATGCGCATGACCACCAACACACACTTGAAGATTAACACAGACACTATGCATCAATGTGTTGTCGGTTCAACCATACCCAAGAAGACCATGCACATGTTAGCAAACAAGTTGGATGAAGGGGCCGAACCAATGCACCGGTTGCAACGGAGGCAAGAGTTTGCTTCAGCAAGATGTCACCATGAGATGCATGCACACCATCACCGACGACCAAGCTTGGCATCAACTCACCACCTTCACCATCACAAGCATGTCAAGGATTTGGTCTCATCATAGCAAACCGAGTGTTAGTGATGTCTTGCATGTCTTGCTCAAGCCATGTTGTCTCGCATGAGTTCATGTGCATTGTAATGCTGAGTCATGTCAAGTGTAAGTCAAGTGTCAACAGTTGGATGTAACAATCATAGAGTAGGTGAAGAGTCATGAGGGTAGTTGAACTGTCACAAAGGGGAATCTCAAGGGTCACCTCACCCTTTGCTATAAATAGTCCCTCATAACTCATTGTATATGCTTTTGGTCAGCCAAGCTTCTACTAAGACTATCTTGAAGAAGGCTTGGACAGTATTGTAACACGCCTTGGCTTCTCCACTGCACAAAGCTAGTACATCTCTTTGGAGGAGCAGGCAGATGTGGCTGTAACGTTCCATTGTTGGGTCTAGCAGGTTTACATGGATGTATTGTATGATTGAGACTTACACTTCTTTATAGAATAAGAGCCAACACATTTTCATGCATATGTTGTTATTGTAGTTGGATTGCTCTGGTTGCCTTGATGATATGTGTTGTTTAACTTATGTACTTGTGTATGAACTGATTCACATGTGATTATATGAATCTTGTTGTTAATGTGTTGTATATGTTGTTAATGTTGTCACCGTTCATGTTGACTTCTCAGCCGAACATTAGACAAACCGTTCACATGAACCTTGCTGTAACAACTATCGCACTCATCTCGGACTGATCCGTGAGTGTTGTACGTGTTATCTTACCTTGTATGTTGTGACTGCTGCATCCGAGTGGACTGCTCCACTAGAAGCTATGCATGTCCTTTTTGTGTTGTGTGTTCCTAACCGAGTTGGGACTGATCCCTTTCAACTTGGAACTCACCTTCACTTTCTTCTCCCTTCGAAGTGTTAGAACCTCTCATACACCTTCCTTGACTCACTGCATCAGTCACACCCTTGCTATAGACAAAGTTATATTACTTGCCTCTGTGTGACATCGCGGTTAAAGCATTACCTTATGACCCACTGCTGGGACTCCTACACCAAACAGTCTGAGGTCTAATTGGGACTTCTTACTGAGGAGATCCCCTTGACATGTTGGTGGGTCCAACACCATCAACAAATGGTCATTACGGCAGCCTGCAAGAAGAGTATCACAACAGAGGCCACTACTAAGCTCTTCTTTGAGCGAGTGTGGGTACACATTGGGATCCCATAGTCCATTGTCTTAGATTGGGACAACATATTCCTAGGTGCATTTTAGTCAAGTCTCTAGTCGATGTTGGATACCAAACTTACTATGTCCATGACTTTCCACCCCCAAACTGATGGCCAAACAGAGGTTGTCAGCAGGTTGATCATACACATTATGTGCATGTACAAATCAAAGCATCCATTCATATGGGATGAAAGCCTCCCCTATGTCTAGCACAACTACAACAAATCTCTCCATAGCTCAACAAGCCACAACCCCTTTCAGGTAGGGTTGGGATTTCAGCCATTATGTCCCATTGATGTGGCCATACCATTTGTAGCTACTGAGGTAGATTCGACTCACGTCTAGTCCGAAACCAACAGGGCTAGTAGCTTCATTGAGCACATTCAACACATCCATCAGCAGGTCCATGATATATTGGAAAAAAAAATGCCAAGTATAAGCGATGCCATGATCAACATCGAGTGTCGCACAAGTTCCAGGTGGGCGACAAAGTTTGGCTACATTTGCAGAAGGAGTGCCTCACTGGCCCCCATCACAAGCTTCACCCTCTCCGATATGGGCCATACACCATCACCAAGGATGTAGGGGACAATGCCTTGAGCTCAACATTCCACCGTTCCTTGCTCTACACCCAGTGTTCAATGTAGACCGCCTTCCACCATACTTTGCACCATTATTAGACACATCCGACATTGTAGAAAATCTCACACCAATAGAGTTGAACCCATACTGCATGTAACAGGCCACAATTGATCAGATCATGGACACACAAATCAATAACACTCACCAATAGAAGATCCAACTATATCGAGTTGTCAAAGCAGGCCAACTCCTTCACCAGGGACCAGGTTCAACAAAAAATTCCTCACCTCATGGAGGCTCTGCACGCAATGGGGACCATTGATTCCTAAGGAGGGAGCACTGATTTAGGTAGATATTGGTGGCCACCCACCTATTCCACCTCGACCTCCAGTGAGTTTCATATGTTTCCTTATTTATTGTAGCATTTACTATTTTTGACAGTGTTTTGGGTCCTAAACTTCCGAAGTAGTTTTGACCCCCTAAATGACTTTTTTTGAGGTCTGCAGCAAGCCCATAACTTGCTACACATCATGTAGTACATAGAAAGATATTTCCAACAAGGTACGATACACACCAAACAAAGATAATATGACCAAGTTATGACCTCGGGAAGTTGGTTGCCCAACTAACCCTAATGGGGCCCATAAACTCTTGGCGTTCCATCTCCCAGGGTTAGGGTTTTAGTTGTTTAGGGTTTTCCCTTGTTGTTCAATAATAAATAGGCCCTTGAGCTGCATTGTAACACAGTTCAAAGACATGTAGCCACCACATATCTTCTCAGAGACAAGCTACCATCGCCCGAGCTAGTTTATTTCCATTCTATTTGTAAGCATATTTCAGTATTTGATATAATGAAATGCAATGTTACTTCTGTTGCATATTTGTATTTATGGTTATATCTGTAATTTGTTGCATTCCTGTTTAAGTTAGGATCACATTGCACCACCCTTGGAAGGAACCGTAAAGACTCAAGCAGTAGAGGACCACATACAACACCAACAAGAGGTTCTCAAACTATTGAAGGACAACTTGGTTATGGCACAAAATAGGATGAAACAACAAGTAGATCAACATCGTAGTGAAAGGGAATTTGAAGTGGGGGATTTGGTATTTGTGAGACTACAACCATATAAACATATGTCCCTCAATCAAAAAAATAAGAACAATAAATTAGCTCCAAGGTATTATGCCCCTTATAAGGTGTTGCAAAGGATTGGAAGTATGACTTGCAAATTGGAGTTGCCTCCATCTTCACGTGTACATCTAGTCTTCCATGTTTCTTGCTTAAAGAAGGTAATCGGTGACAAGATCCCAGTCCAAACTATTCTACCAAATATTAATGAAGAAGGGGAAATAATACTAGAACCATAAACAATTTTGGAAACAAGGACTAAGCAGTTGAGAAATTGAGCAATTATTGAGTACCTCATCAAATGGAAAAACCTACTAGTGGAAGAAGCGACATGGGAAGATGAGTTGTTCACGTAAAAACACCCACATATAGTTGAGGAAATCAGTTCTTTGAAGGGAAGGGGCATGTTAAGCCCTATGTAGGGCCCATGTTAACCCCAAAACCCCTTGCCCTAGATATTGAGTGATTATATTTCTATTGTTATATTGTTACGTAGGCTAGAACACCTCATGGTCGCATTTTATTATAAGTATACCCTTTGTCTCCTATTTATATACTAAGGAGCCTGGTCTTGGGATAATTAAACATTGCCTTCTTCATTAAAATTATTGTAGAAGGAGGTTTCCCCCTGAAAGAGGATTGGAATTATTGGTTTCTTATCATTTTTAAGGCATAAGGATTATAACACTAGGATTCTTATGCACCTTTTGTTCAAGCACATGGATCATGTGCTCTATAGTGAGCACATGCACCCGAGTTAGAAGCAAACGTTATCCACCAAAAGTGGGCAACCCATAGGATATTTTTTTTCTCCTCATTTAATATCTAGCCAACTAACAACCTGTGATGGTATTCAAATAGCTTTATGTTAGGGTCCTCCATCTATTGCTCTAACTAATATTCTCTTCCATCTATCGTTCTTTTTGAATGAAGGTAGGTCATCTATGAATAGGTACTTTAACCATTTTAACAATCATATACTTTAATTTAATGTTAGATATGGACATATTAATATGAATCATAGAGAAAACTAGATGATTGACTGCTCCCGATTGTATGCTTGTCCCCACTGTTGGACATTGGATAAACCAATGCTCCTTGTGTGTTTCGTGACATGGACTAACTGCCTCTTATGGATTGTTATCTTTGGTGATACGATCGTTGACTAACACCTGGGGGTTTTTGTTTAACGATAATCGTGATTCCCAACAAGTGGTATCAGGGAGTAGGTCACGAGCTCGATACACACTCGGCTCGCGTTGGGGGGGAGATTGTTGGACATTGGATAAACCAACGCTCCCTGTGTGTTTCATGACATGGACTAACCGCCTCTCGTGGATCCTTGTCTCTAGCGATCCGATCATTGACTAACACCTTCGGGCTTTGGTTTAACGACAATCGTGCTTCCTAACACCCACCCTTCACCTGGGAGGTTAGCCTTTAACTCTAGTCCATTGGGACCTCCTCTAAGGCCTTTTGGTTTAAGAAGGGCACTTATAAGGGGCATTGATTGATATAGCATGTCCATGGAAATCCATACTTAACACTTCCATCCTTCCTTGTTAATCATCTCCATTCCTTGGATTGATTGTCATTGGTGATTGAGAATGGTACCCTATATCCACATCCTTGAACCAAGGCCCAAAAACTTGGCCTCAGAGATTGATGTAGTTTTTTTTCCACAGAAAAAAGACCGTCCTTTTATTACAAAAAGGGATTACATATATATGTAGGCATAACGCCGAGACTGTATCCACCGGCAGTCAGAGATTGATGTAGTTAAAAGAATGATAAGAGCATATAACGCCACAATGGCAAGAAAATGTAAAATGCTAAAGATGGTTAAGACTTATTTAGCACATGGGAAATATCCTGATATGAGATCTACCCCCTCATTAGCCATCATCCATTTTCTAAAACATGTAATGCTTCATTAAAATAGAGGAACTCTTGAATATCCTAACCCTAATGAGTGAGAAACCGCTACATCCTCGAGGGTAATTGAAAATGCACAAAGCAAGCTTGGTCTCCTAAGCTATGCACCAAAGAAAGATAAATAATTAAAGCAAAAGGTGCACTAGAGGGGTGGAAAAATTAGGTCTTGGAAAGGGGTAATTCATGCCTACACAATTGCTCCCTCCTTACATCATTATAGTTAGGATGTTAGAATTCCATTAGTCAGTCTCATGGATGCGGCATCTTCCTTGAACTCTTTCCCATTCCATGTTCACATTATCACTTACACCTATAGATTGATGGGTCTACCTAGGACCCTTTGGGGGTTGGAAACACCTAACAAGGTTGTTGACCTAATCATCCCTACCATGAGTAAGGCAACTTGTTTACAAATCTTGAGCCAATTAGACATTTCAAGGTAGGTCTTGTATTCCTATGCTCTAGCACTTGATAAGGTCTACTATGATGCTTTAATGACTTTTGTCCATAATATTGTTGATCTTGCTTAATATTGATAGGACTATTAAGGTGGTATCACACATGCAATAAAGATCCCAAAAGGGATTAGTTGACTCCTTTTTAACACTTTCTAGAGGATGCTTTGCCATGTTCAGAGAGTTGTTGTGACCTTGTAACTCCAACATTGCTCCTCTAGAGATGAACATTAAGCATTGAGTAGATTCCACATGGTTATGCAACTCTTTATGTACCACTAGATGTTGAAATGTTGAGCTAGAAAGCTTAGGCATTGCCTTGCGTGATGATATGCCTAGATGGACCCAGGATGACCTCAAGTTGGCCTTGACCCTATTTGATGGACATTGCCTTATTCTAGAGCCCAAGTGAGGATGGATGTCACCAAGATGAATTGGGAGCGCTAGCACACTGTGTCTTGGTGCCATCACTCACCCTAGATGATTCCACACCATTCATACGTGCCCTAGGAGGGCAATGAAATCCTTTTTCGTGGATGATTTCATGGTGGAGGAGGTGCCTTTTGGAGATGTACCCATGTACTTTGATGCTTTCTTGGAGTGAGGAGCACTCAATGGACCAATTCATCAATTCTTCGAGGATGATGTCATGATGAAGAGTCTTATTTCCCACATGTGGGTTATTTTGGAATGTTATTATGTTTTTGAGCTATCTTAAGGTTGGCTTGTGACCTTTGACCTAATTGAACAATTGAAGCAAACTTTTTAGGGTTTTTCTTGTAAAATTATAGAAAAGTGACTTCGTTAGCCTCATATAAATAGAGGAGAGTCACTTTCCATTTATCATCATCATCATTCGTCACACTTCTCTTCTCTAAGAAGTGTGCACTAGTTTTTGTCTTTTTTCTTGGACATAATGTGATCTTCTATGGAGCGAATTGTCTTGGGAGGGATATGATTGCATGGAGAGACATTTGGGATTGATTGAAGTCATTCTTGTTGCAATTATGTAACTTCAATGTCATTTTCTTCCATATTGCGTGTTATATTTATGAAATTACGGTTTCTATGTGTGCCATATTAAAAAGTGCAATAACTTTCCTTGAAATCTTGATTCTTTATGATATGTAAAATTTGTTTTGCAAAGATCCATCAAATGAACTTGGTTCATCTATCATTTGACCTTGAGATATCCCACATAGAGAGAAGTCACTAGGGTTTTCTAAGAGAAATTATCCAATCTTCCACCCTCTTCATCTAAGGCCTCCATCATTGACGTTGCCCTGATTGACTCAATTGCCTAATTGAATAAAGGCATTGGTTTAGTCGATGTTGATCATTTTAAATTTCTCTTTCTTCTTTAATTTCATGGTAACTAAGGTTAGGGCCAGTTTAAAATCTACATTTACAACAATTTTATGTCCATGTGTTATTGCCCTATTGGAAGGAATTTTAATTAATAAATAATAAAAGTTAAAATCTAGCACTATTTGCATATTTTAATATTAAAATTAGAGTTGACATCTTGGTATTTATTGCTGTCATATGCATTTTTAACCACTTAAAATTGTTGTTTACTTAACTCTAGTTTTCCTTTCTCATTTCCTATTGATTTTTCATTGATCATATCCTTTATAAGTTATTTTCTAGAGTTGCTATATGCCACCGTGTGTCCTAAATTTGCATATTTTACAAACCCTCTAAATTATGAAGGTCTTTAGGAAGCCTACTTGGACTTTAAGAAACCATCATCTTAGCCTTTCAAGGCTCTTTCAAATCCTTTCCTCCTATCATTAGACCTTGTATCACCATCCTCCTCAATTGAATAACTTTCAGGTGATATTTTATAGGGAAGGCTCCCTCGTGGGATCAATATCACTACTAAACATCTGGAGAGAAGCCACTGAGGTGACAATAGTGTCTATCTCTTATTGGCAGAAGACTTAGGTTTCCTGGTAGGGCTTTGCACTTGCCTGCTTGATTCCATGGTAACAATGCACAAATCCTTGGGTTGATGTGATAACATCCTCTATCATTCTAGTGTTAACATTGTCAATAGTTTTGATGGCATGCCTTGTTGGTTTTTCTTGTCTTATGATTATTAGCTATGCCATGTTAGGTGCTAGCTTACTACAATGATACACCCACATGTTGGGATTTTATTCCAAATAATACTCCCCTTATTCTTCCCCCCCCTATAGGTCCTTCCCCCTCTATTATTTCAAACTCAATACCATCTTCAAGACCATTCATGTGACCATAACATAATTGCATTATTCTAAATATTGAAGGAGGGAAGCATACAATGAGATTTCATAGTGGTATAAGCTATTTTAAGACACCATAGTATAAATGCATTCAACAATTATTACTTTTATTATTATTTGTATAAACATATACATGCTACATAGAGGAGGGAGGGGAAGGCCAAGGAAGCAAATAATCACCCCACAACCAATCAAACATTATCTCAATAGGGGGGTTACTACCTTTATTTATGCCTCCCTTAGAGCAAAATATTAACACATTTGTGCACATATACATGTGATGGTAGAAAAAAGAGGGGAACCATGAGGACACAATCATAACCATATAAAAATCAATTAACCATTACGTTAGTGCTACCTTTATTGATATCCCCAGTGAATTGAAATCTTAACACAAAGATAGATGAAGACTACTATCTTCATAATGATTCTTCTTAAAACAAAATCTCAACAAAAAGACATGTTATTAAAGTAACAAACCTACCTCCATGAATACTTTGATATTAGTGTAGATATATACTACTGAAGTAATATAACATTTTAGACATCATGCTCGGTAACTTGAGTGGTTGGGAAAATTGTTTTTTTCTCTATTTACCTAGGGTTGATTAGTATAGGGACATGTTGGCCGGTTGTGATAAGGCTCGAAGAGCAGGTGCCCTCCTTCTCCATGGACATTAAAAGTTATTGATATATCTAGGTGCTGTTATATATAATTTTGGTGTTATAATGATAGTTGGAAAATTTGATCTTAGATCTCATCCAAATTACTCCAACATATTACCCATTAAATATTTTTTTGTGCGACTAAGCCGAGGCTAACCTGCTTATTGACCAATCCACACATAATGAGATGCTTATCATCAGAATTCGATTAAGCCTAAATACCCTTCTATTTTTTTTTACCACATGGTGAATCAGTAATTGGTTGGACTAATCTAAGGGAGACACAAGATCAACCCTCGTTGTTGCCACTATACAGCATACCAAATCTTATGATTTAAGCCTAAACACCCTTCTATTTTTTTTACGACATGTTGAATCAGTAACTGGTTGGACTAATCTAAGGGAGACACAAGATCACAGACTAATGTAAGGGAGACACAGGATCAACCCTTGTTGCTGCCACTATACAACATACCAAATCTTATGATTTAAGCCTAAACACCCTTCTATTTTTTTTACCACATGGTGAATCTGTAACTCGCTGGACTAATCTAAGGGAGACACAAGACCAACCCTCGTTGCTGCCACTATACAACATACCAAATCTTATGATTCGAATTGGATCCATAGAAGACTGTCAAGAAACCATGACTATATTAGGATGGGACAAATCTCTAAAGAATCCAAAACAACAATAAAAAACACCCCTGAACCAGTGGCAATGGTAGCCAGCGTGGAACAATGAGGACCTCGGTCAAAGCGCGCTGACCGAGACTGCGCGGGAGGCCGAATTAGCCCCTGGGAGCCTCAGATCGGGAAACGGAGGTGGAAAGGCTAGGCGAACAAGACCGAAATGAAGGAAGCCCGAGCACTCAGTTGCGTTGGGAGCTAGAGGACCATGGGCGGAAAAGGAAAATCTCTAAACATATAAGGCGGGACCCAAGCTCTAGAAAACTGGCGGTATTGATCGGGGGTGCCCTTAAACGGTAAGAGGTTTTGGACGAGACCGAAGCGATTCCATACATCGATCGACGCGTGGCAGGCGTAGGTGAGAGAAAACTGCCATTGATTGCACGTTATCGGTCGAGCAAGTCAACCGCGTGAAACGTGCATATGGCATTGGATCTAGAGGGCCTAGATCGAATGGCTGAGATTGCACGCGATGGAGGAAGCGGAATCGACAAGGGAATACGTCGCGTTTTAGAAGGGATTTGGAATCCGTTTGACCGCCATGGTGGAGGAAAGATTCATCCATGACATAACTGAAGAAATGAACCGACGAAGCCGGCTGGTGCTGTTTAGAGGAGGACATGTGGCCACTCCCTGAGCGGTCATGATGACGCCGAACAGAGAACTCCAAGCACAGTTACAAAAGGTGAATCGACAGAGGCGGAAGAGGAACTGAACAGGGAACTCCAAGTGCAGCTGCAAAAGGTGAATCGACAGAGGCGGAAGAGGAACCGAACAGGCATTGAAACGAATGGCTAAAAGCCATGAACAAAGATAGGATACACAGTTAATCAATCATCAAGAGGGACAGAGAACCCCAGAGAGACAAAGGAAGAGACCAGAATCCCAAGAGGAGGACGAAACACATAGAAGGAAGGCAGTAAAGCAAAGCAGAAGAGGACAGAGGGCCGAGCTGACCAGAGGCAGCATCGAGCACCAGAGGCTTGAGAGATCCGAGCCATCCCAGAGAGGATCTGTCTGGGCTAAGCACCACATTGGGCTCTCCCCTGTAGACCAAAAGGTCACAGAGCTGGTAGGAAGAAGAAGTCTGTGTACTCAAGTGGCTTTGGGAATCCAAGAACCACCCTGCCAAGCAAAACCTGCTTCAGGAGAACTCACATTGAGTCCCTGTATTGTAATTTCTTTGCTTAAAGGCACAATAAAACAAGGCCACCAATGAAAGTTGGACTAGAGATGTAGCCCTAGAGAATAGGGTGAACTCCTTATTAAAATTGCTTGTGTATTTATGTTTGCTTACTGTATTTCTCTGCTGTCTTTCCATTTTATTGTTTGTGTATTGGCAATCTGATCGATCCGTTGCTTCAATAACACAGAACACACACCAGCACATGAGTCTGTAATACCTTTGTTTAATAAATCTTTAACTGATGTCACTCATAGGGTGAATATCAGATCAAGTGGTATCAGAGCTCTAGGCTGTAAGGTTAGACAAGCTTGTGTTGGTTTAGCTATGAATGCTCACAAGATCAAAGCTCAAATTAGGAGAAGGAGAGTTGGTGGAAACTAATCCTGAAATTGGGAGAGTCTATCCTCGGAAGACAATGTCAGAAGAAGGTTCTGTAGGGCCAGACCCTCAATTCATAGAGAGTTTCCTAGCTATAAAGTCTATGGTAGAAGAAATGTACAGAGACTTTAGAAAGCATAAGGTGGAAGATTCATCAGATTCTAAACAAGATAAAGAAGAAGATGAGTCTCACTGCCATGACCACTCCAAAGGAAAGGGGAAAGTGGAAAGCTTTCTTACACCTCCTAATAGCCCTGTGCATAATAAGAAAGCATCTTTGATTAAGCTAGATGTTAAATTTGATTTGCCTATATATGATGGAGAGCTAAATGCTGAAAAGTTGGACAATTGGATTAGACAAATTGATGTGTATTGCAGGGTACAAAACATAAACTCAGACAAGAGTAAGATTCAGCTTGCAAGCCTACGCTTAGGAGGCACTGCCTTGGTTTGGTGGGAAGGCAGAACCCAAGCTGATATGAAAAGACATGATAAGACCATCTCTGTTTGGAGTGACTTTGTTTCTGCAATCAAAAAGCAATTCTATCCATTGGGCTACATGCAACAAGCCATGATGAGTTGGCAAACTCTTTGACAGTTGAAGGGGCAAAGTGTGCAAGGGTATACTCAAGAATTCAGAAAGAGAGCATTGATGTTGGTTATCTCATTAGACTCACTAGAGACTCTTTTGAAGTACATTCGTGGTCTACACAGCTATATGAGGCATCCCATCCTCATGTTTAATCCCACTAGTATAGATGAGGTATCTGTACAAGCTACTCATCTAGAAGCTAGAGGAAAGAATGGAAATCCAGAAGTTGGGGGACCATCCCAACCCACTGTAAGCAAGAGCAAGGAGAAAAGAAAGCAGAAGTGGAAAGAAAGGAAGGCTAACACTGCACAGAAAGCCAAAGCTTCATGCACTCACTGTAAAAATGAGGGGCATGATGATGAGCATTGTTGGATTCTGCATCCAGAGCTGAGACCTAAGAAGTCCGAGGGCAAGAAGAAGAAGACAACTGCAGCTATTCAGAAAGATTTGGGGTCAAACTCGGGAGATGAAACAACTATAGCAGCCACAGGTACTAAGGGCAAGAATTCTGAAGCATCTACTAGTAATTCTACTCAATCTGTTATTGATGAAGAAAATGATAGAAAAAGACATGAGCTTTTCCATATTCGAGTTATTTTCAGAAATCAAAAGATTGATACTTTGTTTGATAGTGGCTCACAAGTAAATTTGATTTATGAAGCAATTGTAAAGAAATTGGGATTAGCAACTACACCTCACAAGAAACCATACCCATTAGGATGGTTGAATGATAAAGCACAACTACAAGTGACTAGACAGTGCAAACTCAAGTTTTCTTTTGGGTTAGCATTTGTAGATGAGGTTGAGTTAGACATAATTCCTTTGGATGTATGTGGAATTGTTTTAGGAAGCCCTTACTTGTATGATAGGAAGGCTATTTTCTGTAGAGCTAAGAACAAGTATCTACTTGTTAAAGATGGAATCAAATACTTTGTAAGAGTTTATAAGCTCAAGAATAATTATACTCTCATAAACTCAGGACAGATGAAAAGAATGATAAATTCATGCAAACAATTCTTACTGATGGTTGTAAAGGAAAAGAAACCTGATAAAACCAATGTATTTGAGGGTTGTAATGTTGAACAACAAGCTGATATAGAAAAGGTTGTTTCAGAGTTTATGTCTTATTTCAAGAACCTAAAGGTCTGCCACCCAAAATGGGAATAGTACATGATATTATTTTGCAGCAAGATGTTCCATTGCCTAACATTGGTATGTACAGGTTGTCTGCTTTAGAGAATGTTGAAATCAAGAAGCAGGTGCAAGAGTTGCTCGAGAAGGGTTTCATCAGGCCTAACACATCACCATGTGGGTCACCAATCGTTTTGGTGAGAAAGAAAGATGGCTCATGGAGAATGTGCATTGACTACCGAGCACTGAATAAGATAACAATCAAGAATCGTTATCCCCTTCCTCGCATAGATGATCTTTTAGATCAATTGAAGGAAGCTGTTTATTTCACCAAGCTGGATTTGCACAGTGGATACCATCAAGTCAGAGTTGCAAAGCAAGATGCATGGAAGACTGCTTTCAAAACAAAGCAGGGATTGTATGAATGGCTGGTTATGCCTTTTGGCTTAACTAATGCTCCTGCTACTTTCATGAGATTAATGAATGATGTACTCAGACCTTTTCTTGATGATTTTGTTATTGTGTATCTGGATGACATTCTGATTTTTAGTAAAACATGGGAAGAACATTTAAAGCATGTTAAGAAGACATTAGATGTTTTGAAAAGAGAAAAACTTTATGGTAAACTCTCAAAATGTGAATTTGACAAAACATCTCTAAACTACTTGGGTCATATAGTAGGGGGAGGTGAATTGAAAATAGATCCCTCTAAAGTGGCAGTCATTGTGAACTAGCCTAAACCTAGGTCTACTACAGAAGTGAGAACCTTCTTAGGAGCAACACAATATTTGAGGAAGTTCATTTCTAACTTCTCCTCGATTGTAGCTCCCTCACATGCTTTAACAGGATTGAATAAGGTGTTTCAGTGGGGAGGCAAACATCAGAAAGCCTTCGACACCTTGAAAGAAAAAAATAGTACAACACCTGTACTAGCACTACCTGATTTACAAAGACCATTTGAGATCCAAACTAATGCCAGTGACTATGCCATGGGAGCAGTGTTGACATAGCACAGTTAACCCATATGTTATCATTATGAGACTTTTAATCCTGCAGTAGTTAACTACCCTACATATGATAAAGAATTGTATGCATTAGTTCAAAGTGTGAAAAAAAGGAAACATTATTTAATGGGCAAAGAAATAGTAATACATACTGATCATCAACCACTTCAATATCTACACTCCCAAACTAAGTTGCAGCAATCAAGACATTACAGATGGATGGGTTTTCTACAACAGTTTCATTTAGTCATCAGATATAAAAAGAGCATACATAACAAGGTTGCAGACATGTTATCTAGACCCATTATAAATGCATCTACCATACTTAAGCATAATTATGTGCTACATGAAAGCTACATAGAACAATATGCTTAGGATATGGACTTTGAAGATGTATATGCAACTTTGAGTCAAGGCAAATGAGTAGAAGAATTGGACTATCATGTGAAGGACCGACTCTTATATTATTGTGCGAAACTCTGCATTCCACAAACCGAGAGGGTAAAGATAATTAGGGAAGCACACACTTCTCTGATATCAGGTCACTTTAGGGTAAGTAAAATAGCTGCATATCTACAAAGGTTCTGCTATTGGCCGAAAATGAATGAGACAGTTTCTAGATATGTAAGAGGGTGTGCCATGTGTGCTAAAAGCAAGCCCAACAATAGAAAACTAGGCTTGTACACTCCATTGCCAGTTCCTTCTCACCCTTGGGAAAGTGTTTCCATGGATTTTGTTGGAGGACTGCCTAAGTCTAGAAAAGGTCATGATTATTTATATGTTGTTGTGGATAGGTTCAACAAAATGTGTATTTGATACCTTGTAACAAATAGATTACAGCTGAACAAACAACAAAATTATTCTTTGAACATGTATGGGTTCATTTTGGATTACCCACTTCCATTGTATCTGATCGAGAAACCCGATTTGTGGGGAAGTTTTGGTCGAGTCTGTGGGAACTGATGGACACCAAACTGAAGAAAAGCACAACTTTTCATCCACAAACAGATGGCCAGACAGAAGTAGTAAACAGAACAATGATCTAGTTACTAAGAGGTTACTGCAGCAAACATTCTAAGATTTGGGATGAACACTTGTGTTATGTGCAACATGCTTACAACAGAGCCAAGCACTCTTCTACATAGAGATCTCCTTTCGAGACTTGTTTTGGTTTCACACCAAGGTCTCCTTTGTTGGAAATAATACTGAGAGGGGGGGGTGAATCAGTATTATGAAATTCTTTTCAATAAACCTTCTAGATTTATATTTTAGTTTATTCTTCAAATTTGATCATTAACTTGTATGAACAAGAACAAGAAAATACAGATAGTCACACCAAAGAACACCAGATATAAGGTGGAAACCCAATGTGGGTGAAAACCACCTGCTGCAATATGTCTCTATCTTCTTTCAATTAGAAACTTCTTTTATAATGATTTTGTACTGGTGCAATCCTTTACCAGTACGCAGGCTGCAACCTGCAGAGAGCTACAACCCTCTCTCATTTTCCAGTCTCTCCTGGAAGGGAGCTACAACCCCCTTTGCTCTTCTACTTCTTTAAGGACCACGTTTCATTAATTTTCAGACTGGATCCAAGAACATCAAATAATCATCAAGTACATGTGAATCAACCAATCTCCTTATACAATCAACCAATGAATCACCCAACTTCTCAGAATGTTGTAAATAGAAAAGCAATACCAGTAATCTAAACCCAGAACTCTGTAGCAAATAGATAAAAGGTAGCCAACAAATACTTCAAGAAAAGTCCGCAATTTCACCAATATAAACCTGCGGATATCCGCAGCTCTTCTGTGTCTAAACTGCGCAGATCCGCACCTGCACTGTCTGCCTGACAACGTACCTCCACATCTGGTCCTTTTGTTCCTCTGCGTACCTCCGCACTGTGCCTTCTTTTGCGCTGCGTACCTCCGCACCAGTGCCTTCTATTTCGCTGCGGACCCCCGCACCTGTGCCTTCTGCTGCGCTGCGTACCTCCGCACCTGAGTTGTGGATCGCCTGCGGACCTCCAAATAGAGCCAAATTAACAGTCCTCCAATGTACCATAGATTGTCAAATCCACAGATCTAATCATGCGCCCAAGAGATCACGACCTATCAACAAATCCGCCTTACACTTTACAGATTTCACCTTGATTTAGATCTAGCTTTTTAAACCGATTACCCAAAATTTCAGATCTTAAGATATTCAAATTTCACAAGTGACTAGCCAAGAGATCTCCTTTCCTTTTTATAGGCAAGCCCTTATTCAAACCATGGGACAAAACCATCGAAAACCAAAACAAGGGATCCAAACCGGGGTTCAATAATTTAGATCCTATACCACGGACCAAAACCATAGGATCATGAACGACGGGTTAAATACCATGGGCCAAACATAAGAATTCCCACGTGTGCGCGCTTCTCCCCAATGGAGTAAGTGAACTGGGGTCCGCATCTTCTGAACGGAGCACCTGCGGGTATGTCCGCATTTCTTGGTCGGCGTACCTGCGGGTCCGCAGCTTCTCTTAGGATCACCTGCGGTATCTCATTTTTTATGATTTTGAGAGATCTGCCACTTGAGTGAGTTGCCATCAAGTACAACACCTGTGCCATAGTGACAAACCAGAATCATAATGGCAACATCCTTTGGATTTTGTCTTTGGTAAAGATACCATGGTTGATGGACACAATGATGTGGACAAGGCAACTAGGTTCATTGAACAGATCTAGGAGATCCACCAGGTAGCACAAGAACAACTGGAAAGGAGCCAAGCCAAGTATAAGGCTAGGCATGACAAGCATCAGATGGAGCATAGTTTTCAAGTTGGAGACCAAGTCTGGCTGTATATCAGCAAGGACAGGATGCAAGGTGAAGGTAAAAAGCTAAAGCCTATCAAGTATGTACCCTTTAGGATACTTGAGAAGATAGGTAAAAATGCTTTTCGCCTTGATCTACCAGCTTACATGCACATCTACTCAGTCGTAAATGCAGATTGCTTGAGATTGTTTGAACCTTCAATGGTTGAGGACCCGGAAGAGTAGAGTCAATTGCCTTCTATTGATGACCTGCTACCTGAATATCTTAATGAGTTGCAGGAAGACACAGTGCTGGACAGGAAGGTGAGGACAACACGCAGAGGAGATGTGGAGTACCTCAGGATTGGGCTCAAAGGTTCAAAACCGAGCAGTGCAAAGTGGATTGAGAATGGACAAGTGAGAAAGCAGTACCCTCACTTAGTCGATGCTTGAAAACCAATTTTTGGTGGTCCAAAAGCTTTTTCAGTGGGAAGGTTGTTATCCGAATCAGATCCATAGAAGATTGTCAAGAAACCATGAATGTATTCGGACGTGACAAATCTCTAAAGAATCCAAAACAATGATCAAAAACACCCCTGAACCAGTGGCAATGGCAGCCAGCGTGGAACGACGAGGACCTTGGTCAAAGTGCGCTGACCGAGGCCCATGGAGACTGCGCAGGAGCCCGAATTAGCCCCTGGGAGCCTTGGATCGAGAAACAGAGGTGGAATTTGATATGCATCGCTGGGCGAACAGGACCGAAATGAAGGAAGCCCGAGCACTCGGTCGCATTGGGAGCCGGAGGACCGCAGGCGGAAAAGGAAAAGCGCTAAACATACAAGGCGGGACCCGCTCTCTAGAAAACCGGTGGTATTGATCGGGGCGCCCTTAAACGGTAAGAGGTTTTGGACGAGAGCGGAGCAATTCCATACATCGATCGACGCGTGGCAGGCGGAGGTGAGAGAAAACCGTTGTTGATCCCGCGCTATCGGTCGAGCAAGTCAACCACGTGAAATGTGCGTATGGCATTGGATCTAGAGGGCCCAGATCGGACGGCTGAGATCGTGCCCGACGGAGGAAGTAGAATCGACAAGGGAATATGCCGCGTTTTAGAAGGGATTTGGAATTCGTTTGACTGCCACGGTGGAGGAAAGATTCATCCATGACGTAATTGAAGAAACGAACTGATGAAGTCGGTTGGCGCCGTTTAGAGGAGGACATGTGGCCACTCCCTGAGCGTTCATGATGACGTCGAACAAGGAACTCCAAGCGCAGCTGCAGAAGGTGAATCAACAAAGGCGGAAGAGGAACTGAACATGCATTGGAACGAATGGCTAAAAGCCATGAACAAAGATAGGATACACAGTTAATCAATCATCGAGAGGGACAGAGAACCCAAGAGAGACAGAGGAAGAGACCAAAATCCCAAGAGGAGGACAGAACACAGAGAAAGAAGGCAGTAAAGCAAAGCAAAAGAGGACGGAGGGTCGAGTTGACCAGAGGCAACATCGAGCACCAAAGGCTTGAGAGATTCGAGCCATCCCAGAGAGGATCTGTCCCGGCTGAGCACCACATTGGGCTTTCCCCTGTTGACTAGAAGGTCACAGAGCTGGTAGGAAGAAGAAGTCTGTGTACTCAAGTGGCTTGGGGAATCCAAGGACCACCCTGTCAAGCAAAACCTGCTTTAGGAGAACTCACATTGAGTCCCTGTATTGTAATTTCTCTGCTTAAAGGCACAATAAAACAAGGCCACCACTGAAAGCTGGACAAGAGATGTAGCCCTGGAGAATAGGGTGAACTCCTTATTAAAATTGCTTGTGTCTTTATGTTTGCTTACTATAATTCTCTGTTGTCTTTCCATTTTATTGTCTGTGTATTGGCAATCTGATCGATCCGTTGCCTCAATAACACATAACACACACCAGCACATGAGTCTGTAATACCTTTGTTTAATAAATCTTTAACTAATGTCACTCATAGGGTGAATATTAGATCATCTTATGATTTAGCAAAGGGAGACACATGATCAACCCTCATTGTTGCCACTATACAACATACCAAATCATATGATTTAGCAAAGGGAGACACATGATCAACCTCGTTGCTGCCACTATACAACATACCAAATCTTATGATTTAAGCCTAAACACCCTTCTATTTTTTTTTACCACATGGTGAATCGGTAACTGGTTGGACTGATCTAAGGGAGACACATGATCAACCCTTGTTGTTGCCACTACACAACATACCAAATCTTATGTTGCTGCCACTATACAACATACCAAATCTTATGATTTAAGAATAAACACCCTTCTATTTTTTTTTACCACATGGTGAATCAGTAACTGGTTGGACTAATCTAAGGGAGACACAAGATAAGGGAGACTAATCTAAGGGAGACACATGATCAACCCTCGTTGCTTCCACTATACAACATACCAAACCTTATGTTGCTGCCACTATATACAACATACCAAATCTTATGATTTAAGCCTAAACACCCTTCTATTTTTTTTAAGCCTAAACACCCTTCTATTTTTTTTACCACATGGTGAATCGGATAAGGGAGACTAATCTAAGGGAGACACAGGATCAACCCTCGTTGTTGCGACTATACAACATACCAAATCTTATGTTGCTGCCACTATATACAACATACCAAATCTATGATTTAAGACTAAACACCCTTCTATTTTTTTTACCACATGGTGAATTGGTAATTGGTTGGACTAATCTAAGGGAGACACATGATAAGAGAGACTAATCTAAGGGAGACACAGGAAACCCTTTGCCACAACATACCAAATCTTTACATACCAAATCTTATGATTTAAGCCTAAACACCCTTCTATTTTTTTTTGCCACATGGTGAATTGGTAACTGGTTGGACTACTCTAAGGGGGACACAGGATCAACCCTCGTTGCTGCCACTATACAACATACGAAATCTTATGATTTAGCAAGAGTGCCACTATACAACATACTAAATCTTATGATTTAAGCCTAAACACCCTTCTATTTTTTTGTACCACATGGTGAATCGGTAACTAGTTGGACTAATCTAAGGGAGACACAAGATCAACCCTCGTTGGTGCCACTATACAACATACCAAATCTTATGATTTAAGCCTAAACACCCTTCTAATTTTTTACCACATGGTGAATTGGTAACTGGTTGGACTAATCTAAGGGATACATAGGATCAACCAGATCTTATGATTTAGCTACCAAATCTTATGATTTAAGCCTAAACACCCTTCTCATTTTTTTTACCACATGGTGAATCAGTAACTGGTTGGACTAATCTAAGGGAATGCTACTATACAACATACCAATTCTTATGATTTAGCAAGAGTCCAGACTCACGAATAAGGAGAGTCCACTCCTTGAACCGAGATCATAGCATGACACTATACTCAATGAAATTTGGGAATGCTACTATACAACATATCAAATCTTATGATTTAGCAAGATTCCACACTCACAAAAAAGGAGAGTCCACTCCTTGAATCGAGATCATAACATGACACTATACTCAATGAAATTTGAACCATGGTTTCGTGACATTCACTCAACAAAACTTAGCATTAAACCACACAACAAAGTATATAAACACCCTCCTATTATTACTCTAGACTAAAAAAAAATTTAGGACTAGACACCCTCCATTTCTCGAGAGAAAAAAAAAACCTCCCACACATGCCATAAATGACGACAACTACAAAATCAAAACAACGTATCGCATAGGTGTTGCACTTAGACCCCCCACTAAATTAGTGACATGCACAGCAAAGTGCGCAGGGTTTATTATTTTTAACAATTAACAATTTAATATCACACGTCGTCAGGCACAGGCAGATAGAGCAAAACCTCAGAATAGGGTTTGAAGGCACATCGTTGAAACCCTGGTATTGTTCGGCCCCCATGGTAGTTCCTCGAGCTTGAGAGACAAGGCACGACCCATTTCGTTTTTCAACAGTGACAGGCAACCCATTAGCTCAGTTTCATCTATTCATGGCGTACGAAAGCTATGGGCGCGACTACGAGGAGACTTACGATGACGGCGTGGAACAGCAGGAATCCACCTACGATCCTCTATTCGTTCCAGACGCTGTGAGGACCTTCGTGGTATTTCTCTACAGACATATCAGAGAAAAAAATGTCTACGAAATCCACCAGATGTACGAGGGCAGCTTCCAGAAGCTGAGCGAACGAATGTTCAAGGAATCTCCGTGGCCCTCGGTGGAGGCCATTGCTCCATTCGTCGACAACGATCATGTATTCTGTTTGCTTTACAGAGAAATGTGGTTCCGCCATCTTTATGCGAGGCTGTCCCCAAATCTGAAGCAGCGGGTCGAATCCTGGGACAATTATTGTAGTCTGTTTCAGGTCATTGTTCACGGCGTGGTTAACATGCAGTTACCGAATCAGTGGCTCTGGGATATGATCGATGAGTTTATTTATCAGTTCCAGTCGTTTTGTCAGTATCGTGCTAAGCTCAGGAACAAGACTGATCAAGAACTAGCTTTTCTGCGGGAATGTGATGAGGTTCACACGCGATTACCCTTGTTTTTTGAATTTTGAACTGTAAGCTTTATTATTTGCTGAATCTAGGGCTTTCAACTCCAGAAATTTATTAGGGTTATAAAAACATCAAGGTTTGATAGGGCTTCATATTGACCTGCTCACTAGGTTTTACAAAGGGGTAAGTAGTTGAGCGCTTCCACTAGAACAGTGTTGTTCGCCGCCCTTTCGTTACAGTTTATTTTTGAGATACTGCTTCTTGTACTACTGCACCAAACAGCATATATGATATAACAGTAGGTTTGCTTCACTGGTAAAAAAAATGGTCCAGAAGGTCGAAGAAACGCCCCTAATTTGAACTTGGTAAGCTTCTGCTGTCTGACAAAATGTCTGTTTTAAACCAAAGAAAGGAAAAAGGATATTCTTTAAAGAGTATCTTATGGTCTACAATAAGCCCGACAAACTCGTTGTGGTACTTGAAGGTTTGAAATAGAGATTGCAAGCACGTGTTTCCAATTTACAATGGCATTTATAGACGTCCTATAGAAACAGTTGGCCTATAACACCCGTTTACCTGCAAGAGGAACAAGGCTTTTTGACATTTCCTACATGCTTGATTGCATCCCTTTTATTTATCCCTATTTTTTTGTTCTCTAACTTGGTACATTTATGTCTAGGTCCATTCATTTTATTGTTGCCAGCTGTCTATGACCCTGGACAAGCGATCCCTTAGAAAAACAGTAATTCACCTCTTTCAGACGCTGGACAAGTGATGCCTCTAGAAAAACAGTAATTCACCTCGTTCAATTTCAAAAATTCACCTCTTTCAATTTCAAAATACATAATTGGCTGTTGCGTTATGTTTATTTGGGATTTAACCATTCATAACAAGTCATTGTCTTTCTGGTATTCTCTCTTTATATATACATATTTACAGGTCCTGATCCCTGTCATTGGCAGTGCTGTCTCTTGAGTTTTGGCGGGTCTCAACAACTACCACAAAACTTACTGCCCACTTCCCTGAACCTCGGCGAAACATCTCTAATTCTAATTTGATAGTACAATGTACTCATAGGTTGTTCTTCATCTGTGCAGGCTGTTCTTGTAGAAACATCGTTATCTATTTTAGGACTTCCTAACATGCCATCATCCACCTACATGGGCTGTCCTCATAATGAACATCTTGTTCTTTTACTGCTGGAGGTCTGTTAATTTTAGATAACAATGGTATGTTCTATGTTTGCAACAATTATTTCAATGTCCTTTTATTAGCCCAATGATAATTTCCACGTAATTTCCAATAACAATCATATAAACCGTTAATCACATTGACAGTAACTGTAGATAGAACATAAATAAAATCAAAATGTAGAAGACAAGCCAAGACAAGAGAACACCAATATTGGGCTAATGCCAGGGAAAACCCCAAGATGTGGAAAACCCTTGATCAATCTTCTTATTATAAATATCAAATGTTTAGCACAGAGAGAGGGTACAATAATACAAAGTCAAAGTCAAAATTGACTTGCCAAAGCATTGTCCAAAACAGTCCTGTCAAATCTGCAATTCTGCTCTCAGTCAACAGCAGTCAAATCAGCTCTAACCAGAAAGTCAACAGCAATCAAAGTCTGGTCAAACTTCTCCAAAACAGCTTGGTCAAAGGAGAGAGGAACTCGGCCTCTCTTGCTAGTCAAAGTCAGCCCAAAACAATCAACAAATCTGCAGTCAAAGTTGGTCAACCTGAAGTGCCCATAAATTCTCAATTTCTGTGCCAAATAGTGTGACCTGTCCAAACAGAAATCTCCCACAAAAATTGCAGTCAAGGAGGTCAAACAAGGCTCAGTCAACGCTGGTAAAATCTGGCTGAAACAAAAAGTCAACGCCCAGGCAAACTATCCTCCAAAAACTCGCACATGTTAGATGAAACAAGGCTGCCTGTGATTTGTACGACCCAATCAGATGAGGAGAGAGAAGAATGATGTGTTGTGAATGTGCCAAATGAGATTGGAGGTCTCTTCTATTTATATGAGATGGAGGAGGGTCAATTTGTCCAACTTGACCCCAGGCCGACCTCGACAAATTGCATGTGTGGGCTTCATTTCAGAAACATATTTTTCCTTGTGCAAATTCAGTGATGCTAAGGTTGATTTTGGTCCCTCTCAGAAAGAGGAATTTAATCCAATAATCATCTTCTTCAAATGAGCTGTCCAAAGTGGAATTTGGCCCTAGTTGCACATTTTAACAAGGTCTCAATAGATTGCACTTTCCTAGAATAGGAAAATGTTTCCTCATTGCCATTGGCCCCTATGCACACTATTAAGAGTGGTGCAACAAAATTGCACCCAACAAACTTCATTGCAGAATTGATGAATAATAACATGGATAGATCAATCACACAATATATTTGGCATCTGTGAAATCTAAATTTTGTGTTAACAAAATAGGATGTAGAAGTAAAGGTCTCAATCAAGTTAGTAACTTTGGTACAATGGAAGTAACAATTAAACAATCTAATTGAGGCAAATTACTTAGATTCTTGACTATCTAACTTCCAATTACAAGATTAATGTTTTTTTCTTCATAAGATCAGAGGAGCGCTTTTATATTAATGCATGAAAAAACTTGATTACATCATAGATGGACTTGTCTAGTTTGCCACTGGGGAGACTAAACCAATAACAAAGAAACAAAATTTTCAGAGTGTCCTCATTGTGTTTGACCTGTATGTCTGAGACTTTAAACCAAATACAGGGCCGAATATAGACAAAATTACATGGACTGAGAGACAAGAATACATTTTGTAACAAGTCGTGGCACAAAATTTGAGTTGCGTGAGCTATCATGTTATTTGGTTTTATGCTTGAGTTGGAGAGCAAGAGTCCTCGATTGAGGCTAACGACGACGGGGTGGCACCAAAAATTTGCTTCTAGAGTTTGAGTTTGTCATCCATTTTGTTTGCTTTGTTCTCCATGGTGCCTAATCTTTCCATTATTTCAGACATGCAAATGAGGAGCTCCTGCTGGGTGTTAGTTCGGTCGGTAAGGACTCGACCCATAAGTGTCTTGACATGCCAACATAGGTTGACTGTCTACATGTAGGTAGAAGTCCTTGCTCTAGTGGAATTCCTTGTGTCGGGAATCTAATCCTAGGTTTCTCTCTCAACATGATGATCTAGAACGAATCTTCTTGCCTATTGAAATTTCCCTTCAATGTTGGTAATAACCTGGTGCATGACTTCCAGAATGATACACTAATAACAATTCATTATTGCTTTAGCTGAGGCATGTGCATGGGTGGCATGCAGAGAGAGGGGGGCAGGACTAGACTTGCCCCTTCGACGAGTTGCGAGAGACTTGTTAAACCATGAGTGAAGGGAAATTTACAAGAAGGAAGAACAAAGGGCTGGCAGAGTGAGACCATGGGGGAACAAATTGCTCAGAATGATAGTGGGGGGAGAAAGTTATAATTGTGAGGACATTGAAGTAAGGAAGCTTGCAAAAAAAACATAGCCAAGAAAGGTAACAAAGAAGCAGAATCAAGAATTCCAGATTGGAGAGAGTAGAGAGATCATGAAAAGAAGGCAATCTTGGAATGCATTGTAGGGTGTATCAATTAGAAATTCGAACTTGAGTGATAGAGCTCCTTGCGGGGGCAAGGCACAGATGAATACTGAGAGTTGAGATCCTAGAGGGCTTATTGCAAGCGTGAATGCTAGGAATTGCATTGCGCTTGGCAGCTGAAGTCTTTGGCTTTGCACTGCTGGGAAGTGGGGGTAGTCTCCATGATTTAAAATGTAGCGAGAACTAGCCTTAATTTTCCTTGAGTGATATTGCGAGCAACCCCCCTCTGCTTAAAATGATGGTGGTGTCCTTGACCTTGCAGAGCCATGAATGTCTGCTTGGTTTGCATGGGATGAGATATACGAATCCAAAGGTTACCCATCGCCCTTCGTACGTTTATGCTTGAAATGATTAATGCGATGCCTTGTTTGGAATTGGGATGGTGGCAGTGGGCTTGCCAGACAAGCTGCTAGGTGTGGGCAAGCTGATACCCTTGCTTATGATGATAGAATATCATTATCAACTGGGCAACTTGTTGATTCACATCCTCTGCAGGGCAATTACAAGATTAATGTTACAATGTGTAATGTACAAGAGAAAATATTCATACATGACAATCTATTGTTGTTTGCTTTTGTTAGTAAATTTTGCATTTCACTGCGTGATTGCTAGTATTTTGCATGCTTTCTATGAATTCAACTTGCAATGGAAATCTTTTCTGCAAGAATTGCAGTGCTGCAATTACACTTGAATAGTAGTGTGAGTGATTCGTTCTTCAACTATTAGCAAACCTCCATCTACTATTGTAACACACATTGGGGATGTTGGCATTGGTGTAGTGTTGTGCCCTGATGCAAGTATTGGATTTTGGTGCTATTTTTAAGAATGGAATCAATGCAGAAACTATTCTTGTTTTGGTGTAGAGGGTGTAAAACTTTCCTCCCGTGCTTTTTTGAGGTTGTGTACATATCAATGACCTTTTGACTTGGTCAAATAGTTGATCCTATGAGAAAAATTCCTTACTTAGGAGTTGTTGGTCCCCATCAACTGCAAAATCAGTAAGGTAAACTACATCTTATTCTATTATGTGGTATTCCATTTTTTGGCTAGCAAAATTGCCCTTTAATTGATAAAGACGAACTATATCCAATTGTTAACTAGCTGCTCTACAAAACTATTTTCCCTCAACTTAGTGTCAACATTTGTAGTTGTCCCCTTAAGAAATGCACTAATAATTCCATTTTTGTCCCCATTTAATACCCATGACTGAAAGAGCTTTAGACAAGTTGCATTGAACACAAGATGAATGCTTGTGTATTGTGACAAGGCTAGCCAAAACTTACTATGTTGTATTTTCTTGAAAATGGTGGATGGCTATATTTGAGAGGTTTTAGCTTTTGATCCTTCTATTTGAAGCACACTTTTCGAATGTAAATCCATGGCTCGTCTTCTTGTTGGAATTGATATTTTAATTTTGTGTAGTTCATGTTAGGGGTCTTGCTTTACTTGAATTTTTTTGCAAAGCATCCAGTGCTTGCGTATGAATTTATTAGGTGTGATCCAATAAATTGAATTGCTTGCCCATGTGCAACAAAAGTTCGTTTCTCATCATTGTCACAACTACTAGACCCAATTTGACTAGAATAGGTCTTTAGGTAGAAGTCAAAGATGAACCTGAAAAGGAAAAATGCCAATTGCAACATGCAAGCACAATTCTAGCTTATGCTACACATAAGGGATGTTGAAATCCCAACTCTTTAGGTCTTGTGATTGAAAATGTGCTACAATTGAACATGGTGTGGTTCATTACCTCATTATGCCCATTTGTCTCTGGTTGGAAGGCAATGCTCTTTTTCATCTTCTTGTTTATCAATCTTCATGGGGATTTCTAAAATAACTCAAGAATCTAGTGTCTTTGCTAGAGATTAATTGAAGATTGTAAGCCAAAACACACATATACTTTGTTGAAGAACAATTGTGTTGCAAGTTGCACTGTGATAATTTACTTGAAGGGAATCATTATAACCATTTTGTTGAAGCGATTCAATTGTCGATAGATATGCATTGGTTCTAATGATTGTCAATGAACATAATCGATTGGAAAATGTTGCAAAGGTGGCAATTTTAGGTAAACTTTGCCACCATCTACTCAATTCCTTGCCATTGAAAATGGTGTTGCAGATTTATTGTGATCTTCTCCACTTCAAAGTGTCCTAAATTTTTGAACCAATCCACTTCTTGCAACATCTACATCAAATGTTCACCTTGAAGGACACATTGCTTGCAACATCTATGGTATATTGTCCTTTAGTGGATCATCGTGTAACTCTTCTATCAACAATTTCTAGGGGTTTTGCATGATTGTGTAAATCTGTTTAAAGTTTGGGTAATATTTATAGGTTTTCTTGAATTCGCTGAATCCAAATTGTAGAGCTAGTTTGTTTATTGATGGCCTTGAAAGGAAATCCTCAATAATGTTGGTAGTTCCTTTTCAAGACTTGATGACCATGTTAAATTGTTGTCGATAATTTATGCGTTTCATATGTTGAGAATTCTAAATTTTGCTTAGAGTCTAGATGTATTAGAACCACTTGTGGTCATTGTGCACGATCATCTCCTAGCCTAGCCAACAATGTCATCAATGTTTGTCTATTTGTGCCAAAGCATACTTTGTGTGAACATCAAAATGGTTTAGAATTCTGCTTGAGAAAGTTCTAGTTTGGTATGCTACAAGTCTCTTATTCTGCATCAACAATGTACCAGTTGTATTTTTCGAAGTATCCATTTCTATCTTGTATGGTTGTTGATTGTTAAACAAAGCAAGATGTGGGACAATAACTACCTTGTGCTTGATCTCATCAAATTCTATTTGTTGTGCTACTACCTAGTCAAACTAAACACGATCCTTGGTCGAGGAGGTAAGTGGGCTTGAGTGTTGGAGAAATGTACAATGACTTTATGCAAATAATTTGACATCCCCATAAAACTGTGCAAATTTTATGGTCAAGGACAAATGACAACAACTTCAATTATTTTGAACTATTTTTTCACTTATCATGATGAGGCTAATGTGCCCAGATTTATCATTACGGGGGTACCATTGGCATCATTCAAATTTGTTGCTTTTTTACGAAGTAATCATGAGTGGGGGGGGGTATCTGTTTTGTTAAAGTCGCCTACAATACACCCTTGGCCCCAATTGCTATTGCGTGTGGAGGTGCACATCCACAAGTGCAAGCATAGGTATGCATAAGCGTTCCACTTGGATAGACTTGAACTTGGGTGAGAGCTATATTAGCTACTTGCTTTCATTGACCTAACAAGCCATCATTGACAAGGGCTTCAATTTTAGCTAGATAAATTCTCAAGCCCTTATGATTCACTTAGAATCCAAGGTAGATTAACTTTTGTTCTGAGAATCTATATTTCTTCAAGGTGTCTAACAACTAGTTTTTGTCCAAAGTTGCAAAAACTTGGTTCAGATGATGCAAATGTTCCTCCTACATTTTGTTCAACACCACCAATGTTGTCTATCGAAACTACAAAAAAAGAGTCCACATATGGTTTCATTACTTCATTTTTCATCCACATAAAAGCTATTTGGGAATTAGCAAGACAAAAAGCCATCACTAGCCACTCGCGTAGTCCTTAACGAGTTTGTTTCATGTTGGTTTGGTGGTAGTTGGGCTTCATACCAATCTTATTGATGTATGTAGCTCCCTACAATTGATTTAATGTGTGTTACTGGACCCATGGGGTTTTGATGATGGCTACGCGAATTTGCGTTTTGGATACAAATACAAATATGGATCCACCCAGATCAACGTAGGATCCGCCACATATACAGATCCTTCAAACCTCGAAATGGATCCCATGCTACTCAAACAGACCCTATGCTAGCTAGTCCTCACTTGCTAGATCCTAAGCAAATAACATTAGAGTTTTTGGTTTATTTTTTAAGGATATTTGCCACATGTTTGAAACTCTACAAATTGAACATTCTATTTAGATTTTTAGTTAGATTACTTATTAGCTAAGTAACTTGACACGGGGATTCGTCGGATACGGGGATTCAAGTGTTGGATTCAGACACGTTGACCCCCCGAAATAGGACACATTAGGATACGTTATATATATATACATATATATTAAAAATTAGATATTTATTACACAAATTCATTGATTTCAAACATAGATCTTCATCTAGATGTAAGTTTTACTGTTTACAAAGTAAGTAACATTATAGCATGCATATACATACAAAATTCAAATATATGTCACATAAATGATAAATCAATGATCATAAATTCTAAATTCATAAATGATAAATCATAATACATATTCAATTCATCAATGATCCAATAGGAGAAAGACATGATAGTAATATAAAGACACTGACAGACATGATAGTAATATAAAGACACTGACAGCTGTAGTTTTCTCATTAAGTCATCAAAATCAAAATGTGTTACATAGGTAGTGCAATGCCAATGGCAAATAGAAATAGAAAATACAAAACAACAAGTATACAAGCCTCAAGGCAGTAGGTAGCCCATGACTCATGAGTCATCAATCCTCATAGTCTTCATTAGAATCAACATCACTGTCCTCATCATCATGGTCACCACTGCTCTCCTCATCATCCTCCTCCTCCCTTATATCCATAGTCGTCTCTGCATCTATTGGTGTGGAGGATGACCCCTCTACAGTATCACCATCATCAAATCTAACGGGCTCTAGCACTGGATCATTGAGATCCATGTTGGCTAATGCCAACTCAACACTGCTGTCCAGACCCGTATCATCAGGAAAGTCATCCCACATCTTTGTCTTTCCCTTCAACCACTCTTCCCTCTACTTGTAAATAAGACGAAGGTTGGTGTGCACATACACCATTGTCGCCGCCTTGGACTGCTCAAGCCTGCTCTTCTTAACCCTATACAAATTCCCATATGTGCTCTAATTCCTCTTGCAACAAGAGGATGAAGTCACCTGAGAGAGGAGCCTCATGGCTAACTATTGTAGAGGAGGGCTTGTTGCCCCATGATTTGCCCACCAAGAATAGGGCTTCTTAGCCCCATGTCTCTAATCACATCATATCCTGCAAATCGACCAGTGCCAGTTGAAAACTTTGCAAAGGAATCCTCCATCTCATCAAGCAATGCTCTATCCTGAAAAACCCGCCTGAATGCATCTTTCCTCCCCCTGCGAGATTTCACCATCCATGTGAGGAGGGAATTTGCGGGAAGGTCCACCATTTAGCCACTCATGGCCATAGTATTTTGGGTTCAATGAGTGAGCCAAACAATGTGAAGGTGTGCAATTCTTGTCCCATTTGCTGACAAGAATATCCTGTATAGTACCACAGAAGGCCTCTGGTGATGTCTCATACTCGGGGCACTCACTCTATTGAATAATGCTTCTCACATACTCAATTATGGAATCCCATCCCTCATAAACCTCTCCTAGGATGGGTTTGTCTGTATTTGCAAATCGAAGCAAAGAAATGATAGGGTCCACGATTTGAATAATTAGTTCTACCCTCTCCCACTAAGCATCATCTAGCACTGTGTCCTTCACTCTTTTAGAGGCTAGTTGATCTGTCTTTCTCCAAAAAGACCAAAACTCTGAAATAACCATGGCCTCAAGAATGGTCTTGACCTCCCTCAACCTCTTCAACATGATGAATGAACAGACAAACTGTGTATCAACAATCTTCAACAATGATAGATTGTTGTAATCCTTGTAGATAGTGAGGGAATTTGTATGATTTTGCACAAAGTTATGGATATGCCGTGCATCCTCAATAATGTTACCAATCCAAAGCACATCAGAAGCAATGGATTTCAGTGCTCAGTTCAATGAATGGACAATGCAAGGTGTTCAAAACCCTTGTGGATATTTAACACCCACAATCATGCCAACAACCTTGCAAACAGGTGCATTATCTGTAATGATTTGCACACAAGCATCATCACCTACTTCTTCAATAACTTTAATAAACAACTCAACCATATATTGTGCATCCTTGTATTCTCCAAGTGTATCCACTGCTTTCAAGAAAACTGGACCATTCAAGGAAGATACCATGAAGTTGATGAGTGGGTGTCGTGCTGGATCTGTCCATCTATCAGAAACAATGCTAACCCTAGATGTTGGCCATGATGCTTTAATAGGCTCAAGCATTTTCTGCACCTCTTTTTTTGCCATCATCAACAATGTGGTTCTAAGCTTCTTTGAAACAGGAGGCACATACCATGATGGAGATCCGTGAGTTAGAGCTCGGCACATCTCAATAAATAGAGGTGAGCGTGCAACATTAAAGGATATGAAGTTTTGATAGAAAAAAAAGGCAATGGTGAGATCAAGCTCTTCTCGTTTCTCTTTTTGAAAAATCTTGTCTATTGGACCAAGGAAATTGCCTTTCTTTTTGCTGCTCTTTCCCCAATAGAACTCTCAACTGGAAATTTGGTGGTGCCTTTCCTCAAAAATGGAAGGGGGTCATCATTCCTGGTTTTTTTTGATTTTGCAACGACATTTGCCATACCAACAATGAACTCTTTTTCCATTTCTTTCCTCTTTTGTAAAGAAACTTGTGTACAAGCTCCAGCTCTACAACTTGGTAAAGCCAACAAATGGCCTTTCACATGAAAATATGTGCTTTTGAAAATATTGTGGCAAAAGTTGCATCTCCAATTTACATCGCCTCCTCCCTTCCCCTTGCTGCTTGGCCCATCCTCTCTTGTGACATATTTCCATAAGGGATATTTCTCAATGTTACCTTTAGGAGGAAGTCTTCCCTCAACATTACTTGCAGTAGACTCTGATGATATTGGGGGAGGAGGGGCATCTCCAATGGGGACATTCTTCCCCTTCGTTTGCCCCCTACTTGTTGCCCTTGATTGAGCCATGAATACTGAGAAAAAAAATTAAAAAATAAATAAATAATAATAATAATAATAATAATAATGCACAAATTTGTAAAAGAAATGCATATACAAACTGATGTAATACAAATGCAAAAAAAATAGAGAAGAAATGCACTTACCTGTTGATTGAATCTCCTTGAAAACGCTCCAAACCCTTGGCTCCTTGCCCCAAACTCCTAACAACAAACCCACAATTCACTTCTTGCAAAAAGAATGACCCAAAATGATAAAAAACATAAGCATTTTCGCCCTTTTATGGCCATGCGGGTCCTGATTTGCCAGATTCGTGTCCGGATTTCGTGACACGTTGTGTCCGAATGGGACACGATCTGGATTCGATCATGTCCCATTCGGACATGACATGTCACAAAATTTAGACACGATTTAGGGGGAATAGAATCCGATTCGCCGGATTCGGACACGTGGCCAAAAAATAATGAAACCGGTTTCAGAGCCTATTAGTAATATTTAGGATATATACTTGTATACTTAAGCTATTAATTACCTATAGGGCATATAGCACATGATAATGCTAGCTAGAAGGTCTAACACCAAAATTAAAATTTTCATTTTTCGATAATGCTAACATGAAAGCTTTGAGACAATACATAGATAATAATGTATAGCGTACAAATGATGGCTGTGCCATTAATAATTTATTTAGATCAATCCCACCCACTCTAGATGAAGAGTCCTCTTATAACAATATGATACATAGATTATAGCATGTCCTTAAACAATCTAAAATATTCATTTACCATTGTAACTAGATGGGAATTTTGAGATTTTAAGGCAAATTTCAAGGAAGATGGCAGGCTGATCATGATGCAGAGTTGAAATATTCAAATGATGAGTATGTAGATCCATTTTTGGACATGTAGTTAGATCTACCTTACATCATCATATTGATAGAGTGATCATTGATGATACACTAAATTTTGTATTTATAGTTATCCTTTTTGTATAAAGCATGATACAATCATGATTTTAGTTTTGATTTTAACATTTATATATATATATTTTTAAATTTAAAAAATATATATTATTGTATTTTCTGTACATGGCTTTTTCCCAGTATATTCAGATCTTTGCTTTTCAAAAATCTTGTGGATCCATATTGGGATCTGAATCTAGATCTGTATTCGTATCTGTTTCCTGGCAACTTAGGATTTAATATATCATCAATTTAAGTCAATGTACATTGCTTTTTAATGGTAATCTTAGTAAAAAGCTGATAATCTACACATTCTTTGTTAATTTTTTTATGTTCTATGCTTAAGAGCAATTTACTTCAAATTTTCTTGTCAGCCCAATATCAATGTCCAGTTTAGCAATCACATTAGCATGATGTTAAAATGCAGATAGAACATAAACATAAACAGTAGAAGACAAGTCAAGACAAGAGGACACAAGATGTGGCACCAGCCAGGGACAAACCCCAATGTGGGGAAACCCTTGATCAATTCTTCTTATATTCTTCAATAGTTAATCAGAGAGAGAGATAGTACAAATATACAAAACTGATAATTAATGACAGCAGCAGATAAGGCCTTCAACAGTAAGCTCAATGTATCCTCCTTGCTGTTTAGAAGATCCTCCACATGGCAGCAACAGTCTGCTGCAATCACGATTCAATCTGGTCAACACATTGACCCAACATTCCTCCACAAAGGTGCTGCTCTCCACCATTGTTTGATTGCTGCTCCTGCAAGTCTAGTTAGGGCACAATATGCAGCCCTTAACCCTCTATGCTGACTGCAAACTTGCTGTCCTAAAGACTCCTACAAGTTGCCCATCAAACTGACTTAACACATACAAGATACATTCCAAAATTTGTGCACTAGCTAAGTGTTCTAGGGTAATTAGGCTGCTGCAGTTCTGGACTGGTTAGGCACCCAACCACAGTCCCTAACATCCCTCAAACTAACCCAGAATTCCTTCCTCTTGCTGCAGCTGTCCCTCAATAGGATGCTGCCATCCATGCTGATCCTTTAGGGCAGTTACAAGCCCAGCGCATGGACTTGACACCCGAAAACTGTTGCTGCACCCTCCAGCAAACCCTCCTTGCTTCGGCCTCCAAGAACAGTCACTCTGTCCTCTAAACGGACCCCTGAAATTGGCCTCAAATGACCTCACTGTCCAGACTTCTTCTTGCTACAGCTAGGGCTTGCTTTAGCTGCAGTTAAGGGCTTCTTCTACCTTTCCTCTTGCGGCAGATATGGCCTCTCGTTGCTGCGGAATTATGGCCTCCTTTTGACAGTGAATTAGGGCCTCTTGACAGCGTGTGGATGACTGCGTTTTAGGCCTCCTTTAGACAGCGGATTAGGGCTCCTTTTTGGCTGCGTATTGGAGCTTCCTTTGACTGCGGCTAGGGCTGCCTTCTTTGACTGCGGCTAGGGTATGATCTCCCCTCTAGGACTGCGGCCATATCTATCTCTTCACCTGCGGCTAGGTCATGGCTAGATCTCCTCTAAGACAGCGTATAGGGCTTCTCCTTAGGACAACGTATAGGGCTTCTCTTCTAGACCTCTCTTTCCACCAAAACCCAAACGAGTGGAGAGAGAGATCACAAGAGATGAGTGTGTGAAATGACTTGAAGACCTCTCCATTACATAATGCAATGTTGAGGATAAGTTGGGGTAATTTGGTTGTTGGCTGACCTTGACAAATTATCAATAATACAAATAAATTCATATCTCCATGAATACATGTCGGAATCGGATGATCTTTAGATCAATCCTACATCTCTCGAAGAGAGGAATCCAAGAAAAATATCAGTTGTCATAAATAAGATGATACACATGGAGTTTGGCCCTAGTTGCCAATTTTAACATTCTTCAATTAACAACTTTTTTCAAAATCGACATAATGGTCGATGCCCTTGGAGAAGAACTAGGATGAATATGTCCCTTATATAACAAATACCTAGATGTGTTTCTTTATCTCCTTATTCGTTGAGAATGATCGTAATCAAAATGTTTCATTTGGCAAGGCTACTCTTTGTTACAAAATTACAAATCAATCCAACTTTCAATAACAAGTTTTGGAGGCACACCTTTTGGCTCATTGGAGAATTTTGCATGGTGATGGATGGGCTTTTCACCTATTGTTTCCCCCTTAGCAATTTTTTTCTTGTTTAATTAGGCTTGAGTTGTGATTGTGTAGGCATGTGCCCCCAAGGGCTCTATTCTTGCACCAAATAGAAATTGTAGTCTTATCTTCTTTCCCAATGCTAATTACAAGTAGTCTAGAATTTTGTGAGGCCATGATGAGCTATTGTAGTCGTGTCCATGATGAGTTATTGACCTTCAATTGTAGAAACACATGTTAGTGGTATTGGATCTTTCTGTAAAGTTATTGCATTGGCCTATCCATCCTTCTTTAGTCAATATTGGTGTTTGCACCTTTGGTAGATATCTATCCCATAACTAAGGATTGTTGAAGATTCCATTGAACACATCCAAAGGGAACCACATCAAGCTCTACCTCATCAATGTATTCCTTAAAGATGGCAAAACTTCACCTTGTACTTATGCTAAACACACATGGCCTTCTTCTTGCTAGGGGAACCCAATGAGTGGGGTTTAGATGTGGTTTACTCGACAAATTATGCTTCTTTATTATTGCTTCTTGGATCATTGTGGATACCATTTTTTTTAAAATCTTTATTCACATTTTTTATTTTGTTTATTTATTTGGATTTTGAATGAAAACAACCTCTCTTGCCTTGAATGATTGGGATGAACTATAGACATTAAACATATTACTTTGCTTGTATAGTCAGCATTCACGATCTCCTTCTAACATTGTTTAGGCTATGAAAACTTGGGGTCTCTTATATAGATGCATGCTCCAACATTCCTCTGTAGGATATCCTCTACACATCCCATAAATGCAAAATCAAACTCTTTTCTTCCTAACATTTGTGGCATGATGTCAATTGGGTCTAGCTTCGATGGTTGAGAGGAGTGTTATCCTGCCAAGGTTACTTGGGAGCAGGAGCGGGGAGCGGCATTTTCAAAAGCTCTTGAGTCGGGAGTGAATCAGGAGCGAATATTTATATAATATATATTTTTATATATTTTGATGCATATATGTCAACAAAAGCATGTAGAATGATAAATTAGATATAAAAAGCATAAAAACATGGATTAAACCACATATAACATCAATCATCTAGAAGTTATAATCTTTATCAACCACGTCCACAAGTTACAAGTTCTCATTTATATAGCATGTAAGGGCGCACATAACCAAAAGAACATCGAGTGCAATCCATCTCTGAACTGAAAATACATCAACAAATATGCTCTACATGGCCTCTAGCATCCAAAAAAGTCATGCTACAACAAATAGCTACATATCGTCAAAATCATTGCCTATCTTGGGATCTTCGCCATTAATATCACCTTCTAAGCAATTAACATAAGATAGAAAAAATGTAGCATGTCAAGTCAAGATTTCGTTTGAGTGATGGGTACATTTTTAGTAGGGTTATGATAGAGGAGTTCGACAACCAATGTCACTAACATTAAGGTACATAGAGGGCTTGGTGCTCTTGATTGAATACGAGTTCCATATCCTAGTACATGACAAAATTCTATGGAAACATTGCAATCCCCCAATCTTGAAATCTTGAAAAATTGATAAGTATGTTGGATTTTGAGTGAGATCTAAAATTCTACTTTCTCCGTATGAAATCAATGAGGTTAGAACCACTCTCAAACATCTTGAGTCATTTCACGGTAATGTTAAAAATTTAAGTAAAAGGATGAGAATGAAAGATAAAGGAGAATTTCAATTTTACTTTAAGAATTTAACATTACTATGAATTGCATATCAATACTAGGGACATAAGCTTGAATATTAGGCTGCCCTACTTAAAAATTCTCGTTTCTTTGAATTTTTTTTTTTTTTTTTTGACGTTTGGAACATCTTTGTGACAAAATTTTTGTGAAAAAACCAGGGATCGATTTTTATTAGTTGCCGGAGCATGCTCTCGATTCGCTCCCACTCGGAGCACTCTCTGGGAGCGATTCGAAGGGGGGGAGGGAGCCACTCCTCCACAACCCTCCACCTAGGTTCAATTCCCACAAGTGACATGTTTGAGCTCTTATTGAGTATATTATTGTAAATGGCCTTGAGCCTTGTGTTGACAAAGCCTTGAGCTTTTGTGAAACTTGGTTTATGTTAGGCATCATCATTTGAATGAGGGGAAGTGCCCATTGGGTTCCTTGGGATGTGTATTTCACAAAACCATTTGCAGAATGTTGTCCTTACTCAAAATCCTTGATGTTGCCTTTTTGCTGCATGGTACCATAGAAAATATTCTTTGTGCCCTCTTTGAAGTGGCTATTGTTAACTTTGGCCTAGAACTTGTGCCAACTTGTTTATGTGGCTTTACATAAGGCATCTTGCCTTTTTGCTGCATAGTACCATAGAAAATATTCTTTGTTTCCTCTTCTGAAGTGGCTATTGTTAACTTTGGCCTAGAATTTGTGCCAACTTGTTTATGTGGCTTTACATAAGGCATCTTGCAAAGTTTGATATTGAACATTTTGAACACCTTTTGAATTGGGTTAATCATTTTTGTAATGAACTTTGTCACTAGCTTAGGTTCTTCAACCATGACCTTGAGCCGAATGGTAAAAACAATTGAACTCTTGATTTAGGCATGTATCCATTGGTTTGAATTTACTGGTAGCCATTCCCATTGCATTTGTTTCTTCATATTGTTAACTAGGTAGACTGTAGAACTTGTCCTTGACAAGAGTCTTAAAGTTGTTTCTCATGACATTCTTAGTGGCTCCATGGTTTTGTTTTTGCCCCCAACGGAAGGCTTGAGATAGATTACCACCTTCTCAAAGTGGCATAGTTTTGTAGGCTCTGTTATTTGGGTTTGAGACCAAGTAGCACTTTATCTTTTGTTGTCTTTTGCACTCTGAGTTTGGAGGGAGATTTCACACTCTTTATAGGGGCTTGCACTAGTCTCTATCAACATTCTTGAGATATTATGACTCACAATGCCTTGCCTTATGCAGTAGATATTATGACTTCAAACGCGTCCACCACTCATACACATTATGTCAAGAGCATGATTAGAGCAACTTAAGAGAGTCGCTAGTCTTCCTAGTGATGCCTTGCTAACTTCTTCATTTTTATTTGGAGTTTCCTGGCCATGGATGTTAAGAGTATTCCTTTCAGTGCCTCCGTCTAGGGGTGGATTAGGCTTATGCCACCCATGTTTACTCAATAGGGCCTACTGGTCTAGGGCACTCTTTGGGGGACATTATTTTGTAGGCATGACGTGGTATATGGATATTTGCAAAAGCGAAATTTGGCTCATGGGGGATTTGCGAGTCTTCTTAAGTCATAATAGAGCCAAGTGCCTGGCTTGAACTTGGCTTGAGACTTCGCTAAACTGACTAAGACTTGACTAGACTAGGCTTAGACTAAGCGAAACTTGGCCTAGACTTGCTAAACTCGATGTTGATTCAAATTATATTTTTGAGTTTCATCAAGCCTTGAGCTGAGTTTTTCTGAGCCCTCTTCTAGTGGAGTCTTTGTTGAGTCCAAACTATTCAACTTTGATTTGCATTATTGCATGGGATTCAAAGAATGAGTTCCTACTCACTCCTCTCTTGTTATTGGCTTTATTTCAAGATCGACTTTATCTTTTCATTGACTCTACTCCACTTTTAGGGTTTTCATAGCCCTAGGTTATTATGTTTCATTTCATGTTGTTATTGTACTGCTTTTATTATATTTCTTCTTTTGGGGGCCTCTTGTATGGTCTTTTCTCTAGCATAATCTCTAGCATATTTTTAAAAACCGACTGATATGAATCAGTAAGCAGTCAAATCTGCCGGTCAATAATCTGCAGGCAATGACTCGATAGAAAAATCTGATTTGGGGACTGATTGGTACCAGTTAGGTACCAAATCAGCCAGTTTGGTGCCTAACTGGTACTAGTCGGCTGATTTTGCTCCAAACTGGGCCAGTTAGATCTCACATGTGTGGCCTGTGCGGGGAATCTGGGATCCACAATGTCAATTTTTCATGTGGTTTTTGAGGAAACTAGGGATTGTCTCTCCCAAAACAACCCCCCCTGGCCATATAAACAACCCTCCCCCTCCTAAACCCTAAATCTAAACAAAAAGCTTAACTCAACCTTAACACTACTGCCAATTCCTTTTACTTAAAATTTTAACATTACTGTTAATTGTTTTCAGATGTTTGAGAGTGGTTCCAATCTTGTCGTACTTCATATGTAGAAAGGAGAATTTCATATCCTACTCAAAATTTAGTAGACTTAAACAATTTTTAGGATTGTTAGGATTGCAACATTTTCATTAAATTCTATCATGTATGAGGGGATGGGATTGGCATTTAATGAAGAGCATGTACCTTGATGTTGGTGGTATTTATTTTTGAACTAATCTGCCATGCCCTTAACAAAAATGTGTGATTTTTTGAGTGCAAATTATGCAAACACTTATTTCTAAAACTTAATAATTAGTTCCAATGATGTAGATGTTTATTTAGCACTTCAATGTATCATTAAGCAATTATATATTCAAAAATTCAACCATAAAGACAATGAAACAGTAGAGATTAGAATGCACAAGAGAGACAAAAAGTTTACCCTTGGGAAAACCCACTTGGGGGCAAAACGAAGAAACCTTCTTCTTAGAGAAATATTCAGTTCAACATGAGATACATCAAAGTTGAGGTCAAGGTCACGCTAACCAGCAAGATGGTTTCTACAAGACAACCACAAGATGTTAAGTCTAACCTCTTCCACTTGTCCACCAAAGTCCACCTTGAGTAGCTCGATCAATGTCTCACAGAAAACTTGGGTTTGATCACAGCTTCATTTCACAGGCAACTCAGACTTGATGACAGTCTTCACTCCACAAGAACTCTGACTACTTCACAAGAAACTTGTACTGTTATACAGACTTCTCTTTATAAGAAATTTGGACTTGATCAGACTTCTCCTTACAAGAACTTGAGCTTGTTTCCCTGCTAGATCAGACATCCCTTCACCAATAACTTGGACTATGTCACAGAAGGTGTCTCAGACTAACACAGAGAAGTTTCAGACTGTACCACTGATCAGTCTCAGACTATACCACGGAACAATCTTGGACCAATTCCACAAAACAACTCGGGCTTTGATCACAGAAAATCTCAGATTGCACCTCAGAAAATCTTGGACTAGAGCCTAAAAAACTATTGGACCTGTACCTCAGAAAATCTCGGATCTGTGCCTCAGAAATTTCGGACTGCAGTAGACTCTTTTCACATGTGGGAGAAGGATCTTTCTTCTCCTATCTTGGCTATCTTCTGCACCTTGTCTTGGCCTTCTTATCTGTAAAGTTTTGTAGATGTTCTATGCTAAGAGCAATTTCACTTTTCTCACAGCAATCATACAAGTAGATAAGCAAAATGCAGATAGAACATATAAGCAGATCTTACAGAAGACAAATCAGAAACAAGAAAAATGTATGTGTTCGTTTCGGCGGTCAACAGGATGCTTCAACCAGCAAAGTCTCCTTTGGTCAGCCAGCCCGGCATGTGTCACAACCAATGTTGCACAAAGCGCGATCGGGATTTAATCGGCGCCGGGAAAAAAGCGGAAAAAATCGACAAAAGCGGGAAAAAAGCGGAAAAAAGCGGGAAAAAAGCGTTTGGCACAAAAATATTCATTTTTTTTTTTTTTTTCAATTTTTTTAATATCTAAACCATCTACAACATAAAATAAATACATTGACACATAAATATGATAAAAAAACTAATATATAAGATGTTTAATATCATTTCTAGTGCTAAAATCACACATAACATTGAATCATGTCCTGAATAGTAAGTCCTGAGTCCCAAGTCCAACTCAGCCTCAAAATATCAACAAAAAATATGATAATGTATCTCATCATGTCATAATGTCATATACAATAAAATGAAAGTCTAATCCTATTGATTTCCTCTGCCCCTCTTGCGAGAAAATGGCACAGCTTTCTCTTTCCATCTAGATGTAGAAGCTGGTGCCTGTGCTGGTGGAAATGGCAGTGGAGTCTGACGTGCTCTAGAAGCTGAAGAACTAGTAGTAGCAGCTACAGGAGGCTTAGGTGGACGGAGACCACGTCCTCTACTGGTGGTAGTGGTAGCCCGGGTAGCCCGGGTAGGCGGTGTCACCTCCTGCTCCTGCTCCTCCAACTCCTCCTCCTCCTGCTCCTGCTCCTGCTCCTGCTCCTCCTCCCCCTCCTCCTCCCCCTCATCCTGCACTAACCAATCCTCAGTGGGATCCATGAGAGGCCTCTCGGTCTCAACCCTCCATTCAGCAGTGGTGTCAATCCCATCCAATGAGGTGGCTTCCGTATCAGGTGTCTTACTCTTCTCTAGTTGTCTCACCCACAATCGAAGATTGTAGTAGACATAGACCATGTCATTAAGTCTATGGGACTCCAACCTGTACAAAGTTCATGAAATAATAATTAATAATTAATATTATAAAAAAAATATTGTTTAAAACTTTAATGAATTCAAAAATTTATTTGGAAATTTGCAATATTTTAAATGTTTAAGTGTTAACCTATTGCGCTTCTTGTTGTGTATTTTTTCAAATACACTCCAATTGCGCTCACATCCCGAGGAGCTGCATGTTTGGCTGAGGATGCGTACGGCAAGATTTTGCAAAAGGGGTACTCTGCCACCATACATCTTCCACCATGCGTCTACAACAAAATTACAAATAAAATTTTAAATAAACATAAGAAAAAAATGGAATTTGAAGAAACAATGAAATTTGAAAGTTGAAACAAAGTTACAAAGTACATACTACAAACTAAAAAATACCTGGCATTTTAATCGTCCTATCAATGACAGCCATCTCAAAGCCAAATGTGCCACCTGACAACTTATATTGCTCAATTTGTCTAGAGATCTCCATACGTTCTTCTGGAGATCTCACCATCTTCTGGACACAGGTTAATAATCCTTCCACGACCTCAACATCAAAATTAAACCCACATGCATAAGAAAATGCAGGGTTCAGGAAAAGCCCAGCAGCATGAATGGGACGATGGAGTGTGTTGTTCCATCGCTCATCAATGACTTCCCATAGAAGGAGTTGTCTCTGAAACCCATCATCTCCCTTATCATCATAGTAGGACCGAATGGCTTCTTTGGCCCTGTCCATGGCTTCATACAAATAGCCCATTGCGGGCTTCTCACCATCAACCAATCGAAGAACCTTTACCAAAGGTTCTGTAACAGCGCACACCTCCTGCACTCCCGCCCAGAAGTCTTCCTGGTATGAAACTAGTCTGCAGACGGCCTCTCCTTCTGGTTTGCGGCTCATTGACGAAGCACGCCACTCCTCTGAAAGAAACATTCTCTTCAAATCCCACATAGAATTCAAGAGGGATTGAAGAGATATGAAACTCGTCGCAAACCGTGTAATGGCGGGGCGCACCAACTCTTTGTTGTTGGTGCATTTTCTCATCAAGCTAAGCACAGATGTGTGATTGTAAATAAATTTTGTGATGCTTTTTGATGAGTCAACAACCTCTTTGACAAAGGGAATTTTCCCTATGTCCTCTAACATCAAATCAATACAATGGGCAGCACAAGGTGTCCAAAATAAAGCAGGATGCCTATCCATAAGCATTCTACCAGCAGCAACATAATTTGCAGCATTGTCCGTTATGACTTGGACAACATTTTCTGCACCCACCTCCAAAATAAACACATCCAGCAAATCACATAAAGTTCTTGCATCTTTGATTTGATGAGTTGCATCAACAGATTTGATAAACATAGTCCCCTTGGGACAACTAACCAAGAAGTTTATAAGGGTTCTCCCCTTTTGGTCAGTCCAACCATCTGACATAACAGTGCATCCTGTTTGTGCCCATGATGCCCTAAAATCCTCCAATCTTTGGGTGCAGTCACGCTTTTCATCTTGAAGAAGCCGGCCTCTGAAATTATGAAGAGAAGGGATTTTGTACCCCGGGCCAACACTGGCAATAGCATCAACAGTAGGTTGGAAAAATGGATTACTCCTTACAATGCTGAAAGGAATATCACTCCAGAGGAGAAATTTTGTCATCAACTTGTCAGCTTGTTCTTTTTCAGTTCTTTTTAGCATTGAACCAATAGTTGGTTGTGAACCAGGTGTGGTTCGAGGAACAAAATATGATGATGCAGCTACCGGATTGACTGACGCTGCAGTAGAACCAGTGCCACTTGGCCCACTTCCTTCAACTGACCTTTTTAGTTGCCTTTTGAGTTCTTCTTTGGCATCTCTAGTGTGCTCTAATTCTCCCAATGCTCTCATGGCTTTTTGGATAATTTCAGCATTTGTATTTAGACAGGGCCCCACATCATGTCCAGGGATTTGTGCAAGGTGGAACTTCAACCTGTACACCCTCCCGAATATTTCCTTTCCACACAACTTGCAATACAAGTTTTGTCTATCATTCGGAGTTTTAGGGTCACCATATTCCCAGAAAGGATCCAATTTCCTTGGCATGTTTGTTTTTGAATTTTGAATTTGCACAATGCAAACCTATGGAAAAAAAAGGATTAGGAAATAGGAATTTAGGATTACATAATACAAATTACAATTTAGCATTTGCAAAATTACAAGTTAATTATTTCCAAAATCCCAATTTCTAAACCCAAGTTACCCAACCAAATGCCAATGGCAAATGCCAAAAAACAATGAAAATTCAAAAAAAAAAAACAATGTTTAAAAAAAATGAGAAAATAAAAATAAAAAATTGGTTCTCATAGTCATAACAAATTACCCATCCCAAATCAATGAAAAATTTCAAAAAATTCTTTAAAAACAATGAAAACCAAAGTTTTTATAGAAGCAAAACCAAAAAAAATTAATCTACATACCTCTTTTATGGAAAAATTGGTGATCTTGGCTTGGATTCCTCCTAAAAACGCTTGGATTCGCTCCCAAATCCGACGGAAACCCTTCAGCTCCTCTCCCTCACCTCTTCTCCTCCTCCTCCGCGCGGCGACAGCACAATGAATTAAAAAAAAATCGAATTTGCCATATAAAACCCCGCTGCCCGCGCCTCCCGCGATTTTTTGCGTAAAAATCGCGATTTTTTCGAAAAAATCGCGATATTTTCAAAAAATCGCGATTTTTTCGATAAAAATCGGTATAAAAAAAAGTGGCGATTTTTACGGATAAAAATCGCGATTTGATCGGGCAGATGAAAAATTCGCGATTTTCCGATAAAATCGCGATTTTAACAACACTGGTCACAACAACCCTCCAACCAGTAGATGAGTCAACCCAAGTCAGTTCTACAAAGGTCAATGAGATGTGAGTTGTGTTCAAATTCTCTCCAACTTTTCCTGTATATATATCCATCAATGAGGGTGTGTGACACATCTGTTGGGCATGTGAGCCTACATTACAAAACTGGCTGACCTTGCACATATAATTTATTAAGAATAATAAATTCAAAATATAAGTTCTGCTCATCGGATTAAGACTATTTTTATATGGATTTTACACCTCTCAGAAAGAGGAATCCAACAAAAATATTAGCCTCTTAATCTGAGCATCAGAACATGGAGTTTGGACCTAGTTGTCCAATTTTAACACTCCCTCTCAACTAGGGAGAACTCCATCTATTAGTGCAATTAACATCGTGAGTCATCCCGCCGAAACTTGCTTTGCTGGCTTCTTTATTTCAGAACAGAAGTGGGTCAGTCACAAAGACATCATTCCCCGACTGACATAATCAGTCCAGAGGTCCCAGACCTCACAAATCTTGATCCCAGATCAAGTGGTTGGACCATGCCATCCTAGATAGAGAGTACGGCAATCTCTGATGCGTCCATCAGTCTTTGCTAATAGTCTCTAGCTTTTCCACACCTCATTGGCCAAATGAGAGGTACTTCCCATGAGCCCTGAACTCAATGGGTAGGATGCATACGGGGCACAGATTAAATGAGTGGCGAACCAGCTCAATAATCACAAGGGTGGGGCAGAAGCATTATGAGTGCTTATAGCTCCGAGAAGCTATCCCCAAAGCCCCCCAGAGCTCCCAGAGCTCATTGTCCAACAGGACCCCAATCATAGGGTCTTTCCACGACACCAAGACTCTCACGGAAGGTTAGGAACTTGACCTTCCCCAGGGGCTTAGTGAGAATATCCGCGACCTGCTCATCAGTTCCTATATGATCGAGCCTTACGGCGCCTCGCTGTACCATATCCCGGATAAAGTGGTACCCGATATCAATATGCTTGGATCAGTCGTGGAACACAGGATTCTCAGTCATACGAATCCCACTCTGATTATCACAGTGGTATCTAGCACATGTTGGAACAGCTCACTAAAGAGCTTCCTCAACCAAACTGCTTCACAACAGGCCATACTAGCAGCAATGTATTCGGCCTCCGCGGTGCTCAAAGCCACCGACTTCTGCTTCCTGCTCATCCATGAGATCGAAGCAGAACCAAGATTGAAACAGCATCCAGATGTGCTCTTACGATCCACCACACTGCCAGCCCAATCGGCATCAGTATATCCCCGGAGTATCACACTCCCGGCAGTGTATCTCAGCCCATGGTTTATCGTGCCCCGAAGATATCTCAAAAGATTCTTGGCACCAACCCAGTGAAAATGATGAGGCTCAACCATCTGTTGACTCAAAGTATTCACTGCAAAACATATGTCCGGACGGGTGTTCACTAAGAACATCAAAGCTCCTATGAGTTGACGATACTCAGTAGGATTGGCCAAGATAGGCCCTGCAGCGCTGCCACTCAACTTCTTGAAGTTGAGTTCCATTGGTGTCGACACGGACTTACAGTCCACCATCCCAAATCTTTCTAGAAGCTTCACAATATACTTTCCTTGAGAAAGGAAAATCTCTCCAGGTCTCTGCCAGACCTCCAGGCCTAGGAAATAGTGCATCAGTCCTAGGTCTTTCATCTCGAACTCAGCAGCAAGCTCCCTCTTACATTGATGAATGAGAGGGTCATCACCTGTCAGGAAGAGGTCGTCCACATACAGCACTAGAATGAGAGGCTTTCCTTCCTCAACCTTAAAGTAAAGGTTTGGATCAGCATTGCTTCGAGTGAAGCCCAGCTTCATCAAGTAACTATCCATCCTCTCATACCAGGCTCTGGGTGCTTGCTTTAACCCATAGAGGGCTTTCTTCAACCTGCAGACATAAGTGTCTCGATCTTGAACTTCAAATCCCAGAGGTTGTTCTACATACACCTCTTCCTTTATTGCACCATGCAGAAAAGCGGTCTTGACATCCATCTGATGAAGACTCCATCCTTGCGTAGCAGCAAGGGCTATGATGGATCGGATGGTGGTATATCGAGCCACAGGTGCAAATATATCGTCATAGTCAATTCCTTCCTTTTGAGAGAAGCCACGGGCAACAAATCTTGCCTTAAACTTTTCAGCACTCCCATCAGATCCATGTTTAATCTTGTAGAGCCATTTAGCGGTGACAACAGATTTGTCCTTTGGTCTCGGGACCACATCCCAGACATCATTCTTCATAATAGCCTCATATTCTTCATGCATAGCATCCTTCCAGACTTGATGCTTGATGGCTTCCTTAAAAGATCCAGGTCCAGATTGTATAATAGTACTCATGGCAGCTAGATACCCTTGGTATCTACACGGCTTCTTGCTTTCTCGGAATGTTCCCCTTGGGGCAGCATGACCCTCAGCATCTTCGAGGGTGTCCCTGAGCCATGATGGCCTCTTTCCTAGAGAAGGGGAAGGATCAATAGGGTCCATTGGCCCTTCAACATCAGGCATAGTCTCATCCTGGGTTCTTCCAGATTTCCAGGTCTTTCTTCATGGTTTTCTTCAGATCTAGGAAGATCTACTACTTTCTTCAGGGAAGCATCTTCGTCAAAAGTGACATCATGGCTTATCTCTACTTCCCTTTGACCAGGTACATAGACTCTATATGCCTTAGAAATCTCACTGTAGCCCACAAACATTCCTTTCTTCCCAGTAGCATCCAGCTTACTTCTCTTTTCTTTCAGCACATGAAAATAGACAGGACATCCAAAAAATTCTAAAATGTGAGGCATCAGGTTTCTTACCAGAGAAAACTTCTTCGGGAGTTTTGGAGTCCAAAGCGGAATGAGGGCATCGGTTTTGAATGTACACAGCAGTATTTGCAGCTTCTCCCCACAGAAACTTTGGAAGACCCTGGTCACATAGCATGGCACGGGCAGCTTCCACAATAGTCCTATTCTTGCGTTCAGCAACACCATTCTGCTCAGGAGTATATGCAGTGGTAGTCTCCCTCTTAATGCCAGCTTCTAATTACAACAGAAGTCAACACTTTGACTTTTGATATCTACAGAGATCAGTTGAAGACATATTGCTTCAACTGATTCTCTAAGGTGACTGCTTCAGCTATCCATTTTGTCCATTAGTTGCATCTTACAGTGGAGCACCATCTCATCTGCCTTCATCATCATGCTGCCCATTATTCTGCATTTTCCATTATTATGCAACCCTATTCATCATCATGCTACATGCTGCCCATGCTGCCCATGCTAATATGAATCATCATTATGTTGCTGCCTTAAGGTTGTCTTATGTGCCACGCTGTCACTTACAATACGCAAAGGTTTACATGTTGTCCATCTAGACTACCTCACACTGTCAACAGGCTTGTGACAACGTTTGAGAGGCTCATCCTTAATGAGATCGGGATTGCATCTTTGAGTTCTGATATTATAACCAAGAATTACTACTGAGGATATATGAGCTAGCAAGAGCTCAGATCAATACACAAATATATATTGAACTATATGTATGCCAAAATATGCTTTGGCCCAGAACGTAAGAGAGTTCTAGCTGCATATATTGACAGCGTATATGGTGCTCTTCATGCGTATGACTCTATTACAAGACTGTGTTCTTCATTACAGGACTGTATCTCCATGCTATGCGTATATCATGACTGTCTTCCCTTACAGCGGTACTACAACATGTATATTACTATGTATATATATATTTCCATTTGCTGCATATATGTACCTCAGTTATTTGCTGCGTATATATTGCCTGCGTATACGTAGTCATTGCCAGCGTATATATGAATACATACACAATGTATTGAACAGCGTATTCATGTCCCATCGACCTGCGCGTGTATTTATTGAACAGTGGAATAGGTATCTGCGTATATGTATATATATATTTCCATTTGCGGCGTAGGTTATCTCGATGATCAGCGTGTATATATTTACTGTGGCTAGCAATGCATATACTATGGCAAGGTCTTCATTTCCAGCAGCTTCGTTATTCCTCAACTGCGGCTACCCTTCCTTTACTGCGGTTGTCACAGTTATAATTTGCCATAAATATGTAGAATGGCCATACCTGTTCCAAACCGTAAAATGGCCATCCCTGTTCCAGACTTCATGAAGAATGGGCATACCTGTATAGCGTATATATGTATAGAATGGCAGAGGAATGCGTGAACAGGTCTTGTTGACTCACTGCGTCTTATTGACCCATTGACTGCGTTTCTTCATAGCTCCGTTGCTTTTGATTGCGTATGCATTCTTCATTGACTGTGAGGGATCTCGACGATGGTTTCGTTACTGCGGCTGACTGTATCACTGCGGCTATCATGTTATGCATGCGGCTCTACCTGCGGTTCTTCCGTGCTTGTTATCACTGCGGCTACATGCACATGCTTCCGTGGTATTTCAAAGTGTAAGGCCCGCGTTCAAGGCTGCGTTCAAAATGGCTATGAACTTTGTGCCTCCCCTAGCCGCTCTGGTCAATCAGCCTCAGTTCAAACTTAGCCCTCACATCAGTGCCCTCGCTGACCAAAGCCACGAAAACCGAAACATACAGAGAATTGTCTTCAGGGTTTTTTTTCCGTCGGGGTAAAAGTAAATGGCCCAGTCGTATCCTCCGACGCTGAAAGTCTCGCTCGCAAGGAAATTACCGACACCCATGCTCTTGGCCAGAGAAAATCCCACGATGGTTAAATCGTGGGATCCTTTTACGGTGTCTGCCACATAACGGGATTCCGTGTTTGTGGGATTCCTGCCGTACATTCCCGTGCCGTAGACAGCTTCTGCGAGCTGTTCTTGGAGGGAATTTAAAGCTCTCCTCATTGCGACAACGCCTCCTGTCAATTAATTGTTCTTGACCGTCGAAAACTCAAGGAGCCTTAAATTTTTTCAATTTTTTCTGCGATCCACTGGTTTATCCGTTCCCGCGATTCGAACAGTAGACTCGAACCCATCTGAAATCTCAGAACCATCCATTTCCTGCGTATACATAACTCCAGCATATGATTGCATAGCGTATGACTTCATGACTGCGTTCTCCCTTAGGGCATCATACTAGGCCGGCGTAATCTAGTGTGAATCTCCTTCTCCAAAACCCAAGACGTGGAGAGGAGATCACTTGAAGTGAGTTTGTCTTCACCTCAGCTCTGATACCATGTAAAGTTTTGTAGATGTTCTATGCTAAGAGCAATTTCACTTTTCTCACAGCAATCATACAAGTAGATAAGCAAAATGCAGATAGAACATATAAGCAGATCTTACAGAAGACAAATCAGAAACAAGAAAAATGTATGTGTTCGTTTCGGCGGTCAACAGGATGCTTCAACCAGCAAAGTCTCCTTTGGTCAGCCAGCCCGGCATGTGTCACAACAACCCTCCAACCAGTAGATGAGTCAACCCAAGTCAGTTCTACAAAGGTCAATGAGATGTGAGTTGTGTTCAAATTCTCTCCAACTTTTCCTGTATATATATCCATCAATGAGGGTGTGTGACACATCTGTTGGGCATGTGAGCCTACATTACAAAACTGGCTGACCTTGCACATATAATTTATTAAGAATAATAAATTCAAAATATAAGTTCTGCTCATCGGATTAAGACTATTTTTATATGGATTTTACACCTCTCAGAAAGAGGAATCCAACAAAAATATTAGCCTCTTAATCTGAGCATCAGAACATGGAGTTTGGACCTAGTTGTCCAATTTTAATATTATCCTCTTCTTTGATTAGAACAGGTGTCTTTTTGTGTGAAATTGAATTGTGCCTTTGAAGGGAGGATGAATCACTTATTTATATGCACTCGAAGGGGTCTGAATGGGTGTCTCTTGGGGCAGAGCCGACTTGATCACATATAGGCCGACTTGACATCTTGTGGTGTCTAAAATCCAAATTTAAAAATTCAATTTCCCACTTTTAAAAAGGCCATGAAGAACATGCCTTATACAAATATTCTTTTGACAAATCAATAAATAAATTCTCTTTTATCACAAGCATGAAGAACATGCTAAATATAATTTTTCTTTCATCACAAATATAATTTATAATTTTTCTTTACAAGTACAAATTGGACATTATGAAGAGCGACCATAGTTACAAAATTCAACAAAATATACCCTTCACTAAAACTAAAATAATTGCTTAGGCATGTTAAGGATTTTCTACCATATTATAATGTTGAGGAGATGAACCCTTCACTCAAACCGAAATCATTGATTGGGCATGTTAATCTTTTTCAATTTCTACCGTGTTGTAAGATTGAGGAATCCAAGTCTAAAGACCAATCCGGATGATGTTTATGTAGCTCTTGTTAACGATCCCATTTCTATTAGTGATGAATTAGTCATGAGTTTAATGAGTGATTACATTTTTTTTGGTTGGCTTGAACCGTGGGGGATTTGAACCTTTAATCTCACAGTTTACATAATACTTCATAACATGGTGGTCACCAATTGAGCTGCCCCCCATGGGCTAATGAGTGATCACATTGATTAGTGATTTGTAGTAGGCTGGTGGCCTAGTAGCTTGTAGCATTGTTTTGGACTCTAGAGGCCATTTAGAGCCTCATTGATTATGTGTTTTGTTTTTGATGTGAATTGCACTCAGTGCCATTTTGATATATATATATATATATATATCTCCTTACATGGTATATAGATGAGCAAACTTTGCATAGTTTGTCTCTAATTGTTTGGAATCATGGTCTGATTTTTTTTTCATAAACAAATAATTATTTTATTCATTTTTTTTCAAATCCGGTTCACTGAATCTGGTTCAATCTGGTTCAAATCCTGGTTAGATATGTGGGCTGGTTCAAAGCCCGGTTCTGGTTTTTAAAACTACGATCTCTCGTACTTTGACCTGGTTTGGTCTTTAGTAGATATTTATATAAATTTAAATTTCTCCCACTACAGCAAAAGCTTCATATTTTGATTTCTATTAAAGCAAGTTTTTGCTCATCCCAGTACTGCTGTACTGTGTGGTACCTCTTCAACTGACTCATCCAATCATCCAGCTTGAGTACCCATCTGGTCATCATAAGACAAGATCTCAACCCTCAGTGTTCATATCAACTTTCAGAGTAGTGTCCAAGTTGAGCAATGACAACACATTTAAAGATGAAGAAGGCTGAATGGATTCTGGAATTTATTTACATGAAGAATCTGATTTATCTTTGATATCAATTCTGGGAATGCATGCAGCAGTTAATGTTTGCTGCATCTGCATAATGTGATACATTTGGCTATCCGGGTTTGTCATTTTCCCATCAAGATGACCACTTCCTTCTTGCAGTGCTTCAATTCTGCTCTGTTCTTTGTTTGTATGCTTTCTCTTAGTCTGTGATTGGTGTTTTACCATGAACTAGGCAGAGTCCTGCAGAAGCAATCTCTTGCAATCCAGTTTCTCTGATTCCTGTGTTATTCCTATCAGGGCTATTACAAGTGGTGCTGTCACATCCATCAAGCTTACTGGCAGATCTCAGAATAACTGTAACATGAATAAAAAATCCTGATAACAAATTTGGCAGTATTGAAATAAAAAATCATTATTGACAGAATAGAGATGTATAGCTACAGTTTTGAATAGAGTTAACAACCCTGGTACAATGGAAGAAGTGAATTATTAAACTGTAGGGAAGGAAAAACTCTTCAGCTTCCTGAACTGTCTTATCTTGGAGGGAAAAATGATTCATATAAAATAATGTATCACCTGTTGTCTGCTTCTGCCAGCAGATTCTCCATTTCCACAGCACTGTTTACCTCGTGCGTGGTGCACATCTGTTCCGTAAGATTTGGAGAGCTACAATTGCACTCTTGCATCATAAATGATTTGTTGTTATGCTATTAGCTGACCCTCCATCTAGCTCTGCAACTGGTGCAGGTGCTGAGCTTTCTGCAAGTGCAGGATCTTGGTGTAGGCACTGAGTATGGTGCTGACACATAAACTATTTTGGTATTGGCACTGACTGTCGAATTGTGTTAGTGCACTTTTTAAAGCTGCACATGATTCAATGACATTCAGACTTGGCCAAATCTCTGATCCTTCAAGATCTTTGCACCAAGAGAAGTGTGGTGTTTTCTACAGCCTAGTGTGGATGAGGTGTAATGTAACAGTCATGTGGCATACATGGATGAAAAGAAATAAAACAAAGGATAATTAATAATAAAATAAGAATAATAACATTAAGGTTGGTTAACATCTTAATTGCAAAGTGAAGCGCACTCTACAGCATGATATGGATGAGATGTGTAAAATAACATGATTGTAATATACTCAAAATGAAAGAAAAATTGACATGCACAATATGATAGTGAAAAGAAAACTAATCACAATAATATAAAAGAACACAAAAAAGGACGACATGAATAAACCAGTGTGTATCCATTTAACCTGGATCCATTAAGCATATGCAAATTTACTATTTGATTTCTTGTTGGTTCCTTGCAGTGCTCAATAGATCTGGGTTAACATCTATCTATGCTGGATAATTATTGTTATCACTTCTAAATGCCTCGTCAGTATCCTTCATTGGGCGAGTTGTTCTTATGTTGGTCCTTCGCATAATATCTTTATCTTTTCTTTAATCTTCTTATAATGGACCCCTAAAAACATTTTGGATCAAACACTTTGTATTCTTTTTGCGTTATGTTCCCTGTCTGAAGTCACTTCATCCTAATAATATTCTTCAAGTAACAGTACTTCACCTACTGGTTCTGGATGCTGTCTCTGTCCCAAGGTGTTTGTCCTAGACCTTTCTATTTTCTCAAAGTCATTTCTAGTTGCATCTCCCATGATCTTCACTTTTTAAATTCAGTATATCTGGTTGACAGCTTCATAATATGACGTGGGTAAAACTTTTGGGTAGCAAGTCAGCAACCCTTCTAGGGACTGTTTTTTAAACATACCATCTATTGTCTCCATGTTTTTCATTATTTATTAGTTCTTTCAGGTTTCGAGTCATACAGGTGAGCTCTTTGCCCCTTCCTCGATTTTTTCAAATAGCTTGGATAAGAACTTCCGCATATGTTCAGTGTGAATGTACTAGAAGTAATTTGCGACATTTTTGAAAATGTTATTTTTTGAAAAGTAACTCTATTTTGAAATTCACTTTAGAAAAAAGAAAAAAATTGAAGTTTTATTTTTAACAGTCGAGTTTAAAATGGTAGTTAGACTAGGAGTAATCTTAAAAATAGAGTCTCTGCTAGTGTTGATAATATCGGCGATATTTTGTGAAATATTGCGAATATCGCACGATTTTCAAGCAAACGATATTTTGGCAGGTAAATATCGCGATATTTTCAGATTTGAAAAATATTGCGATATTTTGAAAATCTTAGCCAAATATCATGATGTTTTGAAGATCTCGGCTAAATAACATTATTGCTTTATATGTTTAAAAATCTGAAAAAATGATTTTTTTATGTTTGTTGATATTTTCCGATATTTCGTTGATATTGCCGAAAAGATGTTTTCAGGACCCTCACCGATATTTTGCCGAGACTGATATTATCAATCTCTGCTAAAACTATAAAGACAGGGCAAGGTAGAGGCTACTACACACACTTGAGCAGTTGAACATGAGAGAAAGAGAGAGAGAGAGCAGGCAGTCAGGGAAAAGGCATTCATGGGCACCATGCAGTATGAGACAGTGGTTTGTATGGTTATGTACAGTCAGACGGAAGTACATACAATCGTATGGACAGGTTCATATGGATAGACCACACAGGTTATCCTGTAGGCCACACAACAATTTTCTAATGTTTCTGGGCTTTTTACCTGGTTGCACAGGTTCAGTTAGAGCATTTATTTGGTATCCATGCATGCTGTCTTTTTGGGCAGCCTGTGGAGTTTTCCTTGTAAGCTTTTTCGATGGAATGAAAAGCTGATTTGGTGTAATTACCTATGTGTGTGAGAAATTAATTGTTATGCTACTGCTGTATTTTCCAGCCATCTATGTGATTGATACATGTTTTATTTGTACACTGTTATTATTGAGTAAATTCAAGATCTGATTTATTTAATATGAAGCATAGGACATCAATCACCTAGGGTTTGATACGTTGAAGAAAAATTAAACCACGCAGGATTCCACCCTTCTCCAAATTTACATGGTATTAGAGCTTCTTTGATCAAAAGATCGAAGAGTAGTAGTTTGTGTGCAGATCAGAAATGGCATCAACTAGCCTCAGGTTTGAGAACAGATTGGTTGGTGTCTCTAATTTTCTATCTTGGAAGGTCAGGGTTACTCTCTTGTTGGGAAAAAATGATCTTTGGGACATCGTGAAAGATGCGGTGACACCACTGACAATTTCGCAGAAGTTGGCAACCCACAGCAAAGAGGTAATATCCAAACAGATGATCATGGATGCCATTAAAGATCACTTCATCCCTCACATATCTGAGAAGAAATACAACTAAGGAGATGTTCAATGCACTAGTAAGCTTATACAATAGTGAGAACATAATACGAAAATGATCTTGTGGAACAAACTTAGATCGATAGAGATGATCAAATTTAATATTGTTATTAGTTATCTGATGAAGATCACATAGATTCATGATCAACTTGTAATAATTGGAGAAAAGGTGCAAGACACTGAGTTGGTGAACATGGCACTAAATGGATTCTTGGTTTTTGGGAACCATTTGTTCAAGGTGTTTGTGCCTGCGAGAAACTTCCCAACTTTGAAACACTGTGGGATGATATCCGGGAGGAGACTTGGATGGAGTCAAAAGCCAACAAGAAGGATGGCAACAAGAACCTAGCCTTATTTAGTTAGACGAAGAGGGGAAAAGGAATAGGTTGCAATAAAGGTAAGGGACTTGAGTAATATCAATTGCTTCATTTGTCATAAGTTCAAACATTATGCATCACAATGTCCATAAAAGAAGGGTAATGGGTAGCAACAATAGAAGCAAGTAGCAACCTTAGTAGAAACTTAGGACGAGTTTGCTATTGAGTTTGAGAAATAATTTTTATTGGTATCTTGCCTTTTTACTAGCATAGTTTCGAGGAATGCGTGATATGTGGACAATGGGGCATCTCGTCATATGATATCAACTGAATGGTTGTTTTCTAATTTAACAGAGTAGGACTTATGAGTAGGGTTTGAGCTTGGTGATGATGCAAAGTATTCTGTAGTAGGTGTTGGTACTATTTCCTTCTTGTTCAAGTCGGGTAGCTCTTTGACTTCAATGATGTGTTACTTGTTTTAGGTCTAAAGAATTTTTTTTCTTTTAGTTTCAGTTATGGAAGATAAGGGTTTTGTAGTAGAGTTCAAGGAAACACAAGTCTTTATTAGGTCGGAAGAATCTAGCTCAGAAGTAGCACAAGTGATTGGGGTTAGAGAAGGCAATTTGTACATGTTACAGGGTGAACCTATTCGAGCCTTGGGTCATAGTAGTAATAGCCCACGTGGGTTATGGCACAAGAGGATGGGGCACTTGCAATATAGAGTGTTGCCTATTCTGAGGGAGACAATCACATGACTTTTGGATCTTAGCATTGAGCAATAAGGAGTATGCATAGGTTGTGTGCTTTGCAAGCATGCCAAGGTTGCTTTCTTGAGTAGTAAGTACAACTTTAAGGAGATTCTAAATTTGATTCATTTAGAGGTTTGTGGATTGAAGTTAGTAGCATCAATTTTGGAAGGTATGTACTATTTTTCCTTTATTGATGATTTTTCTTGCAAAATGTTGATTATTTATTGAAGATGAAGGATGAAGTCTTTGGCAGGTTTCAAGAGTTCAAAGCTAATGTTGAGAACAAAATAGAAAATAAGATCAGGGTTTTGAGATTAGATAATGGGGGTTAGTGTACCTCCAATGATTTCAAGGATTTTTGCAAGTAAGCAAGAATGAAGAGGGAGTTGATAGTTTCATATCGCCCACAACAAAATGGAGTTGTAGAGAGAAAGAATCATCATAGAGGTTTCTAGGGCCATGATACATGATTAGGACTTGTCCATGTTTCTTTGGAAGAGGCGTGCAACATAGTAGCTTGCATAGCACAAAATCTTGAAGGACAAACACCAAACAAGGCATTCATTGGTGTGAAGCTACAGGTGAGTCATTTTCTCATCTTTAGTTGTTTAGTGTATATTCATTTACCTGTAGAGAAAAGGACCAAGTTGGAGCCCTCTAGCAGAAAGGGTTTAGTTGTGGGTTAGAGTCAGACTTCAAAGGCCTATAGGATCTATATTTTAGCATAGAGTAAAACAATAGTAAGCATAGATGTAAAGTTTGAGGAGGACTTTGCATCCAGGAAACCGCATGAGCCCATACCCATAATAGAAGATGAGTAGGAAGCTTCGAAGGTTGAGCCAAGATCACCTAAAACAAGAACTATCCAATTCAAGAAATCAAATTTCAGGTGAGGAGGAGACATTAGCCCCTTCTAGTTTTGTCAGGAGACCTCGATTGATCACACAAACATTGAGGGATGCTCGATGTTGATTTTTGTAGCTATGGTTGGTCTTCATAATTTATATTTTAGCACTTGTAATGCATAAGGAATTTGTAAGACATATTCTTTCATGTCATTGTGATTATTTGGCCCTTAAAAGAATTTGTATAAGACATGTTCTTCATGTCGGATTTAAAAGGGAAAATTTTGAAATTTAAAATTTGAATTTTTGGCTCTAAAATAGTCAAGTCAGCCCTCCCTCAAGTCAAGTTGGCCCAGTGAAGGGACATTCCCATTCGTGAAGCCAGAACACTATATAAAGGCATTCAACCTCCTCCATAAGGGCACTATTTGACCTCACATGAGAAAGAAGTTTCTGGGCATCCAAACGAAGGACAAGAAGGACGAAGATCTCTGTCTCTCTCTAGCTCGCATTTCTCTCTCCAGAACTCGTATTTGTGAATTCTAGGCAACAGTTTCTGGGCAGGCAGAGTTGCAGGGCCGAAGTTACAGGGCAGTTTGGAGGCTTGACTTGAGGGCTAGAGACTAGGTTTGACCATAAGCTTTGTTGGTTAGTTTGACCTCATAGTGACTAGCAACATTAGGTGTATCTCTTGTTGAATTGAAGAATTTCTCTAAGAAAAAGGTTGCTGGGTTTTTCCCCTAGCTGGGTTTTCCCAAGGTAAATCCTGTGCTCTCTTTGTGCATTGTGATTTCTACTGTCCTTATGGTTTTATGGTTGAATTTCTGAAGTGTAATTGCTTAATGATAATCTGGAATTGTTAAAAGAAGATATAGATTATTAGAAGTAATTATCGATATTTCAGAAATATTTGCTTGTATCTATTGCACTTGAAAACTCAACACTCAAGGGTATGTTGAGGCTCCTATGAGCAAATTCAAGGAGAGCAAGTCTCCAAAGAAATTTCTTGACTATATGGCATTTGATGAGCATCATCACTGATTTTGGGCCCTCCACTTTCCAGGAGGTAGCAGACTAGCAGGATTCCATAACACACCTACATCATGAAGAATGATGTTTGGGACATGGTGTTGAGACCAAAGGGGAAATCAATTGTGAGTTTCAAGTGGCTCTACAAGATCACACATGCTGTATATGGCAACATTGAGAACTTCATAGTGAGGTTTGTGGTGAGAGGGTTCTCCTAAAGAGAGGGAGTGGACTATGAGGAGACTTTTGCTGTAGTCACCACACACACTTCCATTAGCGTTGTTATGTCTATTGTCTCAGTGATGGGATGGAGGATACATTAGATGGATGTGAAGAAATCTTTCGTTAATGGGATCATTAATGAAGAAGTGTATATAGAACAACCACAAGGCTTTGAGGTACATTGGAAGGAGTCCCATGTTTGCAGGCTTAAGAAGGCCTTATATGGACTCAAGCAGGCACCGAAAGCATGGTATTATAGGATCGATGGTACTTGTTTGGTGTGGGCTTCACCAAAAGTGAAGTAGATTTGAACTTATACTTTATATTTGCTGGGACTGGTTTGTGTATTTTGGTGCTCTATATAGATGACTTGTTTCTTTTAGGTGCAAATAAGTTCTTTGTAGGGTGAAAAGTAGATGTGGTAGATGGGTTCGCGATGAAGGACATTGGCATGATGCATTTCTTCTTGCGTTTGTGGGTTTGGCAGAAACAAGGGGAGATATTCCTTGGGTAGGGTAAGTATGCAGTAGAGATCCTGAAGACATTTCAGATGGAGGATTGCAAACCTATGGCCATACCCATGATCACTAATTTGAAGAAGGTGACAATTACATATTCAGAGTTGGTGGATCCCATGTTGTACATGCAACTTATAGGTTCTTTGATGTATTTGGTCAACACAAGGCCAAATATATGTATTGCAGCAAACACCTTGAGTGAGTGTGTGGTGGAGTTGAGTCAGGAGCATTGGGTAGTAGCAAAACATGTGCTTAGGTATTTGGGGAGCACAGTGGTCGGAGCTATCTTGGAGATGGTGAGGTGAAGTTGTACAGGTATACAAACTTCGATTAGGCAAGCAATGCAACAAACAGAAAGAGAATATAAGAGTGTTGTTTATTTTGGGATCAACGATGATATCCTGATTCAATTGGAAGCAAATTTCTATGGCACTTAGCTCAGTAGGGGTAGATTATATGGTGGATAGTACAATGAGTTGTGAAGCCATTTGGATTTGCAAGTCACTTGCAAGTTTATTTGATTAGGAGTTGGATCCCACAGTGATCTACTATGACAATTAGAGTTCTATCAAACTCTGAGAATCCAGTGTTCCATTGCAAGTCGAAGCACATAGAGATCAGGTATCACTTCATTCGAGACGAGATTCAAAAGGGAGTAGTGAAGCTCCAACATATACCCACAAATCATCATGTTTCTAATATTTTGACCAAGCCCTTGGAAAAAGGGAAGTTTAAGCATTCAGAGACAAACTTGGATTGATGCATGATTCTTTCCTTGCTAAGAGAGAGTGTTGAGAATTATAGCTCATAAAGGAACCTTTGGATATGTTCAGTGTGAACATGTGAGAAGTAATTCGAGATATTTTTGAAAAAGTTAATTTTCTAAAGTAATTTTAATTTTAGAAAAGTACTTCTATTTTGAAAATTGCTTTAGAAAAAAAAGTGAAAGTCTTATTTTTAGCAATCGAGTCTAAAATTGTACTTAGACTAGGAGTAATCTTAAAAATAGATTTTACACTAAAACTATAAAGACGGGGTAAGGTATAGGCTATTACACACACTTGAGCAGTTGAGAGAGAGAGAGAGAGCAGGAAGTCAGGGAAAAGACATTCTTTAGTGGCATGCAGTACGAGACAGTGGTTTGTATATGCCAAAAATTTTACCAAGTTGGACCTCCACTCAGGCTATCACCAAATATGGATGAAGGAAGTTCGAATTCCTAGGACATTGTTCTGTAGAGTTGTATTGAAGTCTGTACAATCATACAGATAGTCCGTATAGTCATATGGGCAGACCATACAGGTTGTCCTGCAGATCTTACAACAGTTTTCTGCTGTTTCTGGATTTTTCAACAGGCTGTACAAGCTCAATTAAAGAAATTTTTTTGGTATCCATGCATGCTGCTTTTTTGGGCAGTGTGTGGAGGTTTCCTTGTAAGGTATTTTGATGGAATGAAAAGCTGATTTGGAGTAATTACCTAAGTGGGTGAGATTTTTTTTTTTTTATGCTTCCGCTGTGTTTTTCAGCCATCTGTGTGATTGATGCATGTTGAGATTTTTATTTTTGTTATTGAGTAAATTCAAGACCTGAATTATTTAATAAAGAAGCATATGACAGCAGTCACCTAGGGTTTGGAAAATTTAGAGTCCACCACTTAACTTTCATCTGGTAACAACTTGCATTTTTTTCAAATTTATTGATCATTGTCTTCCAATCCTGAAAACACTTCTAGGGAAACTCTTTTTACCAATCTTCACTACGGATTTCCTCTGCTCAGTTCCCATCCTGGCATCTTTGGATGTTCTCTCCTTGGTCCTTGACTCCATCTTCCTCATTATCTCTCTCTCTTTCTTTCTCTCATTCTCATTTTCTAATCTACTTTTTGTAATTCTCCTAGGCCAGAGGGAATTTCCTCTTGGTCACTCTCCTCTATTTGTGGGTTGAATTTCTATCTGGAGAACAAGTCTATCACCAAGCTTTGCCAGGCCATTATTCAGGTTAGAACATTTTCCTCAGTTGGTTCCTTTTCACAAGGGTGTAATTTTGACGTCTGCTTCATGCTCTAAATCTCTGTTAAGATCGATTTGTGTTTGTTTAGAATTACATCTATCTGGCTTGTTTTCTATATCGTTATTGGAAAAGTTAGGTTCCTTTTGTTCACTAATCTCAGCCACAGCCCTAGTTAAAAGTCAATTATTTCTGTCAGAAGTAATTCTAGAAATTACTTTTACAGCTGTCAGAAGGAATTCTAGAAATTATTTTTATTGCTGTCAGAAAGCTTCGACACATAGTAAGCTATGTTTGCTATGTTTCTTAGTCTTGACCCTTGAGTTGATATGGTTTGAACTCTTGCAATTCACATGCTTGAAATGTCCATGATTGTTTTGAAAGCCTTTATTTGCACTGAAAACTCAGTTAAATAAATTCCATAGAATTTTGCTCCCAGTTTAACTCATTTCATTGTCCTAATGTGCACATCAAACAATAAATATGGCCTAAACTGACCATGATATTCACAATTTAAATCAATTTACCAATTTTTTTAAAAATGCTTTTAACTTAAAAACTGTGTATAGGACAAATTCTAGTCAAATGAAGCACCTCACATATTGTATGTATTGTTATTAAGTAATGTAGTGTCTACATATTGTTGTGGATGATCTTTTTCATTTCCCCTGGGGTATATACGTGTGAGAGAGAGAGAGAGTTCAGTTTGACATATAAAATCATTCAATTTCGTTTTTGCAGGTGTGGAATGTCTATGGTGTGCTGAACTATTTACAGGCTCTTGTTGAGAAGTCTGTGATCATCCAGATCCTAGAGGAAGAGAAAGAAGGTAATTTAACATTTACTGCAACTGATGGATATGACTACAATGGAGGAAGCAATGTTCTGAAGGTTCTGGGATACTTTAGTATTATTGGTCTACTTCGTGTACATTGCCTTCTTGGAGATTATTACAGTGGACTCAAGTGCTTGGCACCTATAGATGTTAACCAGACAGGTGTCTACAATTCAGTGATTGGAAGCCATATCACAACTATTTATTATTATGGATTCGCCAACCTTATGTTGAGAAGGTAAAAGCTAGGGACTATACATCTTTCATTTTTTGTCTGTCACAACATTATATATCAGATCTTTTGATCTAGGACATTTCCAGGAGAACACTCTGATTATCTGTCAATATAACAGAAAAGACAACCTTGGGAATTCATACCTATTTCTATTTTCTAATTAAAATCTAGTTCTGTTAATTGGAAAAGTTCATAAAAAGTCCAGTCTATAGTTGTACAATCCGAGTGCTTTGATAGAAATGACATGAAACACCGCCTCTTCCAAACGTCAAGAGGCCTAAAGGTGGTTTTCTCCAGCCGCCTGACTCTGGAGGTTGTCCATAGTATTTTCCAGACCTGTCCCTTTATTTTCTTCTGTTTATTCAAAAGAACGCGTTTTCAGATTCCTGACCTACAGAACCTTTAGAAGAGCCTGGGCCCTGGATTAATTGGGGTTTAATCCTCTTTTCAGCCCCTTCTGAACGGCCAAATACACTTCAGGTTTTATGCGTGTTTTGCTGGAAATGAATTATCCTGCCTCAGTCTTGACTCTCAACTACCTTCTAATTTTCATGAAAACTTGATTTTTGTCAGTTACACGTGAAGGATTTCCATGTTTTCATCTCCTTTCAAGCAGTTTCCTTTGAAGCTTCTTCCCTCCCCATCAGTGGCCTGAACCTGAAATGTTTCCTCGTTATCTGCCTTTTGTTTTCTATGAAGCTTGTTAACTCTGCATCAAAAGCCAGAATTGTTTCCCCAACATCTGTCTTCTCTCTTTCTTTTTGAAGTTGTTTTTTCTCCTTTTTTTATAAAATATTTATTACTTGTATTACATGTAATCAAGCAGCCCACGCTCCAGCCTGTAAGCTGGGTAAGATATTCCACGTGGATTACAGCCTCAACAACAATTGGCTCATGAGAACTGAAACATGTCACATACAGGATTTGAATCCGGGTGGAGAGGATAACATTTCTCCACCCCAACCACTTGAGATAGAGCCATTTGACCATCTCTTCTTTTTGAAGTTGTGGATTTATGTGGAAGAAAACCCAAACTTGCATTGGTGCTTCTCTTCTCCATCCAAGCTTTTCTTATCCTTTTTATGGTTCTTCTTTGATATTCCTGTTGCAAGACACAGCAAGATGTTCATATCCATTACAGATCCTGTATTTGAAAGCAGTATTTTTGTTATCCAACTTATATCTCCGTGAGAACCATTGGAAATCCAAATCTCATCCAGAAATTCTTTCTTGAAGTATACTTAGACATGTATCTGGGTGAAGATTTCAATGCCTTTCTGATATTCTATCTCTGCGAAGATGAATTTATCAATGATGTTATCATTATGCTCTAACATCTCTCCATTCTGTTAAGAGGCAGATTTGAAAGTGTTACTCAAATTGGAAATGAAGAAGGCACAACTATTGTGAGATGAGAGCCGGGGAGCCAAGTTTTAAGATACAACCTAGGCTCTCTGACTCAGAACTATGGCTCCATTTCTATGATTTTCCTTGTTTCTCCTGGTCTTGAAATGTTAAACAAAGAAACATGTAGTGCAGTAAACAACTGCAAAAGGCCTAAGACCCAACTTACCTGATGCCTTTCTTATAACTTGTGAAACATACTTTTACAGCTTGTGCTTGCAGTTTGATTGGAGGTCTATCTATTTTGCTGACAATCCCAAAAAATGGAGAAAATTTGAGAACAGAACTATGCTCCATAAAAAGTCAAGATTCTTATACTTTTGCAGGATAAACGGGGTAAGACTTGAAAGAAACTAAAGTTCTCTTTTGTTTCCCAACTCCTGAGAATATTTGCAGAGTGAGAGGAATTATGCAGGCAGCAGAGCCCAACAATGACTGACAAAAGACCATCCACTAACAATGAAAATAGAACCTCGAATGATAAGAGAAATGAAGGAATCCCCAATATTGCTCAACTGGACAACTTTTGTAAGGAACTAAAGTGCATTATTTGGCTTGACTCAAACTGAAACTGGTCAGTGTGAATCTTTCATAGAGGCAGTTGCAACCTGGATTCACTGACTTATAGTATTGGTCTGGTCAAACTCTGGCCTAAAAAAATTAAGCTCTTCTAATGTGAACACTAGCTTGCTGACCAAGAAGGGGGCCTCAGTGGGTGCTGGCATAAACCGTGTATATTGGCAGCTTGGTCTGCTGAAGGACCTGCCCCTGCCTCTCCCTGCATCCCCCTTCCTGAATGATTTGCCAATATTAACAAGGTTCCCCTGCCTCTCCCTGCATCCCCCTTCCTGAATGATTTGCCAATATTAACAAGGTATATATATATATATATATATATATTCCCTTGTGTCAGCAAGGTCTTTATTTTTATGTTAGTGTTTTAAGCTTGGGATCCAGCAGGTTGCAAGCTTGGAGATTGAAACTGGGCTATGCATAGCTTGCAGCTTCTATTTCATTCATTCTCTTTTGTTACCATTTTATTCTTTAGGATTTGTGAGCTAATAAAACTCAGCATGTGTTCACTATAACCCCAGTCATTGTTGTTCTCATGGCATTCTGTTTTGCTTGGTGTTTTACCCTGCCATTTAAGTACTAAGTCTCAGTCAATAGATTCTAAATTGCCTTGTATCAAAGCATTTATAATTTCTTCCATTTTTTAAGAAATATATACTAAGCTTGGGGTGTAGCTCTCTGCAAAATGGCTATAGTCAATGCTTGAAAGACAGGGCACATATTAATTGGTGCATTTGGTAACAGGTATGTTGAGGCAATACGGGCCTTCAATCAAGTTCTGTTGTATATAATAAAGACCAAACAATTCCATCAAAAGTCTCCACAGTTTGACCAAATTCTGAAGAAAAATGAACAGATGTATGCTCTATTGGCTATATGCCTCTCTATCTGTCCACAAATGAAGCTTGTTGAGGAAAATGTGAACAATCAGCTGAAAGAGAAGTATGGAGAGAAGATGGCAAGAATGCAGAGAAGTGATGAGGCTGTGTATGATGAACTTTTTTCATATGCCTGTCCTAAGTTTATTACTCCTTCAGTACCAAACTATGATGAAGCTCTTGTAAATTATAACCAGGTAATGTTGGATCTACTTCTACTTCTTTTTCCAGGATCTACTTCTACTTCTTTTTCCAATGTTATTGCAGTGAATGTGTTGTTTGATCTATTTATGTTTCTTATACTGTTCGAGTTTGCTTATGAATTTCAAATTTCAGGTTGATGATATTTACATTCTGTACTACTTTGATCTATTATTATTTTTTAAATTTATAGAGAGAAAACACTATTAGGGTTATTTATTCAAGTGCCATTGGCTACATGAGTCAGATATTGTTCAAACCTTTTCTTGGGGTGAAGCAGGGGATGCTTATACATATTCCAGAAAGTAAAGGTCTTATGGATGTCAAAGAATGGGTTCTATGCATATGCATATTGGAAATCAACAGAGATATGCATAGGGCATCTTTGCCATGTGTTGAAAGTGATCCATCTAGATTACAGATGGTAGTCATGTGGTTGGATATAAAATGAAAAGCAGTCAGAGTAGGTGGAACCATCTTTGGTGCCATAATGCAGTACAAGAAGCAGACCATGCCATATCACCCATTGCTTGTAGATTAAGCAGATCTGCAGCTGTATCATCTCCTACTGGAACTGTTGTAACGTTTTTGATAATTGCATGAACATGGGCAGTAATATGGGTGTTGATAGTCGACTTGTCCGTGTTTAATTATGCTGCAGTGGCCATAATGGGTGTGTACAGTGATGGTTCTGTGGTTATGTTAAATGTAAACATTATTGCTGTCATCTTGTAATTTATAACATAGCAAGTGTGATGAATTATAATGATAAGGTCATGACTCGTATCAATTAGCTAGCATAACTATACGTGGACAGTTGAATTAATTGTGATATTTTCTGATCCTGTTTTGATCCTTGATTATAAATGTTCTAGAGAGAATAACTGGATTTCTGAAATGAATCTTTTGATTCATGGGATGCATAACCTAGTCTTTGATGCCAGCAATCACAAAGACAGTAGTCAAACAACTAGGAACCAGTATAGATGAGGTTATAGGAATACACTGAAACATGTTCTCAATTAAATAGTTTAATGGTGTGGTACAGTTACTAGTTAGTGTAAACACAGTAACCCCATCAGTAAACACAATTACCAGTTGTAAATTATGTCACAGACATACAGTATCAGTAAACCAAAAAATATGAACCAAAATAATTTTTAGGATATTTCCAGATTGGTCAGACTAAAAAATTACTCCTATAAAATTCATAGTCAAGGAGAATAAAACATAACCAGGCTATACATCAGTCAATGGTATTTTTATATATATATATATATTATGAAGATTTAAGGCCATGCAAACTAAGGATCCAAAATTGGACAAAGAAGGTTACTATACACTCGTAACAATGTAATGGTTGTTATTTCCAGATGGTCTCTTTTACCTTATTTTGTGTTTTTTACTTCTCTAAGAAATTGAGTATGTATTGGTTGTGTCATATTTAACTAATGGAAAGTGACTCTTGACAGGATGCATATAGGCTTCAGTTGAAGCTGTTCTTATCAGAAGTAAGACAGCAACAGCTTTTGTCAGGTCTACGGAGCTTCTTGAAGTTGTATACATCCATCTCAATGGAAAAGCTCGCGAATTTTATGGACGTTGATGAGTCTACCTTAAGGTGTGTAAGCTTGTAGGACCTCTGTTTCCTAAAGAAAATTTCTTCTTCTTGGATATCCAAATGTATAATAAGCATCCATTATTCTGGTTGAAACTAACATCAATTTTATCCCCATTTGGATATCAGGACAACTCTTATGACATACAAGCATAAGACTCATGCAATTGATCATGATGGAAGAATTATATCAAATGCGGATGTTGACTTTTATATTGATGAGGTATTTGCTCTTGGTCTTGCATTCTACTTCTATAATTTTTTGCATTCTTATTGTCTGTTTACGGCTGTCAGTTATTTATATCCTTTCTATGTCTCGTTGATATTAAATTTTATAACTCTGGTGTTTTGTCTAGTTCAAATTATTCTTGGATGAGCAGTGACGATCCAATGATTCTAGATTTTGCTTGCAGTTCAGATCCTAGTTACAAGAGTCGTGGTTTTGGTTAAAATAGATTTGTTTAGCAGTTCAGATCCTAGTTACAAGAGTCGTGGTTTTGCTATTTCAATTATGGCTTTCATATTGCTGCCTAGATATCGTAAATCAGTATATATCAAATTGGGCTATTATGTCCAGATATTTCTGACATCCATTGTATGCGTACAGGTTGATTTTAAGAATGCTTTCTCGAAAGTATTTGTCAGACCGTTGTTTGAGAATTAATTTGTAATTCTTCAAACTTCGATTTGGAGGACTATTTTTAGAAACATAGGATTGTTTATTTTCCTGTGTCATCTGGTTGGTGTTCCCATATTTTTTTGAGGTCTAGGGTGGTTTTGCAAGTGAATATTAGTTTGTTTAACTATGGAGACATTTTCATGTTTTCAGGATATTGTTCATATTGTTGAATCAAAGTCTTCAAAGCTATACGCTGATAACTTTATGCGTCACATTATCAAGGTATGCTTTTATTTCAAAAGTTTGAAATTTTGTATTCTGCCCTTGTTCGATGTCCTTTCTATAAAACCATACCAAATTCTTTCGTCTTGATTGTGTCTACAGTGTGAAGAGATTATTAGTGATTTGGACAGAGTTAAGCTTGAATAAGATGGTTGCTGTTTTTGCATTATGCAAATGCCAGCTGTAATGAGGTCAAACATCCAAATTTTGTAATTAGAGAAGAGCAGTCTTGGATTTTGGTAGGTGTTTGTGCATTGTTTAAGGATGTCCAAAGCTATGAGCTTATTCAAGGGACACATCTGCATTCATTTTTTCCTATTGAGCATGTTATGCAGAATTCCAACCTTTTATTTTAATTAATTTCATTAAAGATGTCAAATTGGTTTAGCCTGGTGGCTCTACAGGAAATGTTAACCGGTTCTCTGTTGAGATCCCTTTTTTTCAAACTACGAAATTTCTAGCACATCCAAGAGATCAATTGGGAAATGATTTGTTGAATCTGAGCATGTTTGCAAAATTGCAAAACTTTGTTTTGTACCAATTCATCTCTTCAAGTGTCAAATTGATTTGATATGATGGTTGTACCATAAGTTGAAATAGATCTTTACTCGTGGAACAAATCTCAGCAATGTTTTAGGGTGATCCGAGGACCCTGATTTCTCTTATTTATTGAATGAATCAAATAGGAATTTACTTCTCTGCAATTGAGTTAGTATGGAATGGCAACCAATATATACTGTGCCATTGATCCATTAATGCGCAGGGACAATATATGCCACCTGTTGGATAATGTACTTGCTTAAATCTAACGGGTGGCATATACAGCCCCCACACATTAATCGATCAATGGAACAGTACATATTGGTAGCCGTATGAAATGGTCATGTTGTACAACTTCAGCTTCTGACATTTTGGTATTTGGAGGGTCAATGGAGGTTTTTTGTTTTTGGTGTTTGTTCTTTAAATTTTGTTTCTTTTAATGGAAGGGTCAATGGAAGGTCGTTTTTCATGTATTATCTTGTGGGATATCTTCTGTTTTGTGGAAGAGTTTTGTTGTGATTTAAAGTCAATATATTGGCTGACTAATACAACAGGCATAACTCTTTGTTGGCAAGCCGGACCTTGCCATACAAATTCCAAAATTTACGAGTGATAATATTAGCTAGATAAACCAGTATTCCACTGCTAACTATAGCCATCTATTTGAGAGAGATTATAATTTCATAATATATTTTATAGTGAAGACCATGAATAAGATTAGGGAGATCTTGGATAGTAAGACATTCGTGTATTTATAATATCATTTACTATTTGTGTATTCCTTTGCATGGACCTTGCATTCATATATGCCATTCATTTCTAAAGAAAAAGGCAAAATTGGCAAAATCGAAAAATACAATTTTTTTTCTTAGCCTCTCAGATATCTATAACAAATAAATGTATTACCACATAAATATCAAAATAAAACTAATATATAAGATATCTATAACAAATAAATGTATTACCACATAAATATCAAAATAAAACTGATATATAAGATGTCTAGTGCTACATCCCACATCAACAAGAATCAAGTTTTGAATCTTGAGTCTCGACTTAGTCTCAAAATATCAACAAAAAATATGATAAATTTATCTCATCATCAAGAGTCATCTGTAATGAATTAGAGACATAAGCTACCAACCAGTGATTTTACTAGAAAAGGTAATGGCTTTTCCTCTAAGGGAAGAAGGCTACCAACAAGTGATTTTACTAGAAAAGGTAATGGCTTTTCCTCTAAAGGAAAAGGCTCTGGGACTAGCATTGGACTCTTGACATCCTCTAGAAGAAGAAATATGAGGTAAACTATGACATCTTCTAGTGGTAACTATGGTAGGTAGTGTCGCCTCTTCTTGCTCGAACACCACCTTTACCTCTTTCCCCAATGGTTGCTCCTTTCTCTTGTGACTCTTTTAAACAAGCAGGGGTTGATTCCATGACAAGCCTCTTGGCTTCAACCCTCCATGTAGTAGTGGTGTCAATCCCATCCAATGAAATGACCTATGTATTAGGTATTTTATGAATTTGTCTCACCTACGATTGAAGATTTTATTAGATGTAGACTATGTCATGAAGGTGCTGAGACTCCAACTTGTATGAGGGTCTTAAATTATAAATTAATAATTATAAAAATATTGATTTGTCATTATAATGAATTTAAAAGTTCAATTTGATTTTTTATTTATTTATTATTATTTTTTTTTTTTATCAACTTATGCTTTTATGCTTTTTGATGTGTGAGTTTACAAATACATTAGTTGTGCTTTCATTTGAATGAGCTACATGTTTGTTGAGCATTCCAATAACAAGCTTTTGGAGATTGGGTATTTTGATACCATAACTTGTCTACCAAACATCTACAACAAATAAGGAAAACCTAAGAAAAAACATTGAATTTGAAAGTTGAAGCAAAGTAGACTATGACATCTTCTAGTGGTAACTATGGTAGGTGGTGTCAACTCCTCTTGCTCCACCAACGCCACCTTTGCCTCTTTCCCCTATTGTTGCTACTTTCTCATGTGCCTCCTTTAACAAAGTAGGGGTTGATTCCATGATAGGCCTTTTGGCTTGAATCCTCCATGTAGTAGCGGTGTCAATCCCATCCAATGAAATGACTTGTGTGTTCTGAATTTGTTTCACCCACGATTGAAGATTGTATTAGATGTGGACTTTGTCATTAAGGTGCTGGGACTCCAACTTGTATGAGGGTCATAAATTATGAATTAATAATTATAAAAATAATAATTTGTCATTATAATGAATTTAAAATTTAATTTGAATTTTTTTGAAACTTGTGCTTCTTGACGTGCGAGTTTACAAATACATTAGTTGTATTTTCATTTGAAGGAGCTACATGTTTTTGAGCATTATAATGACAAACTTTTGGAGATTGGGTATTTTGACACCATAACTTGTCCACCAAACATCTACAACAAATAAGAGAATAAAATTTGAAACAAATTGAAGCTTGGAATTTTGGTCTTCATATTATAGATAGCCATGTTAAAGCTAAATTTGCCACCTACCATCCTATGTATCTCCATTTGTTTGGAAAATTTTGCACATTCTTGTGGAAATGATGCCCTTTTTTTGAAGATAAATGAAGAATTCACCCATTACCTCAACACCAAATTTGAAACTAGAGTAAGGGAATGTAGGGTTGAGGTAGATTCTTGCAACATGAATGAGACGATAGTGTGTATTGTTCCATTGCTTATCAATTAATTGTTGTTTCCCAAATCTCTCATTCTCCTTTTCTTCATAATAGGTACGAATGGTTTTTTTGGTTCTATTCATGGGCTTATACAAGTAGCCCATTGCAAGCTTGTCAACCAATCGAAGAACCTTTACCAAAGGTTTAGTAGTGGGATATACTTCTTCCACTTTTACTCAAAAGCTCTTTCGATATGACACTGGCTTGCATATGGCCTCTCTGTCTTGTTTGCGGCTAAAAGATAAAACATGACACTCCTGTGAAGAAAGATTCTCGTCACTTCTAACATATAAGTCTAGAGATTGAAGATATGTGAAGCTAGTGGTAAGCCATATAATGGAAAGACACACAAACTCTTTGGTATGAATCTTCTCATCAAGCTGAGAATAGATACATTATTATATATAAGTTTTGTTATGCTCATGGATGATTCAATAATATCTTTGACATAAGGAATTTTCACTATATTCTCTATTATCAAATCAATACAATGTGTAACACAAGATGTTCAAAACAAGTTATGATGTCTCTTCATAAGCAACGTGCCAACAACAACATAATTTGCGATGTTGTCTGTTATGATTTGGACAACATTATGTGAATCTACCTCCTAAATGAAAACATTCAACAAAGTCACATAATAATTGTGCGTCCTTAATATGGGTAGATGCATCAATATATTTCATAAACATTGTCCTCTTGAGACAATTAACCAAGAACAAGGGTTATACCCTTTTGATCAGTGCATCATTTGACATCACAATGCATCTAATGTGTTCCCATGATGCTTTAAACTCCTTTATTCTAGCAATGTAATTGACCTTTTCATTTTGATTAATAGGTCTTTTCTGCTCATCATGAAAAAGGGTTTTGTACGTTGGCTTAAAAATAGCAATAACACCAATCATAGGCTGGTAGCATGGATTGTTCTCGACAATGCTGAAAGGAACATCATTCTATAGGAAAAATCTACCCCCAAACTTATTAGCTTCTTTCTTTTCTTTTCTTTTAAGCGTGGACATGAAAGAAAGTTTTGCACTAGGGGTGGTTCTAGGAACCAAAAATGATGGGGTGTATGTGGGATTGGCCATTGTGGAAGGTGAGGTTGCCAAAAAACCACTCACTTTTTCCCTCTCCTCCCTTCACAATTTGAATTCTCATAGTGACACTGTTATCTTTGGCTCCATCTTTATCTTGCAGTGCTTTGGTGGCAATATGGATGATTTTTAGACTTGCATTTAAGTGAAATCCTACATCATGTTTTAAAATTTGTGCAAGGTGGAATTTCAATAGAGAGATTACCATTGTCATATGCTTCCCACATAATTTGCAATTCAATTTTTGTCTATTGAACTCTCCTTTGGGTTCACCATATTTCCACATAGGGTCCAAATTTCTTAGCAATTTAGTCTTCAATGCTAATGATTAAACTTAAGATGCAATTTTTTTTTTCCAATTTTACTATCAATATTCAAAATAAGAAAATTATATAAAAACAAATTTAATAACAAAAGAAATTTAAGGAATAAATAGAGGGGCATAACTGTAGATTGCAAATTACCAAATGGAAAAGACATCAACCGCTATGGGAAGTTGGTCATTGCTTGGGAAACCATCTCCACTTGATAAATTGATAATGATAAAAATTAGGAAAACCATGGGTGATTGAAACCCCAAGAAAAAACTAAAATAGTGAAAACCAAAAAGCAGGGAGAAAATTGATACCCATCTTGTAGGTGTACCCAATGTTAAGGGAAATTCATGCCCACTATAAAATTTCACTATGATGGCCAAGGAAAATGATGTTCTCCTTTGTTGCTCTCCAAATTGTACTCGCTATTTGCAAAATGAGGGAAACAAACCAAAAAACGATTTAGCTCCTAGGTGTGTGTGGGTGTTTTTTTTGGTTGTGGTGCGATTTATCGTGATTTTTCTATTGTTTTCATGATTTTATTAACGATAAACAAATTATTGTTTTTTTGGGCAAAAAAAATGGCATTATGAAAAACCGCTATTTGCCAATTTGATCGGGATGTTTGCAACAATGATTTTAGCACATTGTTAGATTTGGGTGAACTCCCTTAGGATTGTCTAGTGCACACAAGTGAATAGAAAGTTAGATCTACATTCAATCTCACTCATAGCTCATTACTGAATAGAAAGTTGGATCCACATTCTATCTCATTGGAATTGTCCCATCTATCCTCTTAAAAGTAGGTTTGGTTTCAAACTTTGGTTTGAAAGAAAATGAGTACACAATTCAAATGTCTCTGATAATTTGCATCTTTGGGTCATGTGGTGATGGGCATATTGAACTATCCATGTCACTAAGAGCCTTTACAACACATGGAAATTGACACTAACAATTATTAAAATAATATAAGTTTAATAGTGGTCAACTTGGTACTAGACTTGGGCGTTAATAAAGTAAGCTGGACTTTAGTTTATTTTATGCTTTTTATGTCTTATTTCACTTTAGTGCATATTTTGGCTGATCCCAAATTCATAAAGTGGATTGACTCTATTCCATTCTAACCTATATAACAAATCTTTCACTTTCTCACTCTTTACTAAAATACATAGAACTATTGAGTTTTTTCAAGTTTCTTTATGTGCTTGGCTTTTGTAATGTGGTATTAGAGCCAATTTAATCCACTAAGTATGTTTCTCTCTTGCATTGTTAGATTCTTTAGAGAATAAAAAAAGGTGTGATTAGATTGATCACTGTGTGATAGCACAAAGACCTAGAGATTGATGTCGACAAAAATAGATCAAACCATGTTGCAAATATCGACACTGGGATAAAATCGATAAGACTTCAAAAAACCAAAAAATCATAAAAATCGAGAAAATATAGGTAAAAATTGGCAAATATTGGAAAAATTAAAATACCACCAAAATATCAGTAAAATTCAACAAACATCGACTAGGCCAAGAAATTGTGATTTTGCGAGAAAATTGGGAGGTTATCGGGAAGTTTGCAACACTGATATCAAGGGATTGCTAGTGTAGCACATTGAAGAAAAATAGAGTAAGAAAATGGAGGGTTGAGGTAGATCTTTGCAACATGAATGAGACGATAGTGTGTATTGTTCCATTGCTCATCAATCATTTGTTGTTTCCCAAATCTCTCATCCTCCTTTTCTTCATAATAGGTACGAATGGATTTTTTGGTCCTATCCATGGGCTTATACAAGTAGCCCATTGCAGGCTTGTCAACCAATCAAAGAACCTTTACCAAAGGTTTGGTAATGGGATATACCTCTTCCACTTTTACTCAAAAGTAGGTTTGGTTTCAAACTTTGGTTTGAAAGAAAATGAGTACACCATTCAAATGTCTATGATAATTTTCATCTTTGGGTCATGTGGTGATGGGCATATTGAACTATAGATGTCACTAAGAGCCTTTACAACACATGGAAATTAACACTAACAATTATTAAAATAATATTAGTTTAATAGTGGTCAACTAGGTACTAGACTTGGGCATTAATAAAGTAAACTGGACTTTAGTTTATTTTATGCTTTTTATGTCTTATTTATCTTTAGTGCATATTTCGGTCTAATCCCAAATTCATAAAGTAGATTGACTTGATTCCATTGTAACCTATATAATAAATATTTCACTTTCTCACTATTTACTAAAATACATAAAATTCTTTGTTTTTTTGAGTTTCTTTATGTGCTTGGTTTTTGTAATATGGTATTAGAGCCAATTTAATCCACTAAGTATGCTTTTCCCTTGCATTGTTGCATGCTTTAGAGAATAAAAAAAGGCGTGATTAGATTGATGAGTGTGTGATAGCATGAATACCTAGAGATTGATGTCGATAGAAAGAGATCAAACCATGTTGCAAATATCTACACTGGGATAAAATCGACAAGGCTTTGGAAAACCAAAAAATCATAAAAATTGAAAAAATATCGGTAAAAATCAACAAACATCGGAAAAAATAAAATACCACCAAAATATCAGTAAAATTTGGCAAACAACGGCGAGGCCAAAAAATTGTGATTTTGCGATAAAATTGGGAGGCTATTGAGAAGTTTGCAACACTAATATCAAGGGATTTCTAGTGTAGCACATTGAAGAATCAAAAGGATTTCATTGAACCTAGGTATTGTTCCTTTATTTCGAAGCAAGGTCAATTTTTGTAAAATTTAAGCCACCATACAAAGTTTTTTAGTCACTATTTTTAGCCATCATTTCCAAAGGTTGTATAGAATAATTATATTGTACATTAGCATAGTCATATGAAATCCATACAGTTGTAGGAAATTCATATGAAATTTTATGGAATTTCTTAGAAAAGTGTAGAAAATTTTGATCTATGGCCCAAAATATCTTATTTCTTAGTTTCCTTCACAATATAGAATTGGAGGTAGATTGGCATTGTTTTTCCCTATTTTGGTGACTTGATTTGTAGATATGGAAGTTTTCGCTGTTGATTTATTATTTTTCAACAAATCCAAGGACAAATTGATTGTTTTGTTGTTAGTTATGAGTAGATTTGACTGTTTTTGAACTGTTTGAGGGCAAATCTATTTAGGACTGTGAAGTTTCAGTTATTGGTATGTAGATCTAAGTATTTCTGAGTTGATTTGGTGTAGGTTTCTCACAAAATTGTGCGTTTCTTAGTGGGACATCGCTGCTATAGTTGTTTAGGGCCATCTATTTTTTGTACTCTTGACTTGTATCTATGGTTTTGCTTTCCAAAAACATGCTAGAAGGCAATTAGAAGTTCAATGGGAAGATCTACAATATGTGGAAACAAGTTATGTTGGCCATTTATTAGTACGTGTTTTTCAAACATTGTTATTGGCAAGGATGCTCGACCCATTGTTGTGGATAAAGAATAGGACACGTTTGATGGACAAGATAGATAATAAATGATGTTGCTCAAGTTATTAGTGATAGATGATATTCTTCTTGAGATTCAAATTGAGAAGAGTTTCACCATGATTTGGAAGCATTTGAAATATTTGCATGAGACTTCAGACAAGGGTAGAGCCTTCATCTTGAAGAACATGTTTTTGATCACGATGAGTGAGGGTGCATCATTATGGGAGTTACTCATGATCAAGGACATCTGAGAACAGTTAGAAGCCATTGAATAGAAGATGGAAGAAGAGGACATGGTGGTAATCACGTTGAAACAACTTGTTGAAATATGGAAACAAGAATATTCCAATTTAATTTGTCCTTGAATTAAATTGTGAATCAAAATCAAATTTAGTCTTAATAGCTACTTGGAAATAATTAATTAATTTATTTTTAAATTAATTAGTTGGAAAAATTCAAGTTAGGAGTCTTTCTGAAGTCATGCAAGAGTTATCCCTTAAATTAAGGAGATGAGATTGAGTTATATTTGAGTTGTAATTAGTTAACTCAGTTTATTGAGTTAAGTGTAGTTAAATTAGTTCCAAACTGCGTGAGGCACTAATAGTGAGTTAATAGTCAATTGATGCATTAATGCACTCAACTAGTGCTACTCCAGTTAACTGAAGATTCCCTCATCAGAAACTCATGCATGTCTATTCCGAGAAAGACCCAGTTGAGATTAATGTTCAAGGACAATGTACTATAAATTGCATGTGTTTTCTCATGGAGAAAACTCATGCATGTAGTCAAGGGTTCATCCTTGAGGGTTGCGTAGTTTTGAAGGCTTGGTTTTCCACTTGGTAATAGGCTAATCATCCACAAAGAACAACGCAAGGAAATAGGAGGTTGGAGGGTAGAGAGGAAGGCTAGAGAGAAGCCAAGATTGCCTGTGAGCATCTGTGAGGATTGTACTGAGAGCTGGCTAGCTGTGAGTGCTAAGGCTTTGTATAATTCCTATGTATTTCCACCATGTATGATAATACAATAGTGTGGGGTTTTTATCTGAGACTTTCCCCAAAGTATTTTCATATGTATTGTGCCATTGATTCTTCTTCTTCTGGTTATATTATTCAACTCGATCTTTAAGCTTCCGCAAATTGATAGTAGAAGTAGGTTATAGTATTCTGCTTTGATTTATATTGCATTATGAGGTTAACCTATCACAAATTTTCTACACAACTTACCACATGCTTATGAGCACTTCATATAGAACATAAACTTGTTGACTTCGAGTTTGGAGAGTTGTGCAATAAACTCTTACAACATGACAGATGGAAGAAACAATTTGGTAGCAATAATGAGAACGAGAGTTCAGAACATGCCTTTGCAGCGAATGTCAAGTGAAAAGGAAAAGGGGAAAAAATAATGGTCAGGGAAATGGCGAGGATGTAGTCAAGAGCATGAATACTATCACCTCACTACTGTGGCAAGGTAGGACATATGAAGAAGCACTGCAAAAAGAGGTTGGTAGATCAAAAATCCAACTAGGGAGGGCCTCAACGAAAAGTTTATGTCGTAGAGTACATAAAGGAGTTCGCTGCCTTTGTATTCATGGCCATGACACAAGTAGATTCCCTTAGGTCATATGCTTGGTTCATTGATTCAAGGGCACCATAACACTTCACTAATAGGTAGGCTTGGTTCACGGATTTCACTTTGTTCATTGAAGGAATTCATGATTTTTAGTGGTGGGGAGGAGTATACTATAGTTGGCATAGGAAATCTGCAAATTTCTTTTGGAGGAAAAATGCTCATGTTCCTAAATTTCTATTATGTGCTAGGTATGGAGCTTAATTTTATTTTAGTTAGTTAGATTATGAGGCACAACCCCCATTTAGATGTCAATTTTAGTAATCACAAATGCTACATAATTGATAGGGAGACCAAGAAGACTGTTGCTCTTGGTGTGGATGACCATTGGTTGCTTACACTGGTGGATGTTGGATAGTTCAAAGTGCATGCACTGGCTATTAAGAGTACATTTGACATTAGTACCTTATGGAATTAGAGGTATGAACGCCTCAACTTGTCCTACCTCTTTCAGTTGGTACAAAAGAATTTGGTAGATAGAATTTTGGACAATTCACAGAGGATCCAGGGAGTTTGTGGAGCTTGCGAGGTTGGGAAGCAACATTGAGCACCGATAATGAAGGACAAGCTTAGAGAGCACAAAGAGCTATTCATCTAGTTCAGGTAGACATATGTGGACCGATGAACATAACATCAATTATCGGTGCTGAGTATTTTATTTTGTTTGTTGATGATTTCAATAGAAAAATATGGGTGTATTTTTTAAATTAACATCTGAAGTTATTAATGAATTTCATAAGTTCAAAGAATTAGTAGAGAAAGAGTCAGGTTGTAATATTGTCTCTCGTAGATTTGATAATGGTGGGGAATTCTGCTTAAAATAATTGAATAAATTTTTGTGCTAAAAATCGGATCCAATGATGATATACTACAACATACATTCCACAACAAAATGGAGTGGTTGAGAGGTGAAATTGTACTATGACATAGATGGCTAGGTGTATGTTGCAAAATAGGTATGTGCCAAATAGGTTTTGTGCCAAGGCAGTGTGCACAACAATATACTCGCTGAATGGATCTCCCATGATGGTGGTGAAGCAGAAGACCTCAAAGGAAGCATGGCATGGAAGAAAGCCCAAACTAAGTCATCTTAAAGTCTTTGGTTCCACTGCCTACACTTGGATTGTAATTGAGAAGAGACTAAGATTGAAAGAGCAAGAAGTTGATGATTATAGGGTACAATGACACTCATAAGACTTACAGGTTGGTTGATATTGACACTGATAAGGTAAGCTTCAACATAAATGTTGTTGATGAGGATGTTGGACCTTTTCAAACTTCTTTGGAGTTTCGAATTACCAAGAAGCCAAAAGTAGCTAAGGAGTCAGGTGTCAAACTTTAGGTAGCTCCACTTGAAGGGGGTAGGGAGGGATATTTTGAGCATCAGTCTCCTATATAGGTAATTGCTACTCCAAATAGTCTGAATCAATGTTTGGATGACATTCATACAGGTAACCTAAGGCATGGTGGCAACACTGAATTGGATGAGGAGGATTCTAAGAAAAGACTCAAATAGTGGTGCAAAACTGTTGGTGATGTTAAGATAGGAGAAATGATTGAGGGACGATCATTGAGAGGAAAAAGAAAACAAAAACCAAACTTGGTTAACTTTGCTTTGAAGGCTAATATATATGAAATCTATGAGCCATAACACTTTGAAGACTCAAAAGGAAGACTTGAATAGCGAAAGACCATGACATTTGAATGTGAGAGTTTTTTAGGTCCCTATACTACTAGTGTAGCCCCTTATTGTTATTAGTGCAACCCACTTATTTTATTGTTGTGCTCATGTCGTCCCCATATTGTTATTATTGTGCCCCATAGAAGCCCACTATTGTTACTGTTGTGCCCTTACAATATAATTTTTATGTAGCCTCTGATTATATTTTGACCCCTTAGCTGGTTGCATAAAAGAGTTTGATGAAAAATTAGACTTTGGATCTCACATCTTTTCCACCATGGAAACTCATTGGTTTCAAATGGGTGTACAAGGGTAAGTACAAGGAAGATAGTACACTTGACAGGTATAAAGCATGGCTGGTTGCAAAAGGGTTCTCTCAATGAGAAGGTATTGACTATGAGGAGACTTCTGGTCCTACAACAAGGATGAGTACCACTCGACTTGTTCTAGCCATGACGACACAATCTACTTGGAAGGTCCATCAAATGGACGTTAAGAGAGCATTCCTCAATGGATATCTATAGGAAGAGGTATACATGTATCAACCACAGGGGTTTCATGCAAGGAGCATTTGGTATTTCGACTGAAGAAAGCTTTATATGGTCTACAACAAGTGCCTTGGGCATGGTACATCAAGATTGACAAATATTTATATGAATAGGGGTTCTAATGGAGTCCTTCAGATTCCAACATGTATGTCAGAATAGTTGGTAATGATATCACCCTTCTGGTCACATATCTAGATGATATCATTATTATAGGTAATAAGGAAAAGGCAATAAAATAGATCAAATCTAGTATGCACAAAGCTTTTGACATGATTCACATAGGCATCCTACACCATTATCTAGGTGTAGAAGTTTGGTAAATAAGTAACTCCATTTTTGTCTCACAAACAAAGTATGTTAAGAGTTTTCTTGATAATTTCAAAATGAAAAATTGCAAAATATCGTCTACAACTATGGAGAAAGGCCTTAAACTTCCAACCAAGGCTGACTCTAAGGTAGTTAATGAATCAATATATATGCAACTAGTGGGTAGCTTAATGTATCCTATAGCCACTAGATTTGATTTGAGTTTCGATGTGAGCTTCATTTCTAGATTCATGGTGTTGAAAAGTGTGCAACAAGAAATGCGTGTTGAGAATGCAACAAGATGATGGAGCTTAGTGGAAAGGAGTCGCCTTCACTAAGTGGGCCCGCAAGCAATTTATGGCGCAAAGTCAATTTTTGGATCACAACAGGAGTGATCACAGTAGGAGTGATTAGAGTCTATTTTTAGACTGCTAGGCAAAAATAGAAAAGTCAAATATTATTGTCTCATAATAATATTTAGACTATAAAATTTATCTTATTCTCTTGGAGCACTTCAGTTTGAGCTACAGATGTGGCACATGCAGTTGTCAGAAGGAAATACATTTTCTTTATGAGTTCATTGAGCTATTGCATGCAGGACATCAGTTAGAACTCATGTGGTTGAGTTCTGTGGAGTTGGATGAGCAGTTAATGGAGTTGTGTTCAGTTTGACTTAGTTGAACTAGTTGTATTTAGTCTAATTGATCAATAGACTAAGTGATGAGTTGTGTGAATTAGTTATTAATTAATTCACTAATTATTAACTCATAATGCAACTGAAGAATACATCAGTTAACTCAGTGCATGTACAGTTCAGTGGAGACAGGTGTTAGAGGTTGAGATTGCTATCAGTTGTGCATGAGATTGTGCACATGCATGGGATTGAGTTATGCCAATGATCTCTGCGTAGTATGGGCCAATACCAAGTGAAATATAGCTTGTGCTCACGTGATTTACAGTGTGGGTGATTTTCACAAGGTAAATAGGAGTTTGGATCAGCCATTCTCATTCATTCTCAGCAGGTATTGTGCAGTGGAGGCAGGCAAGCAACGGAGGAGATTTGGAGATCAGATTTGAGTTGTATTGTGTGTAACAGGTGGAGATAGTACTGAGTACTTGTGAGGAGTATTGTACTATGTTTGTTACATGTTCTCAATCAATATAATATGCAGATAGTTGGGGTTTTTAGCGAGATGCTTTCCCTGGGAAAATACTGTGTTGATATGTGTGATTGATGCTTCTTTGTGCGCATGTTATTGTTTCTGCTTCTGTAAATTGATGATCAACGTAGAAGAGGTTATGTATTATGCATGTATTCCGCAATAGTGTATAATAGGGATAATCTCTGTGAATATGTGTCATATTATTCAAAATTTCTACATGGTATCAGAGCTGGTTGATTTGTAGAAAAAGTTCTACAGGATATCAAAGCGAGGATTGATCATCAGATCTATTATTCAGAAAGTGTTTACATTTTATTTCTTCAGGCAGAGTCTAGAATCAGGCCAGGTAGCCTCTGGATTCATCCTTCTTTTGGAAGGTGAGATATCCGGTGAATGCCCATACAATGGATCTCTGTACAAGAAATACTTTGTTCTCACGAATTTTAGATCGGAAGCGGTTGAGTTTGAGCTGGTGGAATTCAAATTTAATTCCAAAGCAAGAGCGAAACTCAGAAACATTCAGTGTGAGAATGGAGACAGTATGCTCGAGTATCTCACGAAGTTCACCCAATGCCGGGATGAGCTGGGAAGTGTGGGGGTAACTGTCAGATGAGGACATGGTGAGTCTAGCACTCCTTGGCCTTCCTAAGAGTCGGCATAGCTACCAGGACTCGGTGAATGGAAGGGAGAAACTGCCAAATTGGGAACGACTATGGTCGGATTTGATGCAGGAGGAGATTAGACGGAGCACCAGAGACAGTTCTTCATCTATGCATGATGAGGAGAACTGTGCCTTAGTGAGTAAGGCGAAGAAGGGGAAGGAGAAGGTTTCTCTTTCTGAATCTAATTCTTCCAATGATGGGAAGAAGGTTGACAAGTCGAAGGTGAGATGCTTTTGTTGTCATGAGTTGGGCCATTATGCTACTAATTTCCAAAAGAAGAAGTCCAAGAAGGGATTCGGGGAAGGATCTGAAGGTGAGGCAGCCTCACTTGCTTCACAGTTTGAGTTGGACTTCACACTCTTCGCATGCATGGTTTCATCCATGGTGGGAAGTGGTTGGTTTATTGATAGTGGAGCTTCTTTCCACATGACTGGTGACAAAAGTTTGTTCAGTACTTTGGAGGAGAAATATCTCCAGATACTCATAGGGATGGGTAATGATGAGAAGTATTGTTAGGGTCCCACCCTAACCCCCTTTCTATGTAATGGGATCACGTCATAGTCAAGAGTCAATAAAGCCCATATTAATAATTGTAAGTGGTTAATCCGCAATTAATGACAGAACCACAGTTAGTTGCAAATGGGCCGTAGTATTAGATAGATGGTATTAATAAAACCCACGGTATTGGCCCGTGGTATTGCATGTATGAGTCATATATAAAGGATAGAGACTCCCTGCGTGGAGCATCGTGTCTTATTTTGTAGTCGAGCTCTGCTCTATTGGAGGTTGCCCCCTCGAAGAGGCAAGTGAACATTACTCTCTGAATAATAAAATCATTGCTATTCTGTGTTCTGAGTATCTTTTCTTCGCATATTCTGTATTTGGGTATCATTTTGCAGGTTAAGAGCATAACAAGTGGTATCAGAGCACTTTCCAGGGCCGGTGGGATTTCCATTTCTTAGCAATTTTTTTTTGGCTAGAGACGTGTTCCGGCGTCTTTAAACCACTGGATCTGTCATTGAGCGCATAAACCTGCGGATTTGGGGAGGCATGCACGTAGGAAATACAAGAGGTGGTCACGTCTGTTGGACTCCCTTGTAACCCCCGTGGGTACCCCTTTGAGTAGTAGCGCATTAGACAGAACCGCGCATGGATTGTCTTCCACGTACCCTCTGGGTATATCGGAAGCCCCTTAGGCTCCCTTGAAACCTCGCCATAGATAAACCGTTGGCCGTCTTGCGGCTACAGTACACCGAGAACAACACTCGGGGAGATTACTCACCCGTACGATAGGGTAGTCGGGTTGTACGACTAAGGGTACGGTCGATCCTCCTTAGTTAGAGCCGTGAAACATTGGGCCGAGTACTACTGCCAGACCCTTATGTATATTGCGATCTGTAGCACCTGACACTCCTCAAGACCTTAGTTCCCTTTTCTATCGGGGGATCACAAAACATCTCTTCCAGATCCGCCTGTGCAAAGGGGTGCAGCAACAACAGACATCAGTCCCGCAGTCTCGAGTTCGCAGATCAACCATTCCGATCTATTAGATCCATTAGATCCGCAGAAGCAGTCCGTTCCGCCATTAGATCCACCATTTAGATCTCTCAGATCCCCCAGATCAGAGTCGTTGTGAAGGGTTCCTATACCAGGGTATAATTTTCGCAAGACTTTTGGCCGCATTGACATTTTGAGGATTTGGCCACTGCAGTATTGATAAGGAAGGAGTACACCTCCGTTAGGAGTTTTTAGGAAAAAAAAAGAAGAAAAGAAAAAAGAAAAAAAAAGAAAAAGAAAAAGAAAAAAAAAGTCTGGGATCTTTCGGGGTGCTTATTGGTGACCTAGCCCATCAGAATCAGGATGACGAGCTGAGCACGGTGGTACCATTCACTTCTTAGTGAATTTTTTTTTTAGGCGGTCCCAATTTTCAAAAAACCCGGCTGGTGTATGGTAGAAACTAGAGCTCAAGCGATGGCCAATGAAAGGATGGACAAATTTGAAGAATCAATGCACAACCTCCACCTTCAGCTTACCAGACTATGTAACATGGTTGAGAAAATAGTCCCGAAGGGCAAGGAGCCAGCCCACGAGGAGGAGTATAATGGCACTGAACACAATGAGGGTGAGTCTAGCCACTCTCCTCACGTCTGGCGCACCCACCCACCACCCAGTCAGCGACCTCCCAAGTTGGATATGCATAAATTTGACTGCTCTCACCCGTCGGCATGGATAGCACAAATGGAGCAGTATTTCAAACTGAATCGCATCTTCGATGATGAGACTCAGCTTATGTTGGGGAGCATGTACTTGGACAATGAAAGGTGGCAATGGTGGGAATGGCATCAACGTTGCACTGGACCTTTTAAGACTTGGACCAAATTCACCAAAGCTCTTCAAGACCGCTTTGACTAGGAATCATCTTTTTTGGGTCGTCTTACTAAGCTCCGACAGACTGGTACAGTGGATGAATATATTACAGCTTTTGAAGCCTTAGCCTTCCGCACTTGGGGTCTCTCAGATGTGTTCTACACGGAATGTTTTATCAGCGGTCTTAAAGAAGCTATCAAAGCCCAAGTCCTATTGCACCACCCTCCCACATGGACAGAGGCTTCCAAGGTCGCTCGTAACGTGGAACGTGCATTAGCAGCCCAATATAGTCGCCCAAATTTCTCCGCTAAAGGTCGCCCCCCACAGGCTCATAACAGGACTCAAACACTTAAAGTCCAAAAGGTGTCACCTGCGGAAATGGCCGAAAGAAGAAAGCAAGGCCTATGTTACTACTGTGATGAAAAATACTCCCCAGGTCATAGATGCAAGGAGCCCAAATTTTTTCAAATTGATGCCACTGACTACAGCTCAACAGAGGAAGATCCACCACTGGAGGAACATGAGCCGCTAGAAGAAGACAACCAAAAGGACAATGTCTCTGATGAACCAATTATTTCGTTGCATGCTTTGGCAGGGATTTCTTCCCCTCAAACTCTCAAAATCAGAGGTTTTATCAAACATCGCCCAGTAGTAGTCTTGATTGATAGTGGAAGTACACATAATTTCATCCATCAAAAAGTCGCAGAAGCAGTGCATTGTTTTGTGCGAGCAGTTTCTAACTTCCAAGTTCAAATTGCGGATGGAGGCACAATGAAATGTGAAGGCCGCTGTGAAAATGTCAAACTTCAAATGGGGGATTATTAGTTGAAAACTCACATGTTTGCCATACACATGGGGGTTGCGACATTGTTCTCGGCGCTGAATGGCTTCGCACTCTTGGGCCAATCACATTGGATTTCTAGGAGTTATATATGAGTTTTAAGCAGAACAACTACACACATACCCTCCATGGAGGAGCATCAGCTCGCATAGGATGGAAAAATTGTTAAAAAAGGGCAATCATGGAGTTGTAGCTCAATTTAATGCCATCCAGGCAGTCGAAACCAAGCCTTTGCCAATTCATCCTGAGATGCAACAGATTTTAAATAACCATCTGCCGGTATTTGACAAGCCTCATGAGCTTCCACCCTCGCGAGGGGAACATGATCATAGCATCACCTTGGTTCCAGGGGCCCAACCCCCAAATGTGCGCCCATACAGATATCCGTTCACCCAAAAGAACGAAATAGAAAAAATCATCAAGGAGCTTTTGGAAGCAGGGGTCATTCGTCCCAGCATTAGTCCTTATTCATCCCCAGTGATCATGGTGCTCAAGAAAGATGGGGAGTGGTGGATGTGTCCCGACTTCAGGGCCCTCAATAAGTTGACAGTCAAAGATAAATTTCCCATCCCGGTGGTTGATGATTTGCTGGATGAACTCAATGGGGCTCAATTCTTCACTAAGCTGGATCTTCGCTCAGGCTACCACCAAATTCGCATGAAGGAAGTCGACATCCCCAAGACTGCTTTCCAAACTCATGAAGGCCATTATGAATTCCTGGTCATGCCATTTGGTCTTTGTAATGCCCCCTCTACTTTTCAGAGCCTTATGAACCACATTCTCAAACCATATCTCAGGAAATTTGTCCTTGTCTTCTTCGATGACATCCTCATCTGTAGTTGCACTTGGGCCGCACATCTTCAGCATGTAGATCTACTCTTGCAACTGCTCCGCAAGCATAAATTATTTGTCAAGATGTCCAAGTGTTCGTTTGGCATGGCATAAGTAGAGTATCTGGGCCACATTGTGGGGCGTGAAGGTGTCAAGGTGGACCCCAAAAAGATCCAGCAATGCAGGAATGGCCTCAACCTAAGACTTTGAAGAGCTTGAGAGGATTTTTGGGTCTCACATGCTATTATCGTAAATTTGTCCGCAATTATGGTCGCATAGCGAAGCCCCTCACCCAAATCCTAAAGAAAAATTCATTCTTCTGGAATGAGGAAGCACAACAGGCCTTTAAAGCTCTAAAAAATGCCATGTGTTCAACTCCAGTCTTAGCACTACCTGAATTCACCAAATCTTTGTCATTGAATGTGATGCTTCGGGTACAGGTATAGGGGCAGTCTTAATGCAGGAAGGGCGACCGTTGGCCTTCACAAGCCAACAACTCAGTGGGAGGAATCTGAGCCAATCTACCTACGAGAAGGAAATGATGGCCATCTTACATGCAGTTGAGACCTGGCGACCTTACTTATTGGGGCGACGTTTCCAAATCTGCACAGATCATCACAGTCTTAAATATTTTTTGGAGCAACACCTATCCTCCCCACAACAAAATAAATGGCTAGCCAAAATGCTGGGATATGATTATGAGATCATTTACAAGAAAGGGAAAGACAATAGTGTAGCAGATGCATTATCTCGCCAATTTGAGGAGGAAAGTACTCTGCTAGCAATTTCCCTCCCCATTCCAGAATGGATTGAAGAGGCTCGCAGGGAATGGTTTTCACACCCAGGGCTCTCCCAACTCATTTCTCAATTGCAGGTAGATCCAAATTCCACCAAGGGCTACTCGTGGCAGGATGATATTATTCGCTACAAGGACAGAGTCGTAATATCACCAACATCCACCCTCAAAAGTCGCATTTTGGCAGAATTGCACTCATCTCCCATTGCAGGACATTCGGGCTTTCAGAAGACGTATGCTCGCACCAGAAGATCATTTTTTTTGGACAGGCATGAAAAAGGACATCCTTACTTTCATAGCAGAATGCGATGTCTGTCAACGCCACAAAGGGGAAACCGTCAACACACCAGGCACATTACAACCATTGCCCATTCCGGCATCAATCTGGACGGAGGTTTCTATGGATTTCATTATAGGTCTTCCAGAGTCTGGGAACAAGTCAGTCATCATGGTGGTTGTGGACCGACTATCAAAGTATGCTCATTTCTGCGCCCTACCCCACCCATTTACACCAACTTTGGTTGCTCAATATTTCATGGATCAGATCTTCAAATTGCATGGCATGCCCACTTCTATTGTGTCCGACCGCGACCCGATCTTCACCAGTAATTTTTGGCAGGAACTCTTCAGAATACAAGGCACTCAACTAAAACTCAGTACTTCCTATCATCCGCAAATATATGGTCAAACCAAAGCCGTCAACAAATGTCTAGAAACCTACCTTAGGTGTTTTACTTCAGAAAAGCAACACCTTTGGGTACAGTGGCTACCTCTGGATGAATGGTGGTATAACACCAACTATCATGCCACCACCAAAATGACTCCCTATGAAGCAGTATATGGTCAACTCCCGCCTTCACCTACTTCGTATCTCAAGGGATGCTCAAAAGTACAAGCAGTGGATCAACTCCTACAACACCGCGCAACCATGCTCGCCCATCTTCGAGAGAATCTTCATCAAGCTGAGAACCGCATGAAGCAACAGGTAGACCAGCATCGCTCAGAGTGCCAATTTCAAGAAGGTGATTAGGTCTTTTTATGGCTCCAACCATATAAGCAAACATCACTCAAAGACAAGGGGTGTCAGAAACTCTCTCCCAAATTCTACGGACCATATCAAGTACTTCAGCGCATTGGCGAAGTGGCCTACAAGTTGGCCTTGCCACCTACTGCAAAAATCCATCCAGTTTTCCATGTCTCATGCCTCAAGAAAGTGATTGGGAACAATTGCAGAATTCAGACCAGTCTACCTGAATTGGACGAAGAAGGGTCCATCTGGCTTCAACCCAAACAGGTCCTAGACACACGAGACAAGCAACTGCGCGGCCGCATGATTAAGGAAGTCCTCGTCAAATGGAAAGACACCTCTCCGGAAGATGCAACTTAGGAACCAACCACTATTCTTCAGCAGTTTCCGCAGCTTCAGCCTTGAGGACAAGGCTAGTCTTAAGGGGGAGGGCATGTTAGGGTCCCACCCTAACCCCCTTATTTATGTAATGGGATCACGTCATAGTCAAGAGTCAATAAAGCCCATATTAATAATTGTAAGTGGTTAATCCACAATTAATGACGGAACCACAGTTAGTTGCAAATGGGGCATAGTATTAGATAGATGGTATTAATAAAACCCATGGTATTGGCCCGTGGTATTGCATGTATGAGTCATATATAAAGGATAGAGACTCCCTGCGAGGAGCATCGTGTCTTATTTTGTAGTTGAGCTCTGCTCTATTGGAGGTTTCCCCCTCGAAGAGGCAAGTGAACATTACTCTCTGAATAATAAAATCATTGCTATTCTGTGTTCTGGGTATCTTTTCTTCGCATATTCTGTATTTGGGTATCATTTTGCAGGTTAAGAGCATAACAAGTATAGTGTCTCAGGTGTAGGCACGGTTATTTTTCAGAGGGAGCGTGGAGCTCACCTTGCCTTGACCAATGTCAAGTATGTACCAGGACTGAAGAGAAACTTGGTGTCGATCGCGATGCTGGAAGACAAAGGCTATGATGTAGTCTTCAGTGAGGGAAAGGTTTTCCTTAGACACATCATCACTAGATAGGTGAAGCAGATTGGTTCATGGGTCAAGAACCTGTATGCTCTTGAGGTTCAAGATGCATGCAAAGCCTTGAGTAGCGAGGCAACTGATGGAGACTTGGTGGTTGAGAGGGAGCGTATATTACCTCTCAACATGCAGAGCTAGAAGAAGTCTCAAATGATTGTGCAGGAGCCACGATTGGTGCAGCAGCTTCAGGAGGTTGTGGAGCAGCCACAACAAGAGAAGCTGAGAGGAGATTGAGTAGAGAGATCCAGTAGGGGGAAACTTCGAGCCAGGTGGGCTGAGGGATCGCATGCAGCCATACCTCCAGGTAGGAGGTGGGGCGATATAGAGTGATCGTCCCAAGGAGGAGGGGTAGGATCCTTGAGGTACCCAACCTCTTGGATGAGACCTTGCTACGGGATCCTCGATGTGGAGTAGCAGGAACTGACTGATTGGGTAGAGACAGATGCGGATGGAGCGACAGAGAGAGCGACAGTGCAGGGAATCCCAAGACAACGCATAGCATGCAGGCTTCAACAATGTGAGAGGCACAAGTGTTTTGCACAGTGCTAGGTGGCACAGAGAGGTGTGCAATGGTGTGAGATGCATGGAGATGTTGCAGTAGCTCAGATGTCAGAGAGGGAGCACCTGTCAGCAGTAGGAAGAGCTTCAACATCAGAGTATGTTCCTAGCCCAACAGAGTGGTCAGTTGGGAGTGTTTTTGTTCCAAGTGTTGTTGGAGCAAAGTGGACCGGGTAGATGTGTTGCATGCAAGACATTCCAGAGTTACAGGATCGGGTTTGAGAGGAAGCCTTTCTTGTTGAGAGGGAGTGTTGAAAAGTGTGCAACAAGAAATGCTTGTTGAGAATGCAACAAGATGATGGAGCTTAGTGGAAAGGAGTTGCCTTCACTAAGTGGGCCCGCAAGAAATTTATGGCGCAAATTCTATTTTTGGATCACAGAATGAGCGATCACAACAGGAGTGATCACAGTAGGAGTGATCAGAGTCTATTTTTAGACTGCTAGTCAATAATAGAAAAGTCAAATATTATTGTCTCATAATAATATTTAGACTATAAACTTTATCTTATTCTCTTGGAGCACTTCAGTTTGAGCTACAGATGTGGCACATGCAGCTGTCAGAAGGAAATACGTTTTCTTTATGAGTCAGTTGAGCTATTGCATGCAAGACATCAGTTAGAACTCATGTGGTTGAGTTATGTGGAGTTGGATGAGCAGTTAATGGAGTTGTGTTCAGTTTGACTTAGTTGAACTAGTTGTATTTAGTCTAACTGATCAATAGACTAAGTGATGAGTTGTGTGAATTAGTTATTAATTAATTCACTAATTATTAACTCATAATGCAACTGAAGAATACATCAGTTAACTCAGTGCATGTACAGTTAAGTGGAGACAGGGGTTAGAGGTTGAGATTGCTATCAGTTGTGCATGAGATTGTGCACATGCATGAGATTGAGTTATGCCAATGATCTCTGCATAGTATGGGCCAATACCAAGTGAAATATAGCTTGTGCTCACGTGATTTACAGTGTGGGTGATTTTCACAAGGTAAATAGGAGTTTGGATCAGCCATTCTCATTCATTCTCAGCAGGTATTGTGCAGTGGAGGCAGGCAAGCAGCGGAGGAGATTTGGAGATCAGATCTGAGCTGTATTGTGTGTAACAGGTGGAGATAGTACTGAGTACTTGTGAGGAGTATTGTACTATGTTTGTTACATGTTCTCAATCAATATAATATACAGATAGTTGGGGTTTTTAGCGAGATGCTTTCCCCGGGAAAATACTGTGTTGATATGTGTGATTGATGCTTCTATGTGCGCATGTTATTGTTTCTGCTTCTGTAAATTGATGATCAACATAGAAGAGGTTATGTATTATGCATGTATTTCGCAATAGTGTATAATCGGGATAATCTCTGTGAATATGTGTCATATTATTCAAAATTTCTACACATGGCAGTGCCAAAAGTAGAGCACTAGAATGCAACAACTGAGTGTTGAGATATGTGAAAGGAACACTTAAATTTGGAAATCTGTACAATGGAAGCAAAAACCCTCAAATATGTGGGTATATACATTTATATTGTGCAGGTTTTGTTGACGAAAGAAAATCCACTTTTGGATATGTCTTCAACCTTGGCATGAGCAGGGATCGACAAGAAGCAACATGTAGTAACCCTTTCACCAACATAAGTGTAATATCGAGGAGCAACAAAAGTAGCATGTGAGGCAATTTGGATTAAGAGGATGCTTTCACATATGTAGATGCAATGAACAAAGCCAACATCCTTGTTATGTGACAATCAAGGGGTGATGAAACTTGCCAAAACTCCAACCTTCCATGAGCATACCACAAATGTTGATGTACATTTCCACTTCATCATGCAACTTGTAGAAGATGGATCTATTGAGTTGTAGTACTATTCCACATAGGATCAAACTACAAACATTCTCATAAACCCTTTGGGTCCTGAAAAATATGTAAAATTCCGAGATAAGCTTGGTGTAGTTACTAGACTGATCATTAAGGAAGGGTATTAAAATACATATTAGTTTAATAATGCTCAACTAGGTACTAGAATTAGGCATTAATAAATTCAATTGGACTTTAGTTTATTTTATGCTTTTTATGTCTTATTTCACTTATTTCAATCTATCCCACATTCATGAAGTGGATTGACTTGAATTCACTGTAACCTATATAAGAAATCTTTCACTTTCTCACTATTCACTAAAACGCAAGGAACTCTTTCAAGTTTTTTTAGTTTCTTTCTGTGCTTGGTTTCTACAATACATTTGAGCTAATAACCCATCATTTAGGCTTCCCTGGTGGGCATGTACATCAATATTGCTATATATTTGGATGAAAATGGGTTCTATTGAAGTCTTTCATATGTCAACATGTATGCGAAAAGAGTTGGTAGTGATATCATCCCTCATGCAATATATGCATATGATATCATTACTACATGTAGTTAGGAAAAGACAATAGAATAGATCAAATCTAGTATGCACAAAGCTTTTTACATGACTGATCTAGGCCTCCTACACCATTATCTAGGTGCAGAATTTTGGTAAACAAGCAACAACAGTTTTGTCTCACAAACAAATTATGCTAAGAGTTTACTTGACAAGTTCATAATGATAGATTGCAAAATTTCATCTACACCTATGGAGAAAGGGCTGAAACTTTCAACCAAAACTGACTCTAAGGTAGTTAACGATTCAATATGCATGAAACTAGTGGGCAACTTAATATATCTTAGCCATTACATATGATTTGAGTTTTACTATGAGATTCATTTCTAGATTCACGACAGTGCCAAAAGTAGAGCACTTGACTGCAATGATTGCTAAGATATCTGAAAAGAACACTAGAATTTGGAAATATGTACAATAGAAACAATGACTCTCAATATATATATATATATATATATATATATATATATATATATATATATATATATATATATAGGCAGGTTTTGTTAAATCCACTTTTGGATATGTCTTCAACATTGGCATGGGTGGAGTCACATGGACTGGCAAGAAGCAACATGCACTAACCCTTTCATAAACATATCATAATATCTAGGAGTAGTGAAAGGAGTGTGCGAGGCAATTTGGCTTAGAAAGATGCTTTTAGATATGTAGACGCAATGATCGAAGCCAACACCCTTTTTATGTGACAATTAGGGGTGACGAAACTTACCAAAAATCTTGTCTTTCATGAGCATATCAAACATGTTGATGTACATTTCCACTTCTTCAAGTTACTTGTAGAATATGGATCTATCACGTTTAACACTTTCCCATAGAGGATCAAACTACAAACATTCTCACGAAGCCTTTGGGTCTTGAAATATATGTAAAATTACGAAATAATCTTGATGTGGTTAGTAGATTGACCATTAAGGGAGGGTATTAAAATAAATATTATATTAGTTTAATAATGGTAAATTAGGTGCTAGACTTAGGGCATTAATAAAATCAATTAGACATTAGTTTATTTTATACTTTTTATGTTTTTGTTCACTTTAGTGTGTATTTTGGTCTATCCCACATTCATAAAGTGGATTGACTCGACTCCATTTTAACCTATATAAGAAATATTTTGCTTTCTTACTATTCACTAAAACAATTTTTTTTTGAGTTTTCTTGGTTTCTTTATGTGCCTTGTTTAACCATGTTACTACGTTGCACGAGTTTCATCATGGGGAGGAAAATGAGAAATGAGATTCTATCAACTTATTTTGTATGGCATATTAAGCTCAAGTTCTCACCTTACTCTTAAGAAATGAAATAATACTTCCATCTACAAGTGTAGCTCATATGTGTCTTGCTTCCTTTACTTCAAGGAACAATGCCAAACTAAAAGGTCTAACAAATATTAGCCAACCTTTCGGAGGAAGTGATCAAGTGAAACCTCTCATTGTGGCTACCTTGTTACAACTTTATTCGAATCAATACCATTGCATATTCGACAACTTTATTAGAATCAATACCCTTACACATTCGACATCCCTCTCTTTATAGTTAATGTGGAAACTTAGTGCTTGGACAACAACAATCGAGTGTGATGGGTGGTGTGTATAAGGCTCAAGGACAATTTTATTGTGACATAGTCAATTGATGATTACCAATGATTTTGTTTTTATCTAGGTGAGTTGCAATCAACAATTCAATTGAGGTTATGTTTTTGAGGTTAGTTTGTCCTTGGTAGTGTCATGACCTTGTGTCTTAGTCATCATAGCATGTGTCATCCAAGGAAAAGGGGCATGATGAATTGATACCACCTTCACCTTATTATGGTGTATTATAAACAATGAACTAAGGGTTTCAACCTCAATGATAGTGCAAGGGTTGCACATGTGGAAATTAATACCTTATGGAATGGATTGACAACCACGATGTACCACTTGTGATGTTGAAGGAACTTGTCTCTTTTAGGGGGATTCATGACATATCAAGGCTTGGTAAAATTCTTTGCATTGCATAATATTTGACCACATGGTTTACCTTTTATGCCAGCCCTTGTAAATTCTTTTGAGTTTCATTCTTTTGAACATCCTTTGTAGGTGCGACAGTGTGTTAGCTACAAATGTTGCATGGGTCATACATGCAATATTTCTTATCAATTGTTATAGCTAGGACGATTGGGATTTGTAATCCCATTTGTTAACTTTGCTTTTGTTTCTTAGTGTTGGTGTCAATGCAATAAAATTTTTTGGTGTTATTTCCAATCTTTGCATTTCACAATTCCAATGGAAATGATCTCTAACCCTACTAAACTCAAATTTTGGTAGATTACATGGCATGTTGAGGGTTGATCCATAGGTTTTGATCATAAAATTGAAAAAAATACCTACAAATGCTTTAAGCCCAATCATTTTGGATAACACTTGGAAATGATCTCTACCCCTACTAAACTCAAATTTTGGTAGATTACATGGCATGTTGAGGGTTGATCCGTAGGTTTTGATTACACAATTGAAAAAAACACCTACACATGCTTTAAGCCCAATCATTTTGGATAGAACTTGCCTCCTCGGTTTTATCATCATGATGTCACCATGGAAATTTTGTTGGCTCTTGTCAATTAATTTTCATGATTGTGTGAACATACTCCCTTGTGAACATTGCACGGGTCACACCTGCATCATTTCTTATTTATTGATTATGGCTAGGACCATTGGGATATGCAATCCTACTTCCTTGGCTTTCATTTTTCAGTGTTAATGTCAATGCAACAAAGTGATTTGGTGTTTTCCTAATTGTTGCATTCACCACCCAATCATTTTGGATAACACTTTCATCATCTGTTTTATCCTTACCATTGGTGCAAAGTTACTTGATGCTGATTCCTAAAATACCATCATTACTTCTTTGAGAAAAGCTCTCGGCCTGTAGTTTATACCTTCATGTGACATTGCTTGGGCTTTTGATCATTGGGAAAAATTCCCAATTTTTTCCTCCCGTAGCCTATGGGCTAGGTCTTAGTGCCTCGATTAGACATTGCCTCGTCAACTAATCAAATGTGAGCCCCTCATTGGGCACTTTCCTCCTTTTTCTTAGTCTCCTCATTAACAACAGTAGGAAAGGTTTCTCGTTATTATTCTTCTCCCAGGGGAAGGGTTTTTAGTGTTCTTACATTGGTTTGGCATTGAGAACACCATTTTGTGGCTTACTTGTAGAAATTATGCAAATTCTCTACAAATATCACTGTAAGACTATGTAGAAAATCTGACTGTAGATTAACCCAATAATGCAATATACCAAAGTAAAATAGTATAATCTACTTCTACTATCAATTGGCTTTGCGGAAGCTTAAAGATTGAGAAAGATCAAGCTGAACACATATAACTAGAAGAAGAAGAATCAATGCACATGAAACACAGAAAATACTCAGGGGAAAGCCTCAGCGAAAAGCCCCACTATCTGTATTATCATACAAGGTGGAATACATCAGAATTATACAAAGCCTTAGCTCTCACAGCTAGCCAGATCTCAGTACAATCCTCCTAGATGCTCATAGGAAATCAAAGCTTCTCACGAGCCTTCTCCTTTGACCTCCAAGCTCCTATTTCCTTGCGCTATTCCTCTAGGATGATCTTCTCCAACCAAGTGGAAAACTAATCTCTCACACTGATCTCACACCCTATATGAACTGCACAATCCTCAAGGAACCTTCCCTTGACTGCATGCATGAGTTTCCTTTATACGAAAACACATGCAACTGATAGTACACTGTCCTTGACATTTAGCTCAACTGGGTCTTTCTCAGAATAGACATGCATGAGTTACTGATGAGGGAATCTTCAGTTATCTGGAGTACACTGGTTGAGTGCATGCATGCATCAACTGACTGATAACTCACAATTAGTCCCTCAAACAGTTTGGAACTAATTTAACTGGACTTAACTTAGTAAATTGAGCTAATTAATTACAACTCAAATATAACTCAATCTTATCTCCTTAATTAAGGGATAATCTCCTTAATTTAAGGGATAACTGTTGCATGACTGCAGAAAGACTTCTAACTTGAATTTATCCAACTAATTACTCCACAATGAATTAATTAATTATTTCCAAGCAACTGGTGAGACTAAATTCAATTTTAATTCACAATTTTAATTCAAGGACAAATTAAAATTGGAATATTTTGGATTCTATTTTTATCATTTCTTGTTGCTATTTTCAACACTCCCTCTCAACAAGAAAGAAATTCATCTCAATCCCGATTGTGAACGTTTGGAATGTTATGCAGGCAACACTTCTCTTGAGTGTTGTTGCTCCAGCAACTCCAGAAATAAAAAAAAACATCCAACTTGAATCAGTATGATGTATCTGTCATCAAAGTCTCTGACTACTATTGCCTCTGTCAATTGAAAACTTTGCGCTTCTGTTGACTCTGCCTTTCTGCACTGTTGTCAATCCTTCTTTGCACTTTTCAGTATCTGACTACTCTAGCCTTTGTCACTTTGATCTCTGACTGCATCAATCCCATTGATTCCTCCCGTTACTATGCACTTTGGGCTCTCGTAGCAAGGTATGATCCATGAGATAAAACCTCTCAATGGACCCTGCCCAATTTCAACCTTCTTGAGACCATCACTTCACATTGCCCCACCTCAAACCTGGAGGTATGGCTGCCTGTGATCCCTCTGCCCACTTGGATTGAAATTCCCCCCTAATGGAGGTATCTACATGAGTGGATCGCTTCACTCGGTCTCCTCTCTGCTTCTCCAATTGTGGCTCCTCCACAATTGTCTGAGACTTATTCTGGGGCTGCGTGTTGAGAGGTAATTTACTCTCCCTCTCAACCACCAAGTATCTAACATTTTCCTTGCTCCTTAAGGCTTTGCATGCATCTTGAACCTCAAGAGAATATAGGTTCTTAACTTGTGAACTGATCTGTTTGACCTGTCTTGTGGTGATGTGTCTAAGGAACACCTTTCCTTTACTGAAGACAACATCGTAGCCTTTGTCCCCCAACATCGCGACCGATACCAAGTTCTTTTTCAGTCTAGGCACATACTTCACATCTGTCAAGGTGATAGGAGGTCCATGCTCCCTCTGAAAAGAAACCGTGTCCACTCCTGAAACACTATACCTTTCGTCGCCACCCATCTCTATGCGCATCTTGAGGTCTTTCTCCTCCAAGGTACTGAATAAACTTTTATCACCGGTCATGTGGAATGAGGCTCCACTATCAAGATACCAACCACAACCCATCATCGATGACACCATGCATGCGATGAGAGTAAAGTCCATTTCGAACTGAGAGGCTAATGCCTCACCTTTCGATCCTTCCGAGGATCCCTTCTTGGACTTCTTCGATGGGTAATTAGTCACATAATGTCCCATCTCGTGACAATTAAAGCATCTCACTTTAGACTTGTCACCCTTCTTCCCTCCATGAGAATAATTCGATTTGGAATGGGAATCCTTCCCCTTCCCTTTCCTTGCCTTACTCGCTAAGGCCAGATTTTCTTCATCATCATCCTTGGATGAAGAACCATCTCGTGTGCTCCTCCTGATCTCCTCCTGCATGAGATCTGACCACAGTCGTTCCCAATCCGACAGTTTCTCCCTTCCATTCACAGAGTCCTGGTAGCTATTCCAGCTCTTTGGAAGGCCAAGGAGAGCGAGGCTCACCATATCATCATTGGTAGTAGTTATTCCCACACTACCAAGCTCATCTCTGTAAGTGGTGAGCTTGTTCAGATATGTGGAAATAGTATCGCCGTTCTCCATATTGATTCTTCGAAGCTTATCCTTGAGCGCCAATTTCCTCTGGTTGCTATTGTTCTGGTAGAGGTCCTTCAATGTCTTTCACATTGAATATGGAGTATCTTTCTCATGGATACTCGAGGCAATATGGTCTCGAACTCCCTCAAGGATGATCCATCTCGCCCTCGCCACACACTTCTTCCACTTAGCCAACTCTTGTGCATTAGTTGAACCTGGCTTTGGGATTTCTTGATCAATGAAATCCTTCAAGCCATTGTCTTCTAATACATCCCCCATGTGATATTTCCATGCTATGTAATTCGAGCTACCTTCCAAGGCATACTCGAGTCTCAAGCCATAGGAACCCATTGGCCAACCTTGAAGTATGATATGAATTCGATTTTCACCTGCAACCTCGAACTTCAAACTTCGAATTATCTTCTCCGTATACTGTTCACAACTCCGATAAACTTAGCTCCAATACCATGTAGAAATTCTGCAAATTCTCTACAAATCTCACTCTAAGACTATGTAGAAAATCTGATTGTAGATTAACCCGATAATGCAATATACCAAAGCAAAATACTATAATCTACTTCTACTATCAATTTGCTTTGCAGAAGCTTAAAGATTGAGCAAGATCAAGCTGAACACAGATAACCAAAAGAATAAGAATCAATGCACATGAAACACAAAAAATACTCAGGGGAAAGCCTCAACTAAAAACCCCACTATCTATGTTATCATACAAGGTGGAAATACATCAGAATTATACAAAGCCTTAGCTCTCACATATAGTCAACTCTCAGTACAATCCTCCTGGATGCTCACAGGCAACCAAAGCTTCTCACAAGCCTTCTCCTTTGCCCTCCAAGCTCCTATTTCCTTGCGTTATTCCTCTGGGATGATCTTCTCCAAACAAGTGAAAACTGATCTCTTACACTGATCTCACACCCTGTATGAAGTGCACAATCCTCAAGGAACCTTCCCTTGACTGCATGCATGAGTTTTCTTTATAGGAAAACACATGCAACTGATAATACACTATCCTTGACATTTAGCTCAACTGGGTCTTTCTCATAATAGATATGCATGAGTTACTGATGAGGGAATCTTCAGTTATCTGGAGTACACTGATTGTGTGCATGCATGCATCAACTGACTGATAACTCACAATTAGTTCCTCAAACAGTCTGGAACTAATTTAACTGGACTTAACTCAATAAACTGAGCTAACTAATTACAACTCAAATATAACTCAATCTTATATCCTTAATTTAAGGGATAATCTCCTTAATTTAAGGGATAACTGTTGCATGACTGCATAAAGACTTCTAACTTGAATTTCTCCAACTAATTAATCAATAATGAATTAATTAATTATTTCCAAGCAGCTGGTGAGACTAAATTCGATTTTAATTCAAGGAAAAATTAAAATTGGAATATTTTGGATTCTATTTTTATCATTTCTTGTTGCTATTTTCAACATTACTAGCATATGTATTAAAGCATGCCGCTGATGTTCAACTTGAGATAGGATCAAACCCTTAAGATGTTCATTAGTTTCATCACTTGCAACTCCCTTCGATGTGGACAACGTTGATTTAGAGTTCTTTTTAATCCTTTTAAATCCCAAGTCTTAGCATAACTTAGAGTTCTATTCATATCTCTTGGATTTCACTTATACAATAGAGACATCCCACGAATATTTTATGACTATAAAGAGAATAAAACACAAAATGAAAGGGCGTGCTCTAAACATGCTATGTTTTCTTGTTTTGTATATTTTTCTTGTTTAAATTTTACTTTTTATTGTTTAAAGTGAGTTTTTGATTGTATATGTGGATTTAGTACCTTGAAAAACCTCTGGGCATTTAGATTATGGAGACTTTTCAACTCAAATTTGTGATTTCAAAAAATTCCTGCCAAATTTTAAAGAAATTAGACAGAAACATAACATAGATAAACTAAGACAAATGAAAAAGCTCATATTATTTTATGGATAATCAGTTTGTAAATCATAATTTCCACCATGTTGGTCACACCCAATCATTGAGTTATATCCCATCCTTATCCTCATTTGGAAGAACTCATTGATGAGTAAGAACTTGGAAAAGTGAACAGAAACTCAATGCCTCTATCCTACTGTTATCTCTCGAACAAATTTTCACACTATGAAAAAAAAGTGGGGAAAATTGGATACTAGAGGGAATTCTATCAAAAGTAGTATTTCATAATTTTCATTTTAAAATATACATTGTGATTTTTTCTAGTGTATGTTAATGGTTGATCTGAAATTGATCTAAGACAAACAATTAAGGTATTACAGACTCATGTGCATGGATGTGCCTATGTTATTTTTTGCAACGGATCGATAAGATTGCGAAATACACAGGCACTGAAGCAGTTAGAGAAAACATAACAAGAAAACATGTAAACACAACAAGTTTAATAAGGAGTTCACCCAACACTCCCGGGCTACGTCTCCTGGTCCAACCTTTAGTGGTGGCCTCTCTATTATGTTTTCAAAAGCACAGTTTTTACAACAGTGAGCTCAATTTGAGCCTCAGTCAACAGATAGATATCAGCAAGACTGTACTTGGATTCCCCAAGTCTCTGGAGTACACAGACTCTCTTTACTGATTCTATACCTCCTATGGGTCACGATGGTATGAGTCCAATCTGAGACTCAATACATGACAGGTATTTACAGAGGATTTCGCTTGAACCTCTCAAGCCTTCTCTGGAGTACACAGACTTTGTGCTCTCTCTGTCTCTGTCTCAATACTGCCTTTTGCCTTTGCAGGTCAGCTCGATTTCTTCTTTCTGTTCTCTGCTCTTAGCTTTCTGCTTCTAGCTTACTTGCTAACTGCCCCGTTCTTTCTTTGTCAGCTCATGGCTTTAAAGCCAATCTGCTTTTGGATTGTTCGTTTCCACTTCTCGGTTTTTTGGTTCCCCTACCTCTGTCCGTTTGAATTCCTCTGTTCCGTGTCATCATCACTGTATAATGCTTCACAGGGAGGTGGCCACTTGTTTCATAACGAACTGAGTGTCAGTTCTCTTGGACGTTTTCGAATGACTGTTTTTACTGTTAACTCTAAGAATGCCTGCGAACACAAACTTCTGCCAACGCATCGTCCACGTCGGACTTCAAATCTTATACAAATCTGCCTATTTACCCGTCGAATCCAGTCATCCATCAAATTGCGTCTCCGCCGTCGATCTAGAGCCTCTAGATCCTACGGTCATCGTTCATATCGGGCGGGTAAGTAGCACGACGTTTACTCGTCCAATGTGAGCGATTTTCTCTCTCTTCCGTCGGATGCGTGTCACTCGCTGTGTGGCATCGAGCGAGACTTGGTTGAAACCACTTACCACTTCGAAGCCCTTCTGGTATCCTGCCAGTTTTTTGGGACCCCGCCTTTGACAGAATCGACATGATATCCATTATGTTTTATAACTTTTCGGGTCCGGGTTGCTCGGGGATTTTCCTTCTCTGAGGGGTTTGCCTGGCGATATGCGATTAGCGACTTGTCGCTAATCGCATATCAGAAACCACCCCCGTTTCTCAAAAAGACCTCCCGTTTTTCCAATTCGTGACAGCGCGCGTTACCATGGGCCAACGGTCTGCGTGCTTGACCGAGGGTCCTTGTTGCTCCGCGCTGTTCACAAATTACAACTGTTTCAAGGATATTTCTGATAAGCTCGTTCTTTATAAGACTTTGAAACTTTGGCATGAATTTTACAAAGTTCATGAAAACTTAGAGAGTGTTTTAGGATCCAATTCGGATCAATGTTTCAAGAATTTATCTGTACGTGGAAGTATGACTATAAAAAGGTATTTTGATATTTTTAACCATGGGAAAAATTAAAATTTTAATTGTACAACTGAGAACTAGCTCTAAGACGTGAAACTGGTAGATGGATGGTCCCTAAAAAAGATTGGGTAGAAAGAACTTGCATTTTTTTGCAACGAAAAGTTGGTAGAATCATAATAAGTTTCTATAGTATAAGTTTAACCACAAGCACAAGGGATAGCGTTAACTCCTTTTTTTGGGAACGATTCGTCGGATTATTTGCTTGGTCAAGGTTATTATGACTATATGTATCTCCTTCTACATATTGAACGTTTGCATATTAATTTCTCTTTAAATCAAAATTTTGCCTTATATTTTTGTCTATCTGGATGAAATTTTCAATAATAAGTTCTTTGCTTTTTTAAAATTATGATTATGATTTTATATATACCTAATATAATTATTAATATCAAACCAGTGAAAAGTGGGATGTCTATTTTTTCTTCTCTTCATTATTATCCAAAAATTCGTGGTTTGCTCAAGCAACTACTGATGTCTATTGGCATTGACCAATAGAAACTTAGCCAGCTATGCTATTTCTTAATGATATCAGAGGGGATAATATACCCTGAATGGTCGTCTTTAAAATTCTTACTTGTATGTTTATTGTTATCTTAATACAAGGAGTGACTCCATTTACTTCTCTTCCTCAAGTTTTTTTTTAAGGGTGGTTCACAGACACTAGGTGGCTGCTACATCCATGAGAAAATCTAGGGATATCAACCCGAAGGTATCTACCGTCGGCCAAACAAGAAGGGCCTAACCCCAAGGGCGTCGAGGGGACTTGACCCCATGACCTCTCAAATGGCGAGATACTTAGCAATGAGAACTCGACCAACTAAGCTAACCCTTGGGACTTTCTCTTCCTCAAGTTGTCTGATGCATGCTCCCCTTTAAGCTCTTTGAATCTTTTTTTTTTATCCATTCTTCATTGTAGCCATTTCTATGAACACATCAGATATGCATTCTACCCCTTTTTCTAAATAGTTCTTTATCAAAGATCATGAGAACATCTTATAAGAGTATTAATTGGGTGTGGGTTACGTTGCAACTACTTGTTGGTGTGTGTTCTCCTTGTAAACTTGGAGGACCAAACATCCATTATTATTCTCAAGGAAGAGAACGTCCATGAAGGGTGTTTGATTGTTTTCTTTTGTTGTTTTTATGGCTCAATGGGATCTTTTAGATGGTCATATTCGTCAATGTCAAAGGGGATTGCACATTAGAGGCCTTGAATAAGAGAATGTAAATAAAGTTACTCTTCCTTACATAAATGAAAAAACAAACATAGTAGCAAGAATTTTAACTAATAAGGACATTTCTCCCTTACATAAATGGAAAAACAAACACAATAGAAACATTTTTAACTAAGAGGAACATTAAGTTTACATCCTCCCCTCCAAATACCATTAAGAATAAGGTCGACCGGGTAAAAACTCCAATAAATCCTTAAAAAAACAAACGAGAGTTTATGATATAGACGATCATTACAAATCAAGTTGAAGGAACATTGTGTAGATATCATGCACAATTGGTTTAAAAGATCTATGCACTCCTAAAATACATGGCACCATATATATTTAAAACCTAAAGCTATTGACCAAGTGACCCTTATATGAAGACATTGGTTTGTGAATAATTGGAAATGAATGTATCAAAATAAGTTGATGATGGCTTAAAACTATGACCACTCAAAACATTGTACTTCAACTTTTGGAATATAATCATGAGAATGTAATGACCTCTTCAAATTAAATTGTCCAAGGGAGGATGTAGTAGCCTATTTAAATCTGTAGGCTATATTCATTTGTAAAGGCGGAACCATTATTTAATGTAAGTTAGGTAACATTAGATAATGATAGTTAATTTGGGGCTGTTAAATTATGGTATGTTCTATGCTTAGAGAAATTTACTTCAATTCTTCTTATTATCCCAATGTCAATTCTCAGTATAGAAATCACATTAACATATAAGTAAAATACTGATAGAACATAAATAAAATCGACAGAAGACAAGCCAAGACAAGAGACATAAGATGTGGTGGCTAGCCAGGGACAAACCCCAATGCGGGGAAACCCTTTGATCAATTCTTCTATATTCTTCAATAATTCAGCAGAGAGAGAGAGATAGTACAATATCACAAATCTGTGATTTATAACAACACCAACATAGATCAAATCGCAAGGTCAAAGTTGGTCAAACAGCTCACCAATGACCTCAAGATATTCTACGAGAACTCGGCCTCTAACAACAAGTATGTTCATCCCAAAATAGTCCAAGTAAGAGGGACAAATCAACAATGAATGCTACAACAACCTGTAGCCAACCCTAACCAGTCAACATTGTCCCAAATCAGCCCTCCAAAAGTCAACACAACACTTAGTTTAGCCTAGGAGAGGTTTCCCAAGCACAGCCACAGTCAAAGAGGGTAAGACTCTGGTCAAAGTAGCCCCAAATCACCCCAAACAGATGGCTATACCCTCCTCCGCCCTCACTGCGTTAATCTATGTCCTCACAATGGTGCCCTAGAGATTTGCGTCCTTCTTCAAAGCTACCCAAGAGATCTACGTCCTCCTTCCTTTTGTATACCCAAGAGACAAGGAAGAGATGAGATGATGAGTGTGTGTGAAATGAGACACAATGTCTCCTTCTTTTATATGCAAGAGGTTAGTTGGGGGTGTGCAACACAACTTAACTTGCTGGCCAACCTTGACAAATTGTCAAGAAATACAAATAAATTCATATCTCCATGAATACATGTCGGAATCAGATGATCGTTAGATCAATCCTACACCTCTCGACCAGAGGAATCCAAGAAAAATATTAGTTGTCATAAATAAGGTGACCCACATGGATTTTGGCCCTAGTTTCCAATTTTAACACTCCCTCTCAACTAGGGATAACTCCATCTGTTAATCCATATGTCTGTCAGTACTATCTCTGCCATCAAATGCACTGCCCTGCACTGCTCGGCTCTGCTCTGCTCTGCTAAACTATGAAGAAGAAGAAATGATCAAGAATGTATCATACCATCCTCTATTAACCCGAAGTCAGTCCCAGATAAATGAGAGTGCCCAATAGTGCTCTTAATAACCCGAAGTCAATCCCAATGAAGAGTGTGCCATACCACTCTTACTGATCCCAGATCAGTTCCAAAAGAGAGTGTGTTATATCACTCTCACTGATTTGAAGTAAGTTCCAATTGACCCCAGATCAATGTCATCCTAGCATAGGGAGTACGGTAAATACACGATGCGTCCATCGGTACTACTATGGTCCCTATCCTCATTTCCCTACTCATTGGCCATATGAGAGGTACTTCCCATGAGCCCTAGACTGCATGGGTAGGATGTCTCGACAGGAGAAGGATGAACCACTCATCCTACCTACATGTCACCATGGGGTATCACATGGGATGGATGAACCATTCACCCTGTACATAGCGCACCACTGGGGGAGGGTGAATCACCCTATGGTCGCTCGTCGCTCCAAGAAGTATCCCAAGCCCCTGGAGCTCCCAGATATCAATTTATTCATCATACATGACCCTCATAAGAGGGTATCTCAACGACTCCTAGTCATTCTCAGAAAGTCAAGAATTTGACCTTTCCTAGGGGCTTCGTCAGAATGTCGGCGACCTGCTCATCTGTCCCAATATGATGGAGCTTTGTTTCTCCTCGTTGTACCATATCCCAGATAAAGTGGTACCTGATATCGATGTGATTGGAGCGATCATGAAATACGAGATTCTCTGATAAACGAATCCCACTTTGGTTTTCGCAGAGGATCACAGTAGTATCTAGTGTGTATCCAAACAACTCACTGAAGAGCTTCCTAAACCAGACAACCTCACATGAGGCCATACTCATAGCAATATACTCTTCCTCAACGGTGCTCAAAGCCATCGACTTCTTCTTCGTGCTCATCCAGGAGATCTAGGTAGAACCCAAAGAGAAACAACACCCTTTGGTCCACCACACCGCCTTCCCAATCAACATCAGAATATCCATGTAGCCTCACATATCTGGCAATATATCTCAACCCATAAGTGATTGTGCCCCGAAGACATCTCAGAAGATTCTTGGCACCAATGCAATGTGAGTGACGAGGCTCAACCATATATTGGCTCAACGTGTTAACAACAAAACATATATATGGACGGGAGTTCACCAAGAACATCAATGCTCCTATGAGTTGACGATACTCATAAGCATTTCCCAAAGCAGGTCCGACAAAATTACTGTATAACTTCTTGAATTTAATCTCCATCGAGGTAATCACAGGCTTGCAGTCCATCATACCGAATCTCTCCAATATCTTCACCACATATTTTCCTTGAGATAGGCAAATATTTCCTGGTTTCTGCGAGACCTCCCACCCTAGGAAATAGTGCATTAGTCCTAGGTCCATCTCAAATTCAGAAGCCAACTCCCTCCTACATTTGTGAATGAGAGGGTCTGCACCTGCCAGAAAGAGGTCATCAACATACAACACTAGTATGAGAGGCTTATCATCCTCAACCTTAAAGTAAAGGTTTGAATCAGTTTCACTCCTAGTCAATCCGAGCTTCATCAAGTAGCTATTGATCCTCTCATATCAAGCTCGGGGTGTTTGCTTCAGACCATAGAGAGCTTTATTCAACTTGCATAAGTGAGATTCCTGATTATGAATCTCAAACCCCTCGGGTTGTTCAACATAGACTTCCTCTTTAATCGAACCATGCAAGAATGAGGTCATGACATCCATTTGATGTAGGTTCCATCCTTGCGAGGCAGCAAGGGCTATGATAGAGCGGATGGTGGTGTATCGGGAAACATGTGCAAATATCTCGTCATAATATACACCTTCCTTTTGAGAGAAGCCTCGAGCAACAAAGTGAGCCTTGTACTTTTCAACGCTCCCATCGGCTCCATGCTTTATTTTGTAAAGCCACTTCGAGGTGACAACAATTTTTTCCTCGGGTTTGGGGACCACATCCCAGACATCATGCTTCATGATGGAATCATATTACTCATTCATATCATCCTTGCATACTTGATGCTTCATGACTTCTTCAAACGATGAAGGCTCATTTTGAATGATGGTGCTCATAATGGTCAAGTATCCCTGATACCTGGTCGACTTCTTACTTTCACGGAAAGTCCCACTGGGTGCAATATGTCCTTTGGCATCATCAAGTGTCCCCCTAAGCCATGAGGGCCTCTTCCTAGAAGAGGTAGTCTCTTGCGGAGGAGGATCAATGGGATCCATAGGTTCTTCCACATCGGGCATCGTCTCATCTTCCTTCTCATCCGATTTCCTGGTGTCAAGTTCTTTATTTTTCCTTAGAATAGGAAGATTTTCAACCTTGCTAAGAGCCATATCTTCGTCAAAGGTGACATCATGACTAATCTTAACTTTTCTTTGACCATCCACATAGATTCTATAGCCCTTATAATTTTTGCTATAGCTCACGAAGATTCCATTCTTTCAAGATGCACCCAATTTGCTCCTTTTCTCTTTCGGCACATGAAAATATACGAGACTTCCAAAAATTCTAAAATCAGAGACATCAAGTTTCTTACCAGTGAACATCTCTTCAGGTGTCTTGGAATCCAATGCTTGATGAGGACGTTGATTTTGAACATATACGACAGTATTCTCAGCTTCGACCCATAGAAACTTAAGAAAACTTTGATCATGGAGCATGGCGCGAACAACTTCCATAATTGTATGATTCTTCCTTTCTGCCACACCATTCTGCTCATGAGTGTATGGTGTTGTGGTCTCCCTTTTAATGGAAGCCTCTTTTCAAAAGTCATGGAACTCATTAGATTCATACTCGGTCCCATTATCAGTCCTTAAGATCTTGATCCTCTTCTCGGTTTGATTCTTGATCAAGGCTTTGAAGTGACGGAACCAGGAGAACACTTCATCCTTCTTTTTCAAGAAGTATATCCAAGTCTTGTGAGAATAGTCATCTGTAAAAGTGAGATAATATAAATATCCTCCCAAAGAGTTCACGGGCATCATACCAGATATGTCGGAGTGAACCAACTGTAAAATATTAGAGGTCTTTCTCTGGCTTGAGGGGAATGGTCCCCTTTTGAGCTTTCCTTCGACACATCCCAGACATATACCTTCATGCTTTATTTTGAACTCGGGAATCCCTGTCACCATTTGTCTCACATTGGGTAGAGCCTTGTAATGAAGGTGGGCAAACCTCCGGTGCCATAGTTCAGAGTGAAGAGATGTGTCGCAAGACATGAATCCCAACAAACTTCCTCCAACTTGATATAGAGAGTCAACTCGAAACCCAAGAGTGAAAGAATCTTTAAAATTATTTTTCCACACACGTACCTTGCCATCGATGAAGGCAACCATGTAGCCTTTGTCTTCCATTGCCAAAATGGACACCAGGTTCTTCTTGAGATCAGGTACATATAGGACTTCTTGCAAATGAATCGTGTTACCTTGATTTAATTGAAGAGTAAAATTCCCTACACCCTTTATGTGATAGGTGGAATTTTATCCAAGAATAATCTAAAAGTTTGTCTCCTTCTCTATCAGATTAGAGAGAGCTTTCTTGTAACCAGTGAAGTGCCTCGAGGCACCACTATCAATAAGCCAATTGCCCAATGAGTCTGGAGGAGAGGTAGTGGAGAGGGCCAATATCATATAATATTCATTTTGATTATTGTTAACAACATTTGATTCATACCTGGAGTTCCTTGCTTTCTTGGAGGTTTGACCACTACCTTGATTTCCGACATTCCTCTTTCCTTTGCCATTGAACCTGCCATTCCTTTGATTATGGTTGGAGTTGCCCCGAGAATGATTTTTATCATCGTCATGAGATGTGTCCTTCCTATTTGGACACTCCCTCACATAGTGGCCAAATTTATTGCAAGCGAAGCATCTTCCCTTCCTTCCACCCTTCGATCCGGCCTTTCCTTTGAATTTAGACCCAGAATTATTTCTCCTTTTAGCTTGAGAGGAGAAAGCAGTAGGGTTGCCTTTGCTTGAAGGCATTTCTTTCTCTACCATCCTTGTCTCTTCTTGAATGCATCTCGCCATCAATTCCTCAAATCCAGGAATTAGATCATTGTTGAGAAGAGTGGTTCTAAATACATACCATTCTGATGGGAGCCCTCCAAGAGTAGTGATAGTCAGTTCCCTATCAACAACGAATTCTCCAATCGATAGGAGATCATTCTTGATCTTAGTGATCCTTAAGAAGTAGGATTGAATATCCTCGTCTTCGCCCTTCTTAATGTCCTTTAGCTTATTTTTGAGGAACAAAACTTGATTTGCATCACTAACTTTAAACAAGCTTACCATTCTATCGTAGATCTCCTTAGAGGTGTTCAACTCAAAAACATAGGCCACTAGACGCTTGTCAATAGAGTATCGGATGATCTTATTTTCTTTGACTTCCCCCTTAGTGTACTTGTTCCTTGTAGCAGCCGGTGCATTTGATGGAGGCTTCGTAATTCTGCCTCTCACATAGTCCATCACTTCCTGCTCTTCTAATGTCAGATCAAGAGACATCTTCCATCCATGATAGTCAGAATTCTCACAGAGCTTGTCTTCGGCGGGGAAGTGTGATGAGGAACCCATGAAGCCTTTTGAATTTTTCCAACTGTCTTCGGTGATTTCTCTTGCTCTTGCTTGAGCTTTGTCTTCACCTCGACTCTGATACCATGTTAAATTATGGTATGTTCTATGCTTAGAGCGATTTACTTCAATTCTTCTTATTAGCCCAATGTCAATTCTCAGTATATAAATCACATTAACATATAAGTAAAATGCTAATAGAACATAAATAAAATCGATAGAAGACAAGCCAAGACAAGAGACACAAGATGTGGAGGCTAGCCAGAGACAAACCCCAATGCAGGGAAACCCTTTGATCAATTCTTCTATATTCTTCAATAATTCAATAGAGAGAGAGAGAGTACAATATCACAAATATGTGATTTATAATAGCAGCAACATAAATCAAATCAGCAGGGTCAAATCTGGTCAAACAACTCACCAATGACCTCAAGATATCCTAGGAGAACTCGACCTCCAACAGTAAGTATGTGCAGCCCAAAATAGTCCAAGTAAGAGGGACAAATCAGCAATGAATGCTACAACAACCTGCAACCAACCCTAACCAGTCAATGCTATCCCAAATCAGCCCTCCAAAAGTCAATGCAACACTTCGTCTAGCCTAGGAGAGGCTTCCTAGCAAAACTATAGTCAAAGAGGGTAAGACGCTGGTCAAAGAAGCCTTAAATCACCCCAAATAGATGGCTATACCCTCCTGCATCCTCGCTTCCTTAATCTGCGTCCTCACAATGATGCCCTAGAGATCCGCATCCTTCTTCAAAGCTGCCCAAGAGATTTGCGTCCTCCTTCCTTTTGTATACCCAAGAGACAAGGAAGAGATGAGAGGATCGGTGTGTGTGAAATGAGACACAGTGTCTCCTTATTTTATATGCAACGTTGAGGTTAGCTGGGGGTGTGCAACACAACTTAACTTGCTAGCCGACCTTGAAAAATTGTCAAGAAATACAAATAAATTCATATCTCCATGAATACATGTCAAAATTGGATGATCGTTAGATCGATCCTACACCTCTCGACGAGAGGAATCCGAGAAAATTAGCTGCCATAAATAAGATGACCCACATGGATTTTGGCCCTACTTTCCAATTTTAACAGGGGCAAATGGAGGGAAATTTGTTATCCATTCAAAATTAAAATTAGGAGAAGAAACCCCAAAGGGAATCTATAGAAAGAAGAAAGGTTATTCGTTATGATCATCATGGATTATTGATCTTTTTGATTTTAGGTTGAGGCTCCTAGATGGTTTTACAATCCCTTTTTTTAGATTGGTTTCAATGGTGAAAGATTCCACCCTAGACAATCCTCCTTTCTCTCTTACTACAAGATCAAATTTTGCTTGGCATAACTTTCAGAGGCAACAAAAAGGGCTAGATTTAACTATTTGTGGCAATGAACTACTCTCTTAGGAATCTGAGCTTCTTTGAGAATGTGGATTGGGTTTACTAGGGCAACGGAAACTATCCTGGAGGTTGTTGGGTATGTCTTATATTCTTACCATGATTAGCTCCACACACTGTACATTGCATTGGGCGTAGCGGGGGGTAAAAGGGGGGTTTGCAGTGGGGCGGTAGCCCCCCTGTACGGGGTCTAGGGTAGTGTCTTGGGAATTTTTTTTATGCGGACCCAATAATAGTTGGGTAGACCCAAGGATGGGGGGCATGCCCAAAGATAGGAAGCAAACCTACCCATGGTTTTGTGCATGGGTTTTGCACATGGTTTTGGGCATGATGGTTTTCTTCCCATGATATTTTGTAGATCTGGTCAAGGGAACTACGATTATGTTTTAATCCAGGGTTAATGGATTGGGGTTTATGAATGCTTCAACATGTTTATATATGTATTGTAACATTGAAAGGAACATAATCAAAAATCAATTTGGTAGTCCCGGTTTCGGGATCTAGGGGAAAAACTCAGTGTATATTTGTTTTATGTTCGTCATTGTATATTTTTTTTGTTTGAAGAATTCATTTGCTGGTAATTTATGTATATGGTTAAAACCTATAGAGGCAACAAGTTGATTTTCTGTGGCAGTCAGGATTTAGTTCACCCATTTTGTAGCAACGAATTATTTTCTCTACAGATGGGACAAGCCCTATAGAGTAGCAAACCAATATGTTTTTGGTAGTGAGGATGAAAGAAGGGTAATGACTTAGTGATTTGTGGTAGCAAGGGCAAAAATCTATATCGAGGCGACATCAGAGAAGGATAAGGCCGAGTTCTGGGCTACAAATCATGTACGAGGGCCACATTCAAGGTTTCATAGGTGTGACTACTTGAAGTTGAAGCAATAAGGGTAATTCAGAGGTATGGAAGTGGTGAATGTGGACATAACACAGTGCAACAACAAATTTGAACGGTAATAGTGACCTAAAGTTAGTGAGGTTTGTGTGATCAGTTGTTGAGTAACAAAATAATAGGTAGTTTCATTGTAACGATAGAACTAGTTGGTGTTGTAGCCCTATTGGGAACCTGTGGAACTTATGTTGCATAATGGGATCGAAGTTTATTAATAAAAATTTCCCTAGATTACAATGATTATTTATGGTCGATTGAGAATCCTATTATACTATTTGTGCATTTAATTAAATATCAATATTGTCTTATAGATTGATGGATATGATTACATTGTTATGAAACATAATTCTATCATAATTTCATTGAAGCCATAATTCAGAATTGCGTCCCCAAGGGAGATTCTAAGAAAGGGAAATTACAGTGGAATCAGAGCTGTGCATCCTATTAGCTTATAATAATATGTACTCTAGATGATTCTAGAGGATAGGGAAAATGTTACAATCAGGAAAAAGAAGGGCACCTACAACTTAGTCATGGCAGACAGGGAAGAGAAGCCACTAGAAGCTAACCCTTTTAACATCTTGTGGAAGATAGTAAGAGGGTAATTGTAGATAGCCTAACAAATGACATGACGGAAACAAAAAATAGCCACTAATACAAACGGGCAGAAATTTTGATGGCGGAATCCGATGGAACATATAAAATCAGAAAATTTGTCAAAGGTTAAATGGTTTTTTTTTTTTTAATCCCAACGGGCATCGAATATACAACAAGAGTTATTTGACTACTGAATAGTCGAATATTCGATGGAAGTTATTTTACCGTTGAATGCTTGACATTTTGTCCAATATCAAATGTCCAACGTGTTGTCCCATGTCTGACAAATGGCAATGAACCGTTGTATAACGTCTAATTCCACCATTAATTACTTTTTCCATTGACAACGTCTAATATAGGACCGCTTTACGTTGAGTTTCACTAATTATAATAAATATAAGATCAATTGTAATTATATATATTATTATTATTAATATAGAATTAATATATATTAATATTAATATCATTAATATATTTATTAATATAATATTATATAATTATAATATAAATTATATATACAAGTTATATAATATATTGTTATAGTTATAATAAATATAAATATAAATATAAATATAAATATAAATATGTGTGTGTGGAGGCCCAAACATAATATAACTTTAACATAGTTGCTATATTACTTGCAATTGTTTTGAAAGGTTAAGGTTGTAGGCTTATTTTGAGGTTAATTTTTGAATAAAATCTTCATTGAAAGTTTGGTGACAAAAAATGTCACATAACATTCTTCAAGGAGGCCAAGGATACATGGGATCGACATCGGGGGCTTTAGAGGATCGAAAATGTTATGTCCCTTGTAGAAATTGCAAGGGCTTGCAGCCAAGGAGACTTCTAATAAAAACAATTTAAAAACATTATAAAGACTATGGACATGCTAAAGGCGGGCAAGAATATCATCCATGAGCAAGTTATTCATTATATGCCTTTGTATTGTATATTTTTTGTAAATTTTTATATGTATATTGTATTTTAGATTGTATGTCTTTGTATTGTAAATTGAATTGTCTTTCTATTGTAAATGTATTTTATATTCTTTTGGGAGGTATCTGACCTATGTTGTTATTTTGATGTGGAGAAATATTATTTGATTATTTTCGTTAGGGTCGAGTAAGGGGTTAATTACTTTATGGGCTTAGGGATAAGGGGTTATTGTTTAAGGGTTTAGGGATTAGGGGTTTAAGGGCTTAGGGGAATGAGGTTAAGGTGTTAGGGGATTAATGCATGTTTAAGGGATTAATTAGGACCTAAAGGATTTAGAGGTTAATGAGTTTTTATGAAGCATTGTTAATAAGTTTTTAAAGTATATTATGCACATGATTTAAAAGATGGACATAGTGAATACATTTTTATAGGAAAGAAGAAATAATTATATAATATATTGTAATAAAGTTTTATAAGACAAAATAATAAAATATAAATATCATTAAAAAATAATTAAATAAAATTTGATTAAAAATAAAAGTATTATAAAAAAGATGATTGGATAAATATAAAAGGAGTTAGCCCCAACGGTTAGCTAAGTTGGTCGAGCTCCCGTTGCTAAGTACCTTGCCAATTGGGAGTTCATGGGGTCAAATCTCTTCGATGCCCTTGGGGTTAGGCCCTACTTGTTTGGTCATCAGGTAGATCCCTTTAGGTTGATCTACATGGATTTTCTTGTGGATGTAGCGGCCACCTAGTGTCCGTGAACCACCCTTAAAAAAATATAAAAGGAGTCAATTTTCTTAATTTAGGTATGATGATAATTAATAAATTTTATTTTATTTATTTATTTTTATATTTCTATTTTATTTTATATTTATTTTATTTTATTTATTTATTTTTAATTTAATTTAATTTTTTTTTTTTTAATTTTTATTTATTTATTTTATTTTAATTTATTTTTATCTATCTATCTATCTATCTATCTATTTATTTATTTATATTATTATTATTATTATTTTTATTTTATTTTATTTTATTTTTTTATTTTTTTTTTCATCTGAAAAATATAATATAAAAAAGAAATTACTTCATATATTAAAAAGTTTAAATTTATAAACCAAAATTTATTAAAATTTTAATTTTGTAATCACAATCTATCTATCTTCCTCTTTTTTTTCACAATCTATCTATCTTCCTCTTTCATCTTTTTTTTTTCCTGAAAAATATAATATAAAAAAGAAATTACTTTGTTTATTAAAAAGTTTAAATTTATAAACCAAAATTTATTAAAATTTTATGGCATTTGTAATCACAATCTTTCTTTCTTCTTCTTCTTCCTCCTTTTTTTTTCCTGAAAAATATAATATACAAAAGAAATTACTTTGTTTATTAAAAAGTTTAAATTTATAAACCAAAATTTATTAAAATTTTATGTTTGTAATCACAATCTTTCTTTCTTTCTTTCTTTATATATATATATATATGTTTTTTTTTTGAAAAATATAATACAAAAAAAATTACTTTGTTTATTAAAAAGTTTAAATTTATAAACCAAAATTTATTAAAATTTTATGTTTGTAATCCCAATCTTTCTTTCTTTCTTCTTCTTCTTCTTCTTTTTTTTTTTGAAAAAAAATTTACTTTGTTTATTAAAAAGTTTAAATTTATAAACCAAAATTTATTAAAATTTTATGTTTGTAATCACAATCTATTTCGCTCATAAAAGAGACTCTCATTTTTAAGGAAAAAATTATTCGACACAAGCCTTGCACTTGGTGTTTCAAAATGTTTTAGGTGACAATGAACTTTTTAAACTCAAGTGATATAGAGTGAATAATTCTCCATATAAAGTCTCTTTTGTGATAAGTGAAGGGTCTCATTTGCTGTAAATTGTGAGAAAACTTGAAGTAATATCAAAGCTATAATAGTTCTAGGAAAATGGTAGATTAATGAAATGTTTAATAAATCATCAATGGTTATTTTTTCCAAATTTAACTTACTTATTATCATTGATGCAAGGTAGAACATTCCATTTTGAATGTCCTTTGAAGTAGGAACAATGTTTTTATTCTATAACATTCACTAACCACTAAGTACAAAGGAGTGAGTTTTTGACATTTTGGTCGAATCAAATAAGTAGTCAAAAAGAAAGAATACCCCATTTGTAGAATGAGAGATATTTGACGTCGTGCCTTTGTAAAAAGAGGTTTTCTATAAAAATGTCTTTAGTGGGTTCCCTATCATTTGCCGAAAGAAAAAAGGGGATCCTATCTAATATTATTACATAGGTTATTGATTTCAAAGTTTATAAGTGAAAACATATGATGAAAACTTTGAGTACATTTATAAATGTGATGGAATGAAAAGGGTTTGATGATTGTTAGGTGATTGTTCCTAATTTTTTTCAACATAATCTTAAACATCTTGCTAAATTGCACAAGCTTCATGATCGCATTGATTTGTTGTATTTGTTTCTCTGTCACCCAAGCTCATGGTTGCTTACCCATCTTCTTAAAACTTCTCGTTGCTAAGTGAAATCAAGAAAGAATATGATATTATAATGATGAATGAAAAATAATATCAATATGTTTTTTATTATGGTTATGACTATATATCTTAGAAAGTGTCTGACCTCGTACATGTCAAGAAAAGTAACATATTTTTTAGATTTTTTCAACATATTCTTAAATATCTTGATAAATTGCATAAACATCATCATTGATTTGTTGTCTTTGTTTCTTGGTCTCACTTAGGTTGTGTTTGTGTTTGTCTTTGTTTTCCTTATATATTATATTTGTAAACATTTGTATCGACAATTTAAATATTTTCTATATATAATAATATTACTTTATTGATTGTAATTGTATAGTATGCCCCCCCTTGGGCATTGCTTGACGAGGAAGAGGTGGTTGTAATACAAGCACATGTTCAAGAACATGGAACGAATATTGAGGATCACGCTAATGATCCTATGGAATAAGATAATGATGTTGATAACATAATTGAAGAAGATGGGGTGAATAGATTGTTCCAGGAGACATTTAATAATGTTGGAATGGATCATGATGGCAACCAATATGATGACTGTGCTTTTAATATAGCTTTACTTGAGAGGGAAATTCAACCTCTTTATGAAGGCTCCTAAATATATCTTCTCTTTGCTCTATTGCTATTGGTCAACTTAAAGGTGGTGAATGGTTCGTCAAACACATGTGTGACACAACTCCTAAGGTATGTAATATATTTTGTGACATTTAGTACTATATACATGATAAAACACTTACTTTTTCCCTTTGTTTTTAATGTTTTTTTGTAAGCTTGGTAGGACTTCATCTTCATCATGTCCAACATATCACCTCGATCGGAGCGATGAATTGAACCGGTGACTTCACATCAAGGAGTGCCTTAACAGAGCACTCGATCACTGTCTATCCAAAACCCCGTGGACTCCTTTGTTTTTAATGTTAGTATGTTGATCATCATTTAATTAATTTGTAACATTTGGATGCAATATGTACGATTAATATTGTTTAGTACATGTTTCCCACAACCCCACATAATGTTTTTGACAAAAAATCATGAGGACCCTTTATTTTGACATCTTGAAAATTCTCATCTTTATTGGTGTTTGGGTGACTCTTGATTTCTTCGACCTTTGTTGTTGAGCTTTGGGGTTTTTATTATCTTTTGTTATGGCCTTTATTTTACTTACGAAGTGTTGACATCTCCTTGCTATTTTGAGTTCATGATAGTATTTACTTAATGATACATATTTTCACTTATAGATATGCATTCACATGCACATATATATTTAAATATGTTATAATTTATATTAATTAATTTTGTACATATTAATTATTATAAATGGACACATTGCTGTAAATATAACTTTATATCCCTATGCTTTTAATATTAAGTGTAACCAAATTATATAAATCTATAAACTTCATAACATATTCAAATCATCAAGCAATGATGAAAGGATGCTATAACAAGGTATTGTATGTTTCGAAATAGATTTCAGAATATATATTATAAATTTCGAAATGTAAAATACTATTTTTATGAACTAATACTGTGAAATTTGGATGCAGCAAAATAATAAATGGTTTAGTAAATGAGGTACGATGCTATAACAAAGTAAAATGTAAAACACTACCTTTATGAAAGTATAATGTAAAATTTGGATGCAACAAAATAATAAATGGTTTAGTAAATGAGGTATTTGCTTGAACACGTGTTCCATAAACAACAAAGAGATAAAAATTTTTGTTATGGAAAAGTTTGACAAGTGTACTTGGGATAAGGAGCTAGGAAGAAAGAAAAATTACTATATTGAAGTGTTTAATCCCACTCATAGTCATCAACCAAAAACATATATAGAGGCCAATATCTCTTGGAGAGCCAAAATTCTTATACTAATTCTCATCAACTCCGTTGTGAAACAGGGCATTGTAAAAGACCAAAGGAAGTGTGGAGCAAAGAGTATGCACTTTGCAGATACACTGGCAGCTAGCTCTTGGGATAATCTATTTAGCCAGGGGTTTGTCGAGAAGTTAGGAGCATTTATTTTGAAGCTTCACAAAAAAAGGGCCGAATACAACAAGCAAATGAGGAAACAATATGTCCGATAGACTATCTTTAACTTCGTGGATGTTAAAATATTAATTTTTTTAGATTACAAACCACCCTTATCGCAAAGTAACGCTTGGGCATCTCTGTGGGGCGATAACGTTTTGGTCCGTTGGATAAAGAGATGCTATTCAATGGTTCGATTTCTTTGTGCTTTTTGGTTGGAGCGGAATTTTAATGCTAAGTTGTGTCGGCTAGTTTTTAGGCTTTCGGAGTCTTTCGACACGTTTATGACCGTCGGTTGTAACCGTAGAGTTTGACTTTCCGGATTGTCCCCGCACTTATTTGGGGCCTGGGTTTCGAGGTTTACTTTTCTTTGTTTAGCGCTTTTTTCTTCCATGGAAGGGCGCAGTAGTGACTGGTTTGTCAGGGTTTCTCGGTTGGTTTAGTGGTTCTGCTTTGGTTGGGGGCCTTGACTCTGGTGGTGAGCCACCGTTTGTCCGGTAGACTCCTATTTGTCTTGTAATTTATTTTTCATTTAATTGGTTGGGAAGGAATGTCTCTTGCATTAGAAAAAATAAAATAAAATATTTTTTCCTTTCTTAATCATGGTTAAATGTGAATAATAAGTAATAGTTGTGAATAATAAGTAATAGTTGCTCTGCTCATGAAACACCATTTAAGCTTAAAATAATGAAAACCCAATTCATATTAAGCGAGATAACGAGGCAACTCGAACCTTAGATTTTCATGAATAAAACTTGTACAATTTAATTTTCGGATTTCTTGGATAAAGTTTAATTTTATATATGCAGGCAAGGAATATTGGAGATTTTTTCATGACTCTAATGCGGCATCAGTCAGCTCAGAAACTTGTTATGGCTAACGTCTTGCAGCACCAATGATGGTCAATGTCTAATCAGGATTGGACAAGCGATCATGGGTATTGAATCACGAAGAAACCTCGAGCTGATGTCTTCAAACAGAAATAATAATAAAATTAGCAGAATGTGGGGAGGATTGGCGATCGGTCTTTGTACCATAAAAGAGCGCGTCACCTGAGCTTAAAGAGGGATCTGGATCCACGCTACATGGGGGAGATTGCTGCAATAGTGGGGGGGGGTGGCCGGTCGAGAAGGCACTTTTGTTTTCGGGGTTCTGCTTTTGTAGTTTTCATGGCTTGAGAGAGAGAGGTTTCTCTCTGTAATGATAATATATGTACTGAAACTGCTGTGTAACTGTGTTGTTTTGATGATTGATTTGGCGCTATCGTTGATTTTTCTCTCTGCAATTTCATTGCTCAGTAGTCACTTTGTTTTTCAGAGATTTGTAAGATCAAATTTGTGTTTAATAATTCCCTTTCAAACTTCATACTTTTATGAGTTTGACTGTAAACTTGGGTCGTATTTTCATTCCAGAATTTGTATCTAATTACACTCTTATACTTGGGTATAAATTTTGTTTCACAGTTAGCTATCTAACCTCTGAATGGAACTTGCACATTGACTCTTATTAGTGGTTCAATGATAAAGGAGGAGGTGAAATAAATACTTCTTCTTTTCTCATTTTATCAACTCCATTGCTTATAGTTCTCTGATTATATACGAAAAAATTGCATTATTTCTTTCTGTCAATAAACTCTATTTCTGAGGCAGCAAGACCCTTTCAAACTTTTGAATATTTCTTGGTTCAGAAATTATTACAGCCTTTGACAAAAGAGAACTATTTCCTTTTGTTAAAATTCTCTCACGCAGTCTCTTTTCAATCATCTTTATTTAGCCATCTTGTATCATAAAATAAGACTATATTTGCATTTCTATTTTGCTTTGGATGAAGACCTTTTTAGTAGAGGCAAAACACTTCAACAAAATAACCACTTGAATTAAATCTTCTATTTAAACTATTAAAGATCCAGCAAAAGGATTCAGGTAACATATTGTATATAAATTTGTTTTCAATCAATAACATTTAACATTTGAAATTATTTTTTCCTTTTAAAGTTAATTTTAGCATATTAAATATTAAGTAACATTTGAACTAAAAACATTAACTTTCATAAAGAATAGTAATTCATAACCTAGGACATTAGTCTAATAATAATAGTATATAGATAAATGTGTTAATATATTAACATTAAAACAAATTTAGTTAAATGTTACATTTAGAATAAGTAATTAACTATTACTTTTTAAAACTAGCCTATATAATTTTAATTTAGTGTAATTTATTAATATTTGTAGTATTATAGGATAATATTAGTATAACATAAGTATTTAGCATTATATATAGTTACATACATTAGTATTAAATATAACATTACATATTAGAATTAGTATTATTTAACATAGTTAAAGAGTTGTAATTTAAATTATATAACATGGGACTTGTATTAATATAGATTAGTATTTAATGCTAGAATAATATTATAATAGTACTAACATTTATGTAACATAGTAGGACTAGCAACTAGCATTAACTTGACATAGTAACACATAAGCTAGTATAATAATACTACAACTTAATACTATTTTTTTTTTTTTAAATGTTGTAGATTATTAGGTGAATTTTTGTCGCCACCATCAAATGTTTTACCTTGTACATACCGAGATTTACATGCCATTATGAAAGATATTGTAATGGAGCATCAAGCTATTCATGCATGTCCTAATGATGATATTCTGTATTATAAAGAACACACATTGAAAGGCAAAAGCCAAAAATGTGATGAGAGTAGATATCAAACCGATAAAGTAACAAAAAAGGTGCCTCACGAGGTTCTTCATTATATTCCCATAATTCCACGTCTACGAAAATTGTTCAAGTGCAAAAGCATAACACAACTTATGGATTACCATGCAATGAATAGAAGTGAAGATGGTGTTATTTGAATGCATGCAGATGGATCTGCATTTAAGAATATAGAGGAAAGGTGGCCAAAGTTTAAAGAAGAACCTCGTAATCTTAGGCTTTCATTAGTAGTTGAGAGTGTCAATCCATTTGGAGAGCCCATATCTACTTACTTGGTGTGGCTCGTTTTTTATCAACAATAACGTTCCTTTGTGGATGTCAATAAAGAGGGAGAAAATAATGTTGACAATGATTGTTTGAGGTATTAATTTGTTTAGAATATTTTTTTTAACACAATAACATCTCATTTGTCTCATTTGTTTCATAATTATGTCTTATATTTTTTTGTTTACTCATATATGTTCAATTATGTCTTATAATTATGTTTTATATATTATTTTATTTACTCATATATGTAGTAATTATGTACTATATGTTCAATCAATTAGGTAAGTACCAAGTCAAGGATATGAATGTATATATCGGGCCTCTTATCGATGAGTTAGTGGAGTTATGGAACGATGTCACTATGTATGATATCTCTAGACCAATAGATGCACAAAGGGAATTTAAATTCCATGCAATGCTTGTATGGAAAATTCACGATGCCCCAGGGCTAACACATTTATGTTGTATGTTATAACTTACCTTGCACTTTAATAGTGTTCAATTTTATGAAGTTCATTTCATGTATGTTTTTTAAATAGTTCATTCATTGTACATACTTACAATAATTGATACAAAAATTATTCCATCTCTTGCAGGTCTTCAAACAAAAGGTAAAATTGCTTGTCCAGTGATCCAGGTAGCTCCAAAGACACACACAGGACAAAGAGGGTTTGTGGAAGCTCGAAAATAAAAATGATTAGAATGATTTTGAACTAGGACCAAAGCGTAGATCTCGTCGTCCTGATCACGGTGGTGTGAACAGTTCTTCAATTCGAGCTCGTATGAGGGAGAACGAGCTAGTCAAAGTTCTGGTCAAAGTTGGGGTGTGGGCCAAGTTTAAGTGTCCTACAAATTGACTGAGTTCCGAGCATGGAATTTGGCTCCTGAAGACGGGTGAAATTGTGGCCTCGTTAAAATGCCCAATATCCCTTATTTTTGGGAAATTTAAAAATGGCTATTGTTTTTTTTTTAGTGTGGTTCATGAACACCCTAGTCAGTGAGTGGTTGCTACGTTGACGGAAAAATATGGGCTAATCGCCCCTCGGCCTATTGGCAAGAACTAACCCCAAGGGCCCAAGGGCTTCGGGCAGAATCGACCCTGTGACCTCCCGATGGCGAGGAATGGTTTTTGACCAACTGAGCTAACCCTTGAGGCTTACAAATAACTATTGTTATTTAAAAATAAAAGTAATATATATATATATATATATATATATATATATATATTAGGGGTGGCGGGCCACCACCCCCGCCACCCACCAAGCCTATATATATAAATTAAAAAAAAAATCAAACAAGCACTGATGGACCATGACCCCCGCCGGTCCAACCTCCAACCGAACCTCCCATAATATATATCAAATGATGGACCATGACCCCTGCCGGTCCAACCTCCAACCGAACCTCCCATAATATATATCAAATGTTTAACCATGGGGTGGGCGGGCCACCTTCGATGGACCCGACCCACACCCCCAAAAACCACAACCACATACCATAAAATGTGAGGCCGGCGGGGATCGAACCCGCCCAGCCCACGTGGGCCGGCCCCCACCGGGTGGCCCCATGTGGTGGCGTACACCAACAAACATCATCCCAAATGGAACCACGTACCGTTACAAATCCGTGCCATTTAAAAGAAAAAAACTGTTAACAATAGTGTTGTGTGTTATTTTGGAGTGGGTGGGGTTTGATCCCGACCACCTCCATGCAATCCGCCAACCATACCAACGACCCACAAGGGTCCTCATTGATACCTCTACCCGAAACCTCATTTAAACCCAACGTTTTGTAGTGCGCCAAGATGGAGGAGAACGGGCACGAAAACTAAGGAGAGCGTGCATGCAGATCGAGATATAATATTTTTTTTTATGGTTTTGCAAGTGGAACTATGACTCTGAGAAAAACACAGGCAAAACCATGATTGAGCAAAATTCTTAGGAGGGTGAAATTTTTGCAGTGTCCAAATTGGATAAATTTTATGTCGATCTTACACTTCTCAGCGACATGAACCCGATGGCGCAATCAGTTTCCTGATCTGAGCAATAGATTTGCAGAGGACCCGGAGGAGGGAATCTTTGAGGAATCTAGGGGGAATCTAAAAGATTCCTTAAGTTCCAGATTTCAACTTTCTCAAAATTCAGAAATTTGACAGTCGATTTTGCACTATTTGATGCCACAAATATGATGGTGCATTTAGATTTTCCATTTTATCATTTCATTTTTCGACCATTTTTCAAAGTGGAGTGCAGGTGTCAGCGTTCATGTGCGAGCAGTAGTTTCCATGAGATTCGGCGCCGTGAGATCGATGGTACGAATGGATTTAGTAGCTTGACATCCTTTTTTTTAGATGACCCCAGGATGTGAGGTATATGCAATGTGTTCATGTACTTCTTTTTTCTATGCATTGTGCTGCACAGATCCCTATTTGATGTTTGATGTGGGATCTTGTTTCTTACGTGTCTCATGATTCCTGCTTGATGTGATGAGAAATCATTTGTGGGATGTACTTGTTGTCATGATTCGTCATGTTTTATTTGAGATCCCTTTGTCTTTATGTTGATGGGATACTCATGTGTCGCCATGTATGTTTGCATTGAAATCCCTTTTATGCTGTGGGCGGGATGTTCATTATCATCATGCATGAGTTTAGGTCATAATGATAGGAGTCCTTTTTGAATGAGAGTTCCTGTAGCAGAACATCTCTTGGAGCCACTCCTGTGTGAGGGCATTTTCCTTGTATGATAGCGACATCACCTCTTATGTACATCATCACTATTGACAACACTTAATGTAGCGGCCTACACCATCTTGACATCGGGGCCCGGAGACATAGTCCCTCCTAGACGAACTCCGTTATCAACGACTTATGTTTTCATGTGTTGATGAATGTCATGTTCCTCTTCTTTACAACACGCAAATGTATTCATTTATGTTCTTTTAAAAATGAAATTTAACACATCACGGATGTAAAAGGTCTTGGAAGGGTCCTTTGTCACACCCGGACCCGGATCATCCAGTTTGTGGTCCTAAGATGAAATCTCGTCATTCAAGAAGCTTAGGAAATGAGGTGTTTGATGAGTATAGACACTTTCTTTCTAAGAACCATAGGTACCGAAGTACTTGAAAAAAACTTTTCAATGGAAAAGAAGAGAATCGACTAAGACCATAGAGAATGAAATTGCATGCATGGAAGTTGCAATATATTAGAGTCTCTTAAGGTATGGATCGAGTTGTCTATGTACCAATATACATGATATTTTTGGATTATTTTATATTTTTATGGCATTTTATTCACTGTACTAATTGATAAGTTATATTGTTGTTATAATATCTTTAACTATTATTCACATTGTAAGTCATCAAGACATTAATAACATGGCACTTCCATGAGGAATGAAAAGTTATACCAAGAAATTCAATAGACTCCCATACTATGAGCACATAGAAATTGTTTATTTGTTTGATACAATTCACATCGAGAAGAATGTAAGAGACCTTATGGAAAATCTTAGATGGAAGGATAGATAAACAAAAAAATGTCAAGATTTGTAATGACATTAAGAAGTGCAATTATGCATTGCAAAGTGCGGCTCATTAAAATAGCAATGGAGACAACCAAAATATAAGAGCCTTTCCATGATTATTGAAAGAGTAGTAAAGCAAGGATGTTAAAGAGGTTATTGAAATGAAGAGAAGCTCATTTATGTTTATACCATCATTTCCAAGGTTTTCCATTTACTAATTATTAGTGAAAATTATGCTTTGACCCTGCATAGAGTGACCTGTGAATGGTACCTATTGCTGCACAAACTAGCAGGCCTAGGGAGTAGGCCAAGGCTTCGATGCACAACAAAAAATTGGGACTAAGGCCCACTGTCACAATAGTCTAAGTCCCCTTCTCTTATCGTATTTTCACTGACGGAAGGAGTCCCATTATTCCTTAATTGTGATAGGTGAGTCTTGGAAAAGTTTTAAAGTAGTACAAGGATAGTTCATTTGGTGGTGTTGTCACTCCTAGAGACACTCTCTGGGTTGAGAGGAGACCAATACCTAGGAAATCCGAATTAGTGATGTCAAAGTAGTCTTAAGAACTCGTAGCACCTTTGTTTTTGCATACAATTCAAATAAAGTTGATTCATAATCATTCATAAGGATATAATGCATGAACCGACACACACATAAGAATGCACAAGAATATAATCATCAATCTGTGGTGGCCAATCTATTGGGAGCTTGCAACTAATCAGTTGTTAAAACAAATGTAATTGCAGAAGAAAGTAGAGGCGAAACCCATCATATAGAGCTTAAAATTTAAGAATTCCATACATCTAGATTTAGAGAGAAACAAGAGAAAGGAAATGTTTATGGGATGCTAAGATACATGGAGCACTTTTAAAGACTTGATTTCCATATTCATACAGACATTATTCATCAATAATTTGATCTAAATGAATCTACATCTTATGAGAAATACATCTGGCAACTACTTGACATGAAATATCTGGCAGCTACTTGACATGAAATCCGAGAAGAACATTCAACATATATGAAAAAAACAAAGGGGGAGGAACATACTGCAACCCAATAAGTTGGAATCACCAAAAATATTGCATTAATTTTCTAAGAAACATACATGCATCGAGATTCATAACATTGTCTTCATGAAACCAGAAAAGAGTTCTTTCCAAAAATTCTGAACCTTGCTTTTCTCTTTCAAAACTGTTCATATAGGACCTCTGAGAAAGAGAGAGGCTGTTACAAAATATTCTCTTCTTGATTTGTTCATGATGACTAAGCACCTCAAAACTTTAGCGTGTCTGACTACACAATTGTACTTAACTAAAATGTAACAATTTAACAGAACAAAATAAAACTTAAAATGTGAGTAACATAAAAGATGTAAATGAGATGTCAGGATTGACATGATTAGAAATATTTTTTAAGGACGATGGGATGAGGCAGCACGTTGTGGAGTGCGCTATGCCTATGGATCAACGACTCAACCAGTTGGTGGACTAAAAAACTTCTCACATTGCTGCCATAATGCTAGAGGTGGGTGAGGAGCAGAGCTGAACCGTTGATAACTAACCTTTAAATCAATTATACTAGAGTAATTCAACCTGCGATGAAAGAGACTTCTCACCATTCCCAGTAGTTGGAATTCCTTCTTTAGGAAGTTCACTACTATTTTTTCTTTGAGAGTGGTTGTTTTCTCATGAGACAAACCTGCCTTACTTTTAGCTTCTACAAGCCTCTGATTGTACTGTTCCTAAGAGAGAAACTCCCCACGAGGTCCCCAACAGTTAGGCAACCCAACTTGTACTACTCTGTTGAATTCAACATTAAAGGAGGCCACTTCCTTTTGTACTACCCCGAGGCACTGTTCAGCTCTAACCCTGGCTTCCTCTTTCAGAATTGATTTAGATATCTCCATTACAACACTGACCCTGTCTACTATGTCGATGGGTCTTAACTCCTCAGTTGGTCTCTCGTTTACAAAGCAAATGAATCTCTTGGAAATTTGGGAATTATTTTCACCTTCTTCTTTAGCATTCATGATGGACTGCTCATAATCCCTGCTTGCAACTTTTTGCTCATGCATTAATGTCACATGCTCCCAGTTGTGATTCATTTCTTCGATGATCTCGTCCCATACCAGTTTTCTGGCTTCCAGAAGAGACATATTCCCCTTCAACTTTGTCTTAAGCTCGGTAATCTCCTGTGTTGCGGACTGCAGGTTCTTGTTGGCGAGTTCAACATTTGTTACCGCAATCTCCAACTATTTTTCTTTCTGAGCCAGTCTTGCATTAGTAGAATCTAAGTCTCTTTGTACCCTCTTCAACTCACCTTCCAAGAGCTGTACTTCAGTCAAGGCCTTAGTGAGCTACTCAGTAGGGTTTTGTGGATCTTCGGGTACTGCCACCACACACACATGAGAATTGATTTTGATTTTGATTTTTGATTTTTGATTTTATTTGATATTTTTATTTTTATTATTTATTTATTTATATTATTTTATTTTATTTATATTATTTTATTTTATTTATTTTTATTTTTATTATTTATTTATTTTATATTTATATTTATTATTTTATTATTTATTATTTATTATTATTATTATTATTATTATTATTTTCCCAGTTCGACCACTTTCTGTTTAAGAGCCACTATCTCATCACTTATGTCTACCAACTCTTTCATCAGGTTTTCCTTTTCCAACTCGACCTGAGCCAGCTCCTTAGTCTACACATGTTCACTGCCCGACATCTTTAACTTGTGTCTTAATCCCTGGATCTCTTTCTGAGATTGTTGAAGAAGAGTTTCCACTACTGTCTTGTCTTTTGGGTTCACCCCCAGCTTGATTATCAACTCCTTGAAGCCTTCATTCTGAATATGCAGGGCTCTGGAATTGGCCTTCTCCATTTTCACCCTATTTGAAGCCTTTTCTAATAATGTCTCATCTTTGCTAATGGTCATGGCATTTTTTCCGAGATTGTTGTACAACATCTCCCTCACCTACTTATGAATGTTTATTTTATCCGGTAAAGAAACGCTTGCTAAGTTCAGAGACACATCCAAGGTTTTAAATTGAGGCCTTGAAGATAATGAATGTGCTGATGGGTGTTGTAATGGAAAATTCATCTAATCACGTTCCAAGTCCATAGCAACCAACAACCACGTGTGGTGAGATGTTGATTGGGAAGCCATCATTCATTGCATTCTCTCCCTGACCTTTCTATTATTTTCCTCAATGGCCTTTCCAATAGGCCAGCTAGATCCAATGGCCGCAACACTTTCCTCAGGGTCTGGGATTGTTACTTCCACAGTAGATGAAGCTATAGCTTGGGGTGGATCCTTTAAAGTAATCTAAAAACCCAACTGATCTGGTCTTATTTCCCTTAGCTAGATCACAATTTATTCTTCTTTTGAGCCTTGAATCCTAGCCTTTTGTTTATGTGTGCATCTTCCATCTCGGTATCCCCAGCTTGTTCAACGGTCCTCTTTGACGGTTTGCCCATGATTACTTAGGGATTCGGTCTCCATTTATGTATTAAGAGGCCATGAATCAAAATTATCTTTCCATTCAATTTCGGGCCTGGGCTCATGTACGTAAGTTGATGCTTTTATCTTTTCTCTCCTTCGGGCAATGATGCCTTGAGGATCATAGTGCCAAGTGTCTCCCTTTTCAAAATCCATGGTTTCAAGTAAAGCCTCAACTATTTTAAAATCTTGTCTTGTGTTCACCACAAAAGGACCCATAGGCTGTCCCATTTTAAAAATATAACCTTTCTTTGCAGGCACGAAGTGAAGTAGGTCTACACTGAGGAGATGTCGAATAAATTCAAGGGAAAATATTCTCATAGGCATGAACATTGGTAAGCAATAGGGATGAAGCTCACACCCGTAAACTCTAAGCTCCATGTAATCCTCATAGAGGTACCAATCTCCTACCATAACATCTTTGCTAAGTTGGAGGAGCTCTTTTTGCTGAGGGAAAATTCTGGGTGGTGAGGCCCCATGGATAATCCTGTATGCAATGGCCATGAAGGTCGAGATGAATTGAGAGTACCCGCCAATGTTGGGCCTTCTTCTTACAGATATATTCCAGTCGAAGATGAAATTCCATTGTTTGTTGCGAGAAATCACATTGAGGCCAAAACGTTCGAAATCTTCAATGTGGGTATACATAAACAGGTAGAATAGAAGGGAGTAATAGCAAAAGTAAGAAGTGGCGAGGAAGTAATGAAGTTGAAAGCATTCGGTCGTAGATAGATAGAGTGGAATATCGAGCAGAAAACTAGGTTTCTTCATTTTATATAGACATCCCACGTAGGCCTTAATGGTCATGTGGGAGCTGTCTTCCCCAAATAAACATGCAATTGCAGACAGAATAGGATGAATAGGCTCTCTGAAGAGGGCAATTGGGAAAGACTCGTCCGAGGGTAGGGATTTGACTCTTGGGGAAAATATTTGGTCCAAGAAGGGCTGCTAATTGTGAGGAGGAAGAGTAACAAAGTGATGGGATAGGGTAGCATCAGTAAACGACTGCATTGTAGGAGAGAAAGGGAAAATTAGGGCCTTCTGAATGAATTTTGGGATGACCTCTAGTATTATGGTTCCTAAGGTGGAGACGAAGTAATTATTTTCATCTAGGTATGCCATAGTGAGCCATGATATAAATTCCAGGAAGTGATGGACTGAGGGCATGATTTGGAAATATAAGTTGGATTCGACAACTCGAAAGATATCATCTCCCCTCACATGGTCGAAAAATAGATTAAAGTGAAGGTTGACAAGATGGTAAGAGCACGTTGGGTATTCAATTTGGCCCTCTGGGTCCATTAGGGTCTCGAGGCTAGAAGAGGACTTAACCTCACGGGTTTTAGGGGTTTCAGCTGCCATTTATTTCATTTTATCAAGCGAACAAAACACAAAACATAGGTGGTCGTGTGACGTGTTACTTGGAGCCCGTAGAAGTAGCTGAAAAAGACATTAGGAGGAAGTCCTTAGGTGGTATAAGTACTTTGAGCAGGATGTCATGCGCAGATAAAATGACTGGGATATCCACACTTGGAACTGTAGAGAAGCTGTTGGGAAAAAGGGAATTGGGGGCAGGCTACTTTATAGCAAGGAGGGGACATGCAATGAGATGATGACGTCAGGAGAAAAAAGGGTGGGGACGTGATGACTGAGCATTAGTCACGAAAGGATAAATGGAGAGCGGAAGCAAGGGATCACAAATTACCTCTACCTTTTTGCACTGCGATCGTTGGTCATAAGGGGCCAATGGGGGTAGGCCACCTAGCAGGTGGCCCCGATTTTACTTTGGCGGGAAGGCTGATAGGCGGACGAGCCCTTCTCCTCACCCCTGGAATTAATCTGAGCCATCGAACTGATGACTGACTTTTCAACGCCGACACCATCTCGTAGGTTAATCCCCGTGCAAGTCACGTCCACGGAATGACGATTGCTATGAAAGAAGCAAGGCCTTTAACTTTAATCTTGAAACACTGTCTCGTCGCTTGGTCTCTTTGGATGCAGTTTGGTCTAGAACCCCAAAGATTTTCCTTTGAGTGCGGTTCCTCTTTTTGAATTTGATTCACATAGCGCTATTTCCAACTTTGGAAAAATATTAAGGCTAGGGATAAAAAGTGGAAAAATACACTAAAGGCTAAAGCCCTGGGATTAGGTTTCAAAGATTTGCACGAAATACCCCTTGATATTTAAGCTACACGAGAACTAGGGTTGAGGTACAAGTCATAAGGTAGGTATTCCCAAGGTCAAGGTAACAAGAGGAAATGTTTCTAGGATGGTATGCTTCACGAATGTAATGACCCAAAACCTTCAAATAATCCCCCAAGTTTAAGGAGGACCTTCTAGGTTCCAAAATTGGTATAATGGCTAGGGAATCAAATATCTCAAAATATTTGTCATCACGTTGAGCCTCTATAAACCGTGGGCTCTTATATATCATGGAAAGTAACAAAAAAGTTCCCACAAGGGGGTCTCATAGTGATTTTTAGCAAATTGACTAAACTAATGTCTAGGTGTTAAAAACTATTTTATAATGTTGGAATTATGATACAAGTGTTGTCCTTGATGGAAACTCACTCACAAGTCAGTTCAGTTTTGATGAAAGGCAACCCACAGTGTAATAGATCCATTCAGATGTAACAGGGCATTGGTACAGAAGAACGGGAAGATGGAACTAAAGTCTACTAATCAGAATGAAGAAGTTGAATGTAAAGGATGGTGAAAAGAAGTATACATAGGTCCACTTAGTCAAAACAATGTATACACGTAGGTCCACAGAACAAAAAGCGCATATACGTATACACGCACTCGCGCAGGAGGAAAAATGCACGCTGGTTGGAAAATCAAGGAATTTCAAGAGTAGAGAATACCAGGGGTCAATACCATGGTAGTAGCCCACAATATTAAGTGGAGTAGCGACTATTTGATCCCGCCCAAGAATACCACGGGTCCTAAGTGGTTTTGGTTCGAGGTATTGAGAAAGGCCTACAACTATATAAGGAGGAGAAGATCATAAGGCCAAGGTGTGCAAGTGAAAACGATTTCTAAGGAATACTTCTATATGAAGTATATTTTATGTTGCAGGGGCTATGTTGGTAATTTGATCTGAAATATTTTGTGCACCTTGAATTCAATGTTGGATTAGGATCATGAGACCTGAAACGACTTATCATAGAATGATATGATATTGGTTGGGCCAGATTTAATTGTGTACACCAGTTTTATTCTTTGAATGTCATGATATGGGTTTGTCTAAAGTCCAAAACAACAATGAAGTTATGAGTTAATATTTGCAGATCTATATGCTGGTTCGCTTTGGTGAAGTTGTGTATACACGCTGGTTCGACTCTTCCAACTAGCGCACGCAAAAGAAAAGTATGTTGTTCATAGATGACTCATCTATTTGATCAATATTGTTGTTTTACTGTTGTCTGTCAATGAAGTCTTCTTATATCTGAATGTAAAACTGAATGCATAAGGAGTTTTATATTTGATTGATTGATTGTATAAGTGAGAAGTGTGATCTTTGCTTCTACCTATGTAAGGCTCTATAAATTGACAGTAGATGTTCAATATATTGCTGGTTGGTACAAACTTGATTCAAAAGTTTTATGTTTCAGTAGTTTTGAAGGTATACGCAGGTTTGATTAAAGGAAGTAGCTTATACACATAGGTTGGGTTTAGTAAAGTAGCGTATGCATTATGATGCATGATTTGTGAGGTTGCAACTAGTTTTGAATGATGATGCAAGTTTCTGGGTTCAGCACAGTGTTCTAGTGACAGTGATCTGATTGTTCAGATTAACTAATTGTTGGTTGGTGCAGTTTGAGTTTCAAAGTTTCTGATGGGTCCAGTATGAAAATTTGATGAAATGAGGTCTTCATGTGTATTGTTGTGTACCAGGATCATCCAGTCTGAAAATTTATGAAACATGGTCCCTGGAGGAAGAGAGAAGGTCGTATCCTTCTGTAGGCCGACACCTACATACTAGTAAACACATTGGCTAGTACAAGAACTAGGGGGTTGTAGGTCCCTTCCAGTAGAAGCTGGAAAACGAGAGAAGGTTGTAGCCTTCTGCAGGTGGGTGCCTGCGTACTGGTATGAGCCTGCACCAGTACAAGATTGTAAACATATTTTCTTATTATTAAAAGAAGACAAAGACGACAATAACAGGTGGTTTTCACCCACATTGGGTTTCCACCTTAAATCTTGGTGTTCACGTGTGTTTCTTATGTGTGATGGTTTATTTTGTTTAATAAGTTACTGATGCACTGGTTATAGATCAACACATGATAAATTAACTAAATCAAAAGTTCTCTGGGTATACCTTGGTTTAAATAATCATAGTAGCTTGTACACGCTAGTTCACTTCAAAGAAGTAGCATATATAAATATGTTTGGGAAATGAAAAATTATTGATATGATAATACTGATTCACCCCTTCTCTCAGTATTATTTCCAACAATTGGTATCAGAGTAGGTCCTTCAGAAGAAGCTTGATCGCTTGAAGGAAGATATTTCAAGATGAATAATCACGAAGGCATGGGATCCATCAGACCACCAATGTTTAATGGGAGCAACTTAGTATATTGGAAATAAGAACCAGAGCCCATCTACAATTGCTTGGAGCCAATGTTTGGGAAATTGTGGAAGGAGGATATCAATTTCCAGTAGCAATTCCTACAGAATCTGCAGGTAAGAAGTTATGCGAAATGAATGCCAAAGCTGTCAATACGTTATTGGGAAGTCTGTCAGAATCAAATTTTTTCAAAGTCATGCAGCTCAAGACAACCAAAGAGATATGGGACAAAATCATTTAGAGCTACAAAGGAGATTCTCAGGTAAAACATGCTAAGCTTCAAACTCTCAGAATTCAGTATGAAACTCTTAAGATGCATAGTGATGAGAGTGTTGCTAGTTACTTTTTACGTATAGATGAGATTGTTAGTTGCATGAAGAATCTGTGTGAAGAGATAAAGGAAGCTACTTTAGTTGAGAAAATTTTGAGATCTTTATCTTCTAAATTTGAGTCAAAAGTGTCTGCCATAGAAGAAAAACAGGATCTTCAAACTATTACTGTGACTCAACTCGATGGAATCCTAATTGCCTTTGAAATGAGAAAAGGAGGTCCATCAAATATGAGAGAAGCTTCTTTTAAAGCGTTAGCAAAGGGAAAAGAAAAGGAAGAGCACAATGAATCAGAACACATTTTAGAAGAAGAAGATGAGGTAAATTTTGTCAAGAAGCTTCAATGGGGTTTCGAAAGATTCATAGGTAAGCTACCTTTCAAATTCTTTGCTTGTGGTAGAGTCGGCCATTATGCTACCAAATGTCCTCATAAAGATAAATATGAAAAAGGAAAGGAATATGCAAAAGGAAATAGAAAACAGGTTGTGAATAGAAGGAGTTACCATACGCATGAAGATAGCGATGGCTTATCCAATAGTGATGAAGATGAAATTGACCAAGATTATAGACTGCTCATGGCTTATCAAAATGATGATTTTTTGGATGCCTTAGAAGATGAACACTTTCTTGAAGGAATTACTAAGAAAAAATCTCTTAACCTTAGATTTGCTAAAGGATCTGAAACTTTAAATGAAATCATCAAAGTTCAGTGTTCTCCTATGATAAAGATAGGTCTTAGATATACTAAAGAATAATATCAATCACAGAAGCTGTCAGCCTCCACCAAAAGCTATCTTGATGCAGCAAAGACCAGTGAAGAGTATGTCAATCGTCAGCAAAGGCCTAAAATTACTCATTAGGTAAATCAAGCCGAATTTACTCCAAGGATGAATTTTAGTAGAAGCTTCAATCAACAGGTAAACAATGCTAAAAGATCCTATGATCGCAAAAACTTCTTTAATGGGCAATGTTTTTCATGTCATAACTTTGGGCATAAGGCTGCTCAATGTGTTTCTTACAAGACCGTCATGACTAGAGAAGCACGAAATCGAAGGAGTGTAACAGGAATCAAGAAAAGTTCCTATAATAAATTTTCTCCTCTTGAAAATGAAGTAGAATGTTCGATTCGTAGCAACTTTGGTCATGAAGAATCTAAATGTAGGAGAAAATTTCGGCCATCACTTCAAAAGGAGCAAACATCATTAAATCCCAAGATATGGAGAAAGAAGGAATCTCAATAAGAAAGATGTGGCATAGCTCTGTATGCAGAAGGACAAGAAAATCAGTGGTACATCGACAACGAATGCTCCAAACACATGACAGGTGATAAAGAGAAACTTAATTCATATAATGCTTTAGAAGAGGAAAAGAATGTCTCATTTGGAAATGACACTCTAGCTGTCCTTAAAGGTAAAGGTTCAGACTTCTTGAAAGAAAAGGTTAAAGCTGGAAATGTCATGTATGTAGACGGTTTAAAGCATAACCTGTTGAGTGTTAGTCAAATGTGTGATCAAGGAAATGAAGTTATTTTTCGATCAAAAGGATGTGTGGTTCACGGGATTGATACAGGAAAGATCGTGATCAAAGGAACAAGAACTCCAAACAACTTGTACATACTCAAAGGAGGACAACAACAATGCTATCTAAGCAAAATTGATGAAAACTGGCTATGGCATAGAAGATTGGGACATCTAAGTTTTTCTCAAATAAGAAAAGCATGTAGGCTCAAGGCAGTTCGTGATCTTCCAAATATCAGCATCCCAGAAAATACCATATGAAAACCATGTCAAGTCGGTAAGCAAACCGGAGTGCACTTCAATGAAAGAGAAGGATCAACAAGTAAGCCTCTTGAACTCATCCATATTGATTTATGTGGACCAACAAGGAAAAAGTCACCTCGTGGAGAAGAATACTTTATTTTATTTATTGATGATTTTTCCAGGATGTGTTGGATAGGTCCACTAAAGCATAAATATGAAGCATTTGAAAAGTTTAAAGCCTTCAAAGCTTTAGTTGAAAATGAATCAGATCAAAAAATAAAATGTCTCAGATTTGATTGAGGGGGAGTATTCATATCAGACGAATTCTTTGACTTTTGTGAACAACATGGAATAAAGAGGCAATTCTTTGTTGCAAGAACTCCTCAGCAAAATGGCACGGTGGAAAGAATGAACAAAATAGTTCAACAATTGGCTTGAGCAATGCTTGATGAATCTGGAACTCCTGCAACCTTCTGGGGTGAAGCTACGTTGGCTGCTGTGATTATTCTCAACAAAGAAAATGTTTGGATAAATAGCAATCAAACTCCATATGAACTTTGGTATGGTAAGCCTCCTACTATAAAACACTTTAGAGTGTTTGGAAGCAAATGTTTCATCAAAAGGATTGATGAAAAACTTGGTAAGTTCGAACCCAGAGTAGACAAAGGAATTCTTCTTGGTTATTCATCCAGAAGTAAAGGATACAAATATTATAATAAAAGACTTAGGAAAATTGTTGAAAGAATTGATGTTGTAATTGATGAAGCATGCAAAAATCCGGAACAAATGAAATTAACATAGGAATATGACAGTGAGGAAGTTAGGGAATGATTTCCCGCATCAAATCAAAATGATATAGAAGAAGAAACCAATGAAGCACCAGAAGAATATACAACAGACAAGGAAAAGACTCCATCCATGTATGTTTAGGAGAATCATCTAGAATCTCAAATTCTATGAGAAAAGGGGGCTGGTGTACAAACAAGAAGAACTCTTACAGGGACCTCAAGCTATCTAGCATTACTATCCTCCATCGAACCTCAGAATGTAAATGAAGCCTACAAAGATGAATGTTGGGTCCAAGCCATGGATGAAGAACTTGACCAAATTGAAAAGAATGATACTTGGGAGTTAGTTCCTAGACCTCATGATAAACACATTATAGGAACAAAATGGATATTTAAGAACAAGCTGAATGAAAATGGAGAAGTTATTAGAAACAAGGCCAGACTTGTTTGTAAAGGGTATGCTCAACAAGAAGGTATAGATTTTGAAGAAACTTTTGCACCTGTTGCCAGACTTGAAGCCATAAAGATGTTTCTTGCTCTTTATAGTTTTCGAAAATTCAAAGTATATCAAATGGATGTAAAATCAGCCTTCCTTAATGGATATTTAGAAGAAGAAGTTTATATTGAACAGCTAGAAGGATTCATTCTTGGAAATGATTCAAAACTCGTATGCAAGCTTAAAAAGGCTCTCTATAGTCTGATACAGGCTCCAAGGGCTTGGTATTACCGCCTTGACAAATATCTACAATAACAAGGTTTCACAAAAGGTTATGCAGATAACAATTTATACACAAAGGTTGAAAATGATAAACTGCTAATTATTGTTGTTTATGTTGATGATATCATCTTTGGTAGCAATGAAGAATCCATCAGTCAGAATTTTGCTTCATTAATGCAATGAGAATTCGAAATGTCCTTACTTGGTGAACTTACTTATTTTCTTGGTCTACAAGTACAACAAACAAAAGATGGTATCTTTCTTTCACAAACCAAATATCTCAAGTAGATCTTGAAGAAGTACGGAATGGAAGATTCTAAACTAGTATGTACTCCAATGGTAACAGGATGCAGTCTCAATCCTAATGATGAATCACCAGTAGTAAACCAACCAACTTACAGATCTATGATTGGAAGTTTGATTTATCTAACAGGTACCAAACCTGATATCATGCATGCAGTAGGAAATGTTGGAAGGTTCCAAGAAAATCCAAAGGAATCAGATCTCCAGGAAATCAAAAGAATTTTCAAATATCTTCAAGGAACTTAGGACTTTGGACTATGGTATCCTAAAGATACAGACCTTAGTCTTCATGCATATACAGATGCATATTGGGCAGGAAATGTTGATGATCAAAAGAGCACTAGTGGAGGTGCATTCTATATGGGTTCTCGGTTAGTGTCATGGTTCAACAAGAAAAAAAGTTCGATTACCTTATCTATAGCTGAACCAGAATATGTGGCTGCTGCATCTCGCTGCACACAACTACTTTGAATGATGCAAACACTGCAAGACATTCAGATCACATGTAGTCCACCCATCTCCATTCTATGTGATAATACAAGTGCCATCAATATTTCGAAAAATCCAATCATGCACTCCAAGACCTAGCACACACTCATTAAGTACCATTTTCTACGAGAACAAGTGCTTGAAAAAAAGGTTAAATTGGAGTATGTTCCCTCCAAAGAACAGGTTGCTGATATATTCACTAAACTGCTTCAAAGGAGAAACATTTGAATATCTCAGACAAAAGCTGGGAGTAGTTGTTGCATCATCTTACTGTTAAATCTAGTTTTCAGAGGAAGGTTATTATACACGGATTTCATGAAGTATAGTTGCATATACACACGTGTTTCTGTGGTTGAAAGAGCGTATATGTTTTTCATGATAGAAAAACAGTGGGCCAGCTTCTGATATGGGTGCTCTATTTGATATTGATGATTACAGTTTGAAGATATGCTTTGTTCATTTATTTTTATTCAATAGATAAACATGACTTGATGAATGACTTGTTGACAATGCACAGGTAGCACAGGTTCAGGGGGAGCATTAGCCTTCACACACATTCAATATTTTTGGCATCATGGTTGCTGAGTTTAGCTATGGCTTCAGATACTTATACCATTTGTTGCATAAGTCATGTAAATATCTATGGGGTGATATGAATTCTTTTGTCATGGTCTATATTTCAATGAGTCCTATTGGACATATGATGCAATTTGTATCCCAACTTTGCATGGGATGGATGATGTAATAATTGCTGTATTTCTATCATGTATAAACAATTGGTATATCCCCACTCAGTTGGGTGGATGAGTCAAATATGGTGTATCCCCACTTGGTTGGGTGATTGATATATGTATAAGTCATTGGTCATAGGGAGGTCATACTCACTTAGTTGAGTTATAGAGTCATGTTATTCTTTTGAAACATATCTCTGTAGACCCGACATGTACTCAGGGGGAGCATGGACAACATAATGTATATCAAAGGGGGAGAATAACTTGGCCACCCTTTTCCCTTGATGTCAAAGGGGAGAGCATTTTGCTGTTGCTTGTTATCTCTAACAATTTCTATAGCTTGCAGTAATCAACACCAGCATGGTTGCTTTCAAGTCCAAAGGGAGAGATTTTTGGCATTATGATACAAGTGTTGTCCTTGATGGCAACTCACTCACATGTCAGTTCAGTTTTGATGAAAGGCAACCCACAATGTAACAGACCCATTTAGATGTAACAAGGCATTGGTACAGAAGAATAGGAAGATGGAACTAAAGTCTACTAATCAGAATGAAGAAGTTGAAGGTAAAGGATGGTGAAAAGAAGTTTAAGATGTATACGTAGGTCCAGTTAGTCAAAACAACGTATACACGTAGGTCCACGGAACAAAAAGCGTGTATACATATACACGTACTCTCGCAAGAGGAAAAACGTGTGCATGTTGGAAAATCAACGAATTTCAAGAGTAGAGAATACCAGGGGTCAATACCATGGTATTAGCCCACAATATTGAGCGGAGTAATGACTATTTGATCCCACCCAAGAATACCATGGGTCCTAAGTGGTTTTAGCTCACGGTATTGAGAAAGGCCTAAAACTATATAAGGAGGAGAGGATCATAAGGCCAAGGTGTGCAAGTGAAAAGGGTTTCTAAGGAATACTTATATCTGAAGTATATTTTATGTTGCAGGGTCTATGTTGGTAATTTGATCTGATATTTTATGCACCTTGAATTCAATGTTGGATCATGATCATGGGACCTGAAATGACTTATCATTGAATGATATGAAATTGGTTGGGCCAGATCTAACTGTGTACACTTGTTTTATTCTTTGAATGTCATGATTTGGGTTTTTCTAAAGTTCAGAATAGCAACGAAGTTATGAGTTAATATTTGCAAATCTGTACGCTGGTTCGCTTTGTTGAAGTTACGTATACACGCCAGTTCGACTCTTCCAAGTAGCGTATGCAAAAGAAAAGTATGTTGTTCAGAGATGATTGATCTATTTGATTAATATTATTGTTTTAATGATGTCTGTCAATGAAGTCTTCTTAGATCTGAATGTAAAACTGAATGCATAAGGAGTTTGATATCTGATTGATTGATTGTATAAGTGAGAAGGGTGATCTCTGCTACTGCCTATGTAAGGCTATGTAAATTTATAGTAGATGTTCAGTATATTGCTAGTTGGTACAAACTTGATTTAGAAGTTTTATGTTTCAATAGTTTTGAAGTTATACGTAGGTTTGATTAAAGGAAGTAGCGTATACACGCAGGTTGGGTTTAGTAAAGTAGCGTATACATTCTGATGCATGATTTTTGAGGTTGCAGCTGGTTCTGAATGATGATGCAGGTTTCTGGGTTCAGCATAGTGTTCTGGTGACAGTGATCTGATTGTTCAGATTAACTGATTGTTGGTTGATGCAGTTTGAGTTTCAAATTTTCTGATGGGTCCAGTATGAAAATTTGATGAAACGAGGCCTTCATGTGTATTGTTGTGTACCAGGAGCATCTAGTCTAAAAATTTATGAAATGTGGTCCTTGGAGGAAGAGAGAAGGTCGTAGCCTTCTGTAGGCCGGTGCCTATGTACTAGTAAACACATTGGCTAGTACAAGAACTAGGGGGTTGTAGCTCCCTTCCAGTAGAAGCTGGAAAATGGGAGAAGGTTGTAGCCTTTTGTAGGTGGGTGCTTGCGTACTGTTATGAGTCTGCACCAGTACAAGATTGTAAACATATTTTCTTATTATTAAAAGAAGACAGAGACAACAACAACAGGTGGTTTTCACCCACATTGGGTTTCCACCTTAAATCCTGGTGTTCATGTGTGTTTCTTATGTATGATGGTTTATTTTGTTTAATAAGTTACTAATGCACTGGTTATAGATCAACATGTGATAAATTAACTAAATCACAAGTTCTCTAGGTATACGTTGGTTTCACTAATCACAGTAGCATGTACACGCTAGTTCACTTCACAAAAGTAACGTATATAAATCTGTTTGAGAAATGAAAAATTATTGTTCTGATAATACTGATTCACCCCTCCTCTCAGTATTATTTCCAACATATAATTGATTGATTATGCAACATAGTACTAACAAATGATAATATTTGTTGTTATTGATCAGCGAATGATTTGTGCTGACTAATATATTTGTGGCTATACCACCAATATGGTTATATTTTTAACTCTCCTTCTAGCCACCACAAAGTTCTGAACCTGGATTGTCATATAGAATGTGGCCCTTCAAATCAAATTTCTTGTGAGTTCTGATTAAAATTATATTTAATTTTTATTTGAAAATAAATTCTTATTTTTATATGGGTATGTAAGTACTTTTGCTAGATTTATTAAATATATTTTAAGTATAATTTAAAACTGAGAAATTTATAATAGATACAAAAATTGAATTATAAGTAAATTCACACACACACACACACACACACACACACATATAAGAGATGTTAGCATCTATATTTATAGATAAAAATAGGAAAAAAAACCATAAAATTACAATTTTAAATTACAAGAAAAACCATTAAATGTTTATATTTGTGTAAGAGATAAAGAGTACAGAGAGAGAAAAATCCACTAAGTTTCAATCCTTTATTTTTTACATATAATAATAGGATGCACACACTAAGAAGGGCATATCACCAACATCATCCCTTTCTTGAGGATGCATTTGTAGATTTCTAGGTACATCAAATAAGAGTTAGTTGCATACTTTGGGCCCTTCAACTATGTACATTTCAATTATTAATATTTAATCAGCTTTTCATTTAGTGTAATATTTTCTTTATTCTTGAATTGTATATAATTACTCAAGAAATTAATTATAAAACCATGGAAAAATGTATAAAAGTAATATGCTTTGAATAATTATTATTTTCTAAAACGACTTTTCACCAAGTGGATAAAATGAACAAGATGTTTTGAGTTAATATTATTTTATTCTTATATTTTAAACAATTAGTCTAAACATGTTTAATTCCATTCATCACAATGTTCAATATTTTTGAAGCTTCTCTTCAACCCCATATATCCTGTTCTTTGTTTCTACTTCTTTTGGTTTCATGCCCACTTGAACATTTTTATGACTCAATAGATTCCTTGAGGTCTATCCTTTACCCTTATAGATTTTATCCTCTCTTGGTTCTCTTAGTCATTAGGTAAACCTAGCAAACTTATATTCATTAGACATTTTTATAAATTGAGTTCCACATGATTAATGCCCACCCAAACACACATCCACTTTATGATTTGGAACTCTCACTCCTAACTCTCTTATGTCACATCACCTTCTAAAACTCCTATACACTTCACCCTATGATAAAAACAATTCTATATTTGGTTTCAAATGATATTTAACATTTACCCTAGCCATTTCTCCACCTAGGATTTAATTTTCAACGTTTACCCTATTCATTTCTCCACCTAAGATTTAACTTTTATATGTTTATGAAAGTATCATAATTTTCTATTTCATCATGCTTTTGTGCAATGATGACTGGCCAAATAAGAAAGAATGTATCCTCTTTACTATAATTTAGTTATTGTTCAACTCATTGATTAAGCTCTACATTGACAACTTAGATTTCCACCTTAACTTCAAACTTGATACTAAAATTTCCATATCCAAATATGATGGACAAATGCATAAACATGTTTTAGATTATTGGATTTATATCTTAATACTTGCTTTATAAACATACATAAATATAATCGATGGAAATTGTTTCTTGCTAGAAATTACTTAAAATGACTCACATAAGCCTCACGACAATCACATGTTTGTTTTGAGATACTATTATCTTAGTTATCAAATGCTATTATATATGATGATTTAGGTCTTATCTATATTTCATTTTTTGACTTCTTTAGAATGTATTCTAAGACTTGTAAATAATATACAAATAATTAACATGGTTAATACAATTATGAGAAAGAAAATAATTTTTATCCTTTCACACACACAAACACACAAACATATATATTCTATGGTTGGTTATAATTACAATTAATCTTAACAAAAGTAGTCGATAGTTAAAGACATATATGCTAGTTTAGAATATACATGTGAAAACAATCTATATAGTCGTGTTCAACTATATGACATAAATACATCCCTTGTGTTGCCATCTTTTTTGAATCTTTGAATTAAAATAAAAACACTTGCTTTTTCCAATATAATTTAAAAGATACAATTTTTCATTATTTAAAAATATGAAATTAAATCTCTCTCTCTCTCTCTCTCTATATATATATATATATACACATATTGATTTATTTCAAATTTATTTATATTAAATTAATTTTTATTTAGATAAATTACAAAGTATCAATAAATTTTACAAAGTCGCTTCACCATATCAATACAATTTTACTTATTTTTATATATTCTATGTAGTTAAATTTATACACAATGACTGCAACCTCATACTTGAGAAAAATATATTTATGAATTATACAAATATTATATTAGTAACTAATAATATTGTAATACGAACTAGAGGAAATGACTCTCCTGCTTGTCAAACCTCGAGGGTTATCTCAATTGGTCGAGGTCCCGTTGCTAAAACACCTTGCCATTGGGATGTCACGAGTTCAATTCTCCTTGACACCCTTGAGGTTACATTTAGATTAGTTTGGCAAGGGGGTGTAGTCCCTTTGGGTGGACCTACCTAGATTTTCTAGAAAAAGAAAACAAAAAGACTCCCCTTATTGTCAAAAAAATGAGATTGAAGGAGATGTGGGAGGAAATGATTACATTATATTCTTCTGTATTAGTGAGTATTGAAACCTCTTTACATCCTTCGAATTGTGATCATCATTTTGAGTACTTGTGGTCTCATTTTTTGCATAGTATTTGGTTTTCTTGAGCGTGGGCCTTGACACTAAGGAAATTTGAAGAAGTGGAACACAACACATCCCCTATTCCATATGCCAATGGCTATGACAAAACCCCCAATCCTTTGGTATGTTATTTGAAGATTTCTAGACACATAATAGGAATAATAAAGAAAAAATATTTGCTATTTTGAGATTCATCCTAAGCTAAATGAAGTATTTTATGGGTTGTATGTTAGATGTTGATTTCTCACATTTCATAAGGATTGAAAAATCAACTGCACCCCAGGAATTTATAAGATTTTTTTTCCTATTTATATTATTTTATTTTTGTAATAAAATTATTTAAAAAAAAGCAAAAATAAAATATATACACTATTCATTGGTGACATTGAAATCCACTCTCTAGACATACATACATACATATATAATTGATTGACATTGCTATCCACTCGGTGACATTAAACTCAAATTTTTGGGTGATTGACTCATTCCATCTCATGCACAGGTATTTTGCAGTGTCAGACCAACTAATGATGAAGTTGTTAACCTTGGAAATCATTATTATTATTAATTGGGGGGTTAGTTCCCACTTGAATTCAATTGATATAGAAGGATATGGCGAAGCCAAGCTAACGAATGAGTTCTTGTCCCAATCTTTCGATTGAGTTAGTCAACCTTATCACAATATATACACAACATTGTTTTTCATCTGTTCGATTCGATCCCACCAACCTTGAAGTTCATCCTCACTGAGAAAAACATGAAGGTGAAGTCAATTCCTTGTTGAGAAAACCCTAAAGGTGAAATGGGGAAGGATATCAAAGGATGAGAGGAGCATTCTACATTGAAGACCCCGATGAGTAACCCGTATCTCGCTGTTATGCAACCAACTCACAAAATAGAATAAGAGATAGATCAATGACTTCAAAATTTTCCTTTTCGAGGGGGAAACCTCCTTTACATTACACAAATGAACAATTCTTGGATGATACAAATGAAAAAACCTCCTTTCTATATATATGATCCTAAGGGGTCAGAATATAATTAGAGCTGACATAACAATAATAATGTAAGGGCACAACAATAACAATAATGGGCTTCTATGGGGCTAAATAATAAAAGTATGGGGACAATAGGGGCACAACAATAGCAATAAGGGGCCAAAAAGAAAATAATAATGGGGGAATACACTAGTATTATAGGGACCTAACACCCGCGCCCCTGCAAAATTCTTAGTTTTTATTTTATGGATATCTAGTTTCAAGAGAGAACTTACTAAAAACTTAAATGAAGCCAAAATCCAAATATAGGTCCGTGAAGATCATGGAAATACCAAAAATCTTGTATAATGATATGAAAAAGGGTTAGGGAAACCCTAATAAACTTCATTTGAGAAACTGGAGAAATTGGCAAAAGGGTTAAGTCACTGTTTTATGGATAATTCCTACTATGGATAGAAGCAATCTCCCTAGACATAGTTGCTTAGTCTAGAAACAACCAAGAAAAAATTGTAATGATTTCCTTAGAGATGTTTGAAATATGGGAAGAAAACCTACTTGGAATCTAATGCAAAATTCCTCCTTCTCCTTACTGGTTAGATCCAACTCCAACTCCAATTTCTATAAGTGGAACCTACAAATAATCCAAAACAAGCAAGAGAACCAAAATATACAAAATAACATATACAAACAAGTCTAAAAAAGAAGTCAAGGATTCCCGTTCTACATATGCATAATAAAGACATAATGTATAGGAGAAACAATTCACTTTTTGTATTAATAATGTCAGGAAAAAATTACAACCCTTATAGGAATTGACTTTGTGAATCTCTCCCAACTTTCTTGTCCTTCCTTTGCCACAATGGTAAGCCTTCAATCACATGTAAATCACGTGGATGGATTATGGACCTCTAGAGATAAATGAGCAGCATAAGTGCATAATCAGAGTCTCCAAAATCCAACCCAAACTCTATTGTAGGGAGTGAATTTATAGGGTAAATGAGGTGGTTTGGGATTTACCATTCTAGGGCTTAGATCCACATGAGATGGAGGTAATTTATAGGAGATAAGAGATAATGCCTCAATAATAGGAGTTGGATATATGATCCAACAGTAAATGGTTAAAACCTCTTCTGAAGCTTCTAGAAAGAGAAACTTGATTTTTTTTTGTTTTTTTTACTCATTTCCCGCTATCATTGCACTTTTGAGAAAGCAACCTGCTCACCAACGTAGTTTGCATGTGTGCCAACTGCGCCATCGAAGTTTTACCTAAAGGGAAGTGCACTAATCCACAAAAAGTAGGGTTTTTATCTAATGTAATCAATGATTCTTGGAACTTCTGAAAAGGATTTGCTTTTGGCTTTGTAGGGGATGAATGAAAAGTGTCAATGGATTGATTTGGGTTCAAGGTCATTTGATTGGATGTGACAAAATGACTTGTAACAGATTACCACCTATACTACAAAATCAGAAGCTATGACTGAGGATTGAAGTGATTTACCATGTGAAAAGTCTATATCAAGAATCGACTGGTTGAGATAATTAATTGAATGTTGCAATACATTATCATCATGATATCATTACTGAGGTAGGAAAACCCGTACTCAAAATATAATCCATTTTACACGTACAATGATCAAAGTCATGCCCACTGATGACATATTGTGGACCCATGCTTGGATGACTTTCTATATGACCATAGCCATCATACTTGGTAGATCTTGTATGAATCTTGAAATCATAGCCCAAATGGATGAAACTAGATCCAAGGTCTTCTACCTCATCACTCGATAGTACAATTCTAACCATGTGAATAGATGTGTTGGAGTTGAACATGGTAGACACCATATGATCACTGGCCAATGATGAAAACCATTAACATATGCAAGATAATGATAATGCCTCTCAAGGCACTAAAGCACAACACATGAGGTGTGAATAAAAGAGCTGAAGTTGAACACCACACATAATCTTCTGGTCAAAGGCTAGCGATGAGAACCTGTCGCCGAAAGCGAGGAACTTGCCATTGAGGTATGCAAGTTCCAAGGCACTAAAATGATTTTCTACATCAACTTCCTAGATAATGTGCTGATGTCGATAGGAAATGACTCGTCGAAGGAGGGCCTTAATGTATCCCCCATCAAAGACGTAAAATAGGTATCATGATTTGAGATAGAATGTGATGATTGAGAGCTGGTTTAGGAGAGGAAAACATGAAGGAAGGCTAAAGGTATTATAGCAAATGTCAACTAATGGTGAAATTCTCTTGAACATGTGAGCGACACTTATGCAGAGTTGGAAGAATTGACTCAAAGGCCCATCACGAAGGCTTTTAATGAGGTGTGATCAATAGAGAGCAAGAAAATTCCCCAACTCAAAGCGGTCATGGAGGTGAAAGAGTGTCATGTTCAAGAGTGAATCACTTCCATAATCATGTATTATTTCCCCAATTTCCCCACCTTTTATGCCAAGTACCTCTTTATTTTTTACAAGCTCGAGGAGGATAACATATGCTTGATATATAAGTTCATCCTTCATATGAATCCTTCTGAGTATTTTTAACAAACCTCGAGAAGGAGTGGTTGAGTATCGTCATGCTTGACAAGTTCTACGCTGTTTATGTTTTACAAATCCAACGAAGGTATAACTTGAATACTTTTTCATATTTAGAGAGTTTGAAAAAGAGGTGAAAAAAACTCTGAGAGTTTCATTTTTGTAAGTTTAGTCCCTTGGGCCCGAAATGGCATAAAGCAATACCTAGGAGAATCTTTTAGTCATGCTTGAATAAGCTATTCCTTTTTCGAAAATAGTCCATCCAGTTCAGAAAAGGGTTAAAGTTATACTGGGCATGCGTCTTTTCATTTACTTTAATGAGTTTGAAAAGACAAGTGCTTGACAATATTTTCATATTTTTGGAGTTTGAAAAGAGCTTAAAGAGGACTCCTCTTAGAGGAACGAGTGGTATAAAGGTTAGCAACACTTCTGGTCATGATGGAACTATTCAAAACACATAGAGGTCAAGAGGTAGGCTAATAATGCCACTCATCGTAGTGGTTCCTTAGGAAAGGGTAAAACATCAAGTGAAAGCAAATGATTAAACAAGCAGATGGTGACGATTGAAAGATCAAACCAAGGCTCATATTGTAGAAATATTATGATAAAAAGTGGCACTAACAAGGGATAAAGTGTCAAATACTTCGAGGGTAAATCCATATATATGACAAAGAAGAGGACAAGGGGTTCAGATTATAGGTCATGGCGGGTCAAAATGAGGTATTTCGAAAAGATAAAAATGACTGTATGGATACCTAGATGGAAAAAATGTGTTATACTAGGGCATCCATGATCAGGTAGGGTCTACCATCAAGCTACGAAATGCATAAGAGAGAGGAATAATGTCGCAACTTGATGGGGTCAAACCTAAGGCACAATGATGGAAAATCAAGTCTAAGCTTGGAGTAAGTTTCATTTTTACACAAGCTTGAAACAGAGAAAAACTATGCTTGAGAGTGGTTTCATTTTTACATAAGCTTGAAACAAAGAAAAACTATGCTTGAGATAAGTACATTCCCCCCAACATAATGGTAGAGGCATGCCCCCCAAGCTTCATTTTGTCCACCAACTCTTCTCATGAACCCAGATAGACTAAGCTACTAATATAATTATGTTCACTAGGAAGGAAGGAAGAGGATAATGTGATATGGGTGGATGAAATGAAGGTGCATCTTTGAGATCCGGTAAAAATAAGTGAAATCAAAAGTTATGAGATCTATTTAAAGATTTGAATCAATTAGAGGAGGATCTATTTCATTATTTTAATGAGATTGACACAAGAAAAGAACCATGCTCAAAGGTTTGTTTCATTTTTATGTGAGTTTTAAACATAGAAGAAACTAGGCTCGTGGTAACGTGTTTCATTTTTTAACGAACTTGACACAGTAAAAGAATTATGCTCATGGAACCTTGTTTCATTTTTTAATGAGCTTGACATAAGAAAAGGAACTCCACTCATAGGTTTGTTATTTACCTTGGTCATGGCTTCAAAGAGGCCAAGTATCTAGAAGGAATACATGTCAAGGGATTAATTATGGCTTCAAAATAGGTTTTAATCATATGGAATAAAAATGCTCTGGAAGGAATACATGTCACCTACTAGATCAAGGTTAAAAGAAGCCAAGCAAACAATAGGCTCTTCTTCGTCGATAGGTGTGGGCATGGGATAGGTTGCCACATAATAAACTTGTGGCAAGGGCGATTCCACTTGCATATTGGGAATGTTTAGGGAAGTTGGATGGTTGGCAATCAAATCAAGACCAATGAATGAGAGCTGGTCAATAGGCACAATTTTTTAGTCACGCAGGAAATACATCACTCGAAAGAGTGTGGAAACAACAATATCCATGGCATAAACATAGTCTCGCCCAAGGAGAAAATTAAAATCCAAGGGGTCCTAGGATAGAATAACATTGATGTAGATAACTTTTCCTTCTAAGGTAATAGGTAATTGAGGAAGGACCCCTAAAGGTTCACTTGTTTTTATGTTAAAAGCCAACAAATTCTGAGTAAAAAACATAATCCATGGGAAACCTAAAGCTTTCCAAGCAGTTGAGGATAGAATGTTAATATAATCTCCCTCATCTATAAAAACATTGGGTCTCCAAGTTGTTTTATGGATAATCCCTTCTGCGGAGAAGCAATCTCCCTAGACGTAGTGGCTTAGTCTAGAAAAAACCAAGACAAAACTGCAATGCTTTTCTTAGAGATGTTTGAAATATGGGAAGCAAACCTACTTGGAATCCAATGCAAGCTTCCTCCTCCTTCTTACTTGTTAGCTCTAGCTCCAACTCCAATTTATATAAGTGGAACATGCAAATCATCCAAAACAAGAAAGAGAACCAAAATATACAAAATAACTTAAACAAACAAATCTAAACAAGAAGTCAAGGATTCATGTCATATTTTCCAAGGAAAAAATCTGTAACTTTTTATTTAAAAAATGAAAAGTTACACTAGCAGATGCATTGAAGCATTTCCGTAAGATGCCCATTGGGCTCAAGTGCTTTCGCACCCCATGCAACGTTACAAAAACTAACTTGCATTAGAAGAAGAAAAAGAGAAAGAGAGAAGAAGGGAGAAAGAGGCAGAAAAACTGGAATCCAGATGTGAGTAAAGGACTCACCCTTCAAGTTTTTCTCCCCTTTTTCTTTTCAACCTTGTGCCACTCTCCTTGAGTGGGCTCAATCGAAGCTATGACTAACTATGTTTCTGCTTTCTGTGAGGCTGTTTCCTTGTCTAAGTCTAAAGTGTCTGAGTGGTGATGCCTTTTGATCCCTCCCATATTCAGACCCTCGCTTGCCTTCTCTGCCTGATTTGAGTGAAACTGTGAAGCCTTGTTGTCTGATGTGGTTCCCTTCTGAGTCTCCATTTCTTGAGAAACCTCGGCATTCTCTGCGGGGGTCTCTTCTTCCTCTGCGTCTGATTCTTCGTCCTCTGAGTCTGGGGGGGGGAAATTGCCATCCTTTCCTCTACTTCACTTTCTGCTTCTTTCTACTGTTTACTTTCTTGTCTTCTGGACATGTACTTTGCAAGTGTCCTGTCTTCTTACAGAGCCTACATCTGAAAGCGGTGTTTTCATAGTCTAGTGCTTGCAGCCAATTTTGTTGTTTGTAGATCAGCCTTATGTTGTCCGACAACCCTTTACTTAGATCTACTTCCACACAAATGCGTGCGAAAGTGTAGACCCTTTCATCAATCCTTTCCAGATCTGTTTTGATATATTTCCCTATGTTGTTCCCAATGCCTTCCAGTACTCGTTCACTCCAAAAGTGAAGGGGAAGGTTGTATAGGCGGACCCAGACCGACACTTTGGATACAGTCATTTTCTTTGGATCGAAATCTGGAAACCATGGGGTCATAAACAACCCCGATATTCCCTAAAACCAAGGCCCAACACTGATGATTGTATCTCTGACTTCCTTGGAAGCAAATCTTACTATAAAAAACCCCTTGGAGCATAGATGTATATCACATTCCATGGTCCAACTGGTGAAGATCTAGTGGAATAGATCCATTGGTTTTGGCCAAAAACTGTTAAAATGACAGATTAGGGCCTGTGATTCATAGGACTTAACGAAATCATCAAGCCCTGTAGAATCAAAGTTAAGGGCTGGGGTTTGCCCTAGCTGATCTACTATGTATGGCCTAGGTGTATATCCGCCTTGATCTGGAGAGGACCCTGAGTCTCTGTTGCCCTGTAAAATGTTTTTGTAGGAGGAACCTCCCTTGGGTTGGTGCTGAGGTGCTGTCTTTTTCCCCTTGTCTCCCCCTGAGGAGCTTGGCTGTCCCTGAGGCAGAGCCCCTCCTCTCAGCCTAAGGTTTAAAGCAATGATTGTTCCTGGACTAATCTCATAGCTTTTCAGCGTTCTACTATCCTGGAGGGACCACCTACCACTGACCAAATGTTGGATCTGAACTGGGTATCCCGTCTCTGCCCATATTTGTTGTTTCAGCTGCAAGATGGTGCTTCCTGCATGAACCCACACTAAACGGGTTTTCCCCTCAGGGGATTTAATAAAAATCTAAAAACGAGTTGTTGTTACCTGCTCTGGCTGTAAACAATCTTCCAGATCTGGCCTCGTATTGGGTCGTTTTTCCTTGTGCATGTCTAGATCTACAAACCCTCTGCTTGATCTATGCTTGTTGCCACCGATCTGCTGCCTGGGATCTGGCTGTTCTCGAATGTTGGCTAGATCAGGTAGATCCAGGCCGGATCTGATGTGCTCTCTGCATTTCCCATCGAACACAGGCTTTAAGCTACCGCACTTCAGATCTGCCGCCGTTGAAAACCCCGAAACCTCGCAGCCAAACGAAATGGGGAGATCATGCAGTCTGCTGATCCACTTCAACAAGGGAGACTCGGCCATGGCGAAAGAGATCGAAACAACAGAAAAATTACTAACCCCTGCCATGCATTTTGCTCGAATCTGCCTGCCGTCTGTTGACCTCTCCACTAACCTCCGTTGCAAGAGCGATGCTCCATTCATCGCCATCAGCGACGCGTTTTCAGCGGCCATGGTCGCAATCCCTCTCTCTATGGGAGTTCCCGGATTCATGTCATATATATGAATAATAAATACATAATGTATAGGAGAAACAATGCACTTTTGTATTAATAATGACAACAAAATATTACAACCCTTGTAGGCCTTGACTTTATGAATATCTCCTAACTATATTATCCTTCCTTTTCCACAATTGTAAGCCTTCAATCACACCCAAAGCACATGGATGGATTATGGACCTTTAGACACAAATGAGCAACATAAGGGCATATCATAGTGTCCAAAATCCAACCTAGACTCTATGGTAGGCAGTGAATTTATAGGGTAAATGAGGTGGTTTGGGATTTACCATTCTAAGGCTTAGAGCCACATTAGAGGGAGGTAAGTTCTAGGAGATAAGAGATAAGAGCCCAATAGTAGGAGTTTGAGATTTGATCCAATAGTAAATGGCTAAAACCACTTCCGAAGCTTCTAGGAAGAGAAACTTCAAAATTTTTTATTTTTTATTTTTTATTCATTTTCCACTATCATCACACTTTTTGAGAAAGCAACCTGCGCTGACCAACACATTTTACATGTGTGCAAACTATTTCATTGCAAGTTTCCGTAAGGGGAAGTGCATCGATCCAAAAAAATAGGGATTTTAGCCAATGTAATCCAAGATTCTCAAAACTTTTGGAAAGGATATGATTTTGGCTTTGTAGGGGATGACTGCAAAGTGTGAATGGATGATGGTTGATCCAGGTTCAAATTCATTTTATTAGATGTGACAAAATGACCTGTAACAATCAAAAATTGCTTCTTGCATTAAAAAAATGGCAATAAGGATTTGTGTAAGTAACAAAGATAGTCACAAGTCTTGGCCCCATCTAGAAGCAACCTCCTGAACCCTATAATTTACTTTAGAGGCACGTAGAAAGATTAGAAAAACAAATTCAAGCCTAAAAAATCTCACATTATAAAGGATCAATGAAAACAAATTAAGTTGAAGGAATTACTATTTAGATGCAAAGCCCCTTGCTAGATAAACCTCCTAGCATTTGGAAGGCATGAACCTCCCATATAGAAGAATAGAGAAAAATGAAAACAAGAAACCGTTAGTGCGTGGAAGAGAAAAGAAACACTTTGGATGCATAAGAAAAATGATAATGAACAAATAAAAAGGAATTAGGGTTCTTTGACTCTAATAATAACCTTTTGATCTTTTATCGGATCCTCAAGATAAAATCTCACCGTTGATTCAATCATACACCTGGTAAGCTAAAGAAAATGAAAATCAAATGGGAGGGTCTTTACGTGGTTTTCTTGGGGATATCCCAAATGTAACCATTTGTACAAGAGATGGCCCACGAACTACTCACATGCCATGTGGAGCAGAGGGAATTAAATCTTGTGTATATGTAATACTTCTTGACTGCTGTTGTAAACACCGTTTAATCTGCTAATTGTTTTAAAGGATTTAATTACTACAAATTATATCCCCTTATTAAAATCTTCCTTTCACTTAAATCAGCCTCACATTACCCCATAAAAGTAGGTTCTCAAATGATGGACAAAGGTGATATTTTTTTGGTCTTTAGGAAGCTATAAAAGCAATAAAGAGCTAGCCAAGAAGGATATTCTTCTACAGGCGACGATGCTCCTTCAAAAGAGTACATATACCCTTTAATGAGTGACCTGGAAACATCCCTACATGCTCCAATTGTGGTCTATACAATGAACAAGATTCTGTTATGATATGACACTATAACATTTGGCTTCTTTTACCATGATAAAACCACATTCCTAAAGGCTGTTTCATTTTCTCTCTCAATACTTTATGATTTGTTCATGGTTTTTACATAACATTTAGACCCCCCAATTAGTCTTTTCACCTGGAATTTATATCATATAATATATCCAATGAAACAACACTATAAGGGCTACCACAACAAAGTCTAAGAATATTTAATTAGTGTAAAGCATTTGTGTGGGTGTCACTATAGGTTTGAAACATTCTAGATCTCATCATGAATAAGTCTCTAGGATATTCTTACTTTCCATCTCATTTGTCATAGCATACTACTATTAGGTGCTTCCCTTGATTAAGAGTTTATGGAAATGAAGTGAGAGATTTTTTTTCTAACACATTCTTCTTGGAGAAATATAGTCACTTAGCTCCTAGGGCACTCCTCCCCAGCTTAATGACTAAACCTCCATAAAAATGTGCAAATGTTGACCGTGTAATACAAATATGTAGCATAAATGGATAGGTCATCATAGTTCCAAAAGATTTCGTCATCACAAGGATCCCGCTTGCTTGACATTAGGAGAGCAAGGATGGAGGGTTTTCCTGACAATAGGAAGGCAAGGAATATGCACCCTTGAATAAATAAAACATGTAGAAAGATACTGAACCAATGCAAACAATACGTAGCACCCATGTATAACCATCTCAATCAAAATAAATGCATCACCCATGAACTAAGACCACCAACCAAGGAGCATGAAATCATCAAGAGCACCACATGATCCCTCAGGGAGGACCACTCTGCTCAACCAATATTAGGCCAATAAAATAAGGTGTTACCACATGAAAAAATACCTTTACCACTCATGTCAACATGAGGGGTAACAATAACCATACTATTAAGCTACCGCCTCAACTAGATTTCGCATAGAGTATTACTTCCTATTTTACGATGCTCCCATTAGTTAGGGGAACCAAGAGATATAATGATAGAAGCATTGATTCTAGATCCAGAATAGTGTAGACCGAAGGGACCATTCACCCTCCATAGATATCTTAGTGGCATGTACAGACCAGATCCATTACTAACATGCAGACAATATCATCCAACATTTAGCGGTGAGTGGCCCTTGATAGGCAACAACTCAATTGGTGATCCATAACTTATCCTAGCTCTTCCTCTAGACATCATTCTTTAGAAATCTAGTATTATCAGAGCAGATTGTTAGGAATAAATTCTTTAGATACCTTATAGCAAGCCAAATAAAGACACCATGCTTGTTACCCCTCTTTATGTACTCATCTCTAAAGAAGGTCTTCCTGGGAAGTTGCATTGATACTTGATTGGTGGTTAGGTAAGAACAATCAAAGTTTGATTTTCTCATATGGGTTGTGAATATTTGAGAAGGGTCCCATGGCCCTATGAATGATTTAGTCCAGGTGCTTAAAAATTCCCTATTTTGTAAGCATATGTGATCTGAAAGAACCAATAAAGTAGTAGTGTCTTTATGTTCTTAGATATTCGTACTTTTCTCTGTCGAGTTGATCAACTGAAGTCAAATGAGACTGCTTAGTAGTAAGAGAGTCAAAATCAACTTCAAGCTCTCTAGAAACAATAACTTTCTTAGAAAATAAATTCTATATATATAATGAATGATTTAAATATTTTGCATTTAAAGGTAACTTCTAGATATGTCATGAATGATTAGACACTACACCAAATTAGCTCACTATCCATTATAGGGTTTATGTAATCCTCTTGATCTTTAGTGGTAATATTATACAACTGATATAGGGCATGTTCCTCCAAAATTTCCTCCGTGAATTTCACAATGCTCTTGCATAAGTTGGGTCCAATGGTTGAACAACTCTATGGCTTTCTTTCTCAAAAAGCATTTTCTTTTGTTTCAAGTTCAGGACAACACCATTATAAAAAATTTAACAATGCATGGTAGGGATGCTTACTACCCAATTTTAAAATACTTCAAATTTGGCATAAGTCTTCATCCCAATGAGATCAAACTCCATCTACACTGGCTTATCGATTGGAGAGATCCTCCAGAAGTAGAACAACCACATTTTATCTATGACTACACCAACTAGGTCATCCCATGCCAATATCAATGAATTCTTAGGTAAAATATTCACATTTGATCCCGGATCAATCATGTATTCCTTTATTTCATATTTTCCAATTAATGCATTGAGTTGGAATTTTCCCTAATGTTGGGTGTGGAGCCTAATTATCTTCTTTATTCAGAGGTATCGCTGCATTGGACCCCATTTCGTAATGTGGTGACAACGTCATCTGTTATTTCTGCCGCAAGGGGGGTTTGGGGGGGGGGGGGGGGGGCGCGGCGACAACGATATTTAGGAGCCCCCCCCCGTAGGGGATTGGGGGCAGTGCCCCCGAAGCTAAAAATAGATGTAAAATTGCCTTGTAAAATGTTGTAATTTCGTAGTCAATCTAGGCCGTTCATTAGGCGAAAATCTGATCCATTCATTCATAGATCAGGATATTTTTCATATATATATATATATATATATATATATAATATATATATATATATATATATATATATATATATATATATATATATATATATGAAAAATATCCTGATCTATGAATGAACATATGTTAGAGATAGCGTATTCAAGTATTGATATACGATTGGTCATATAGGTTCATCCCTATAAGGAAACCCCTCGCTGTATATGAGGGAATTATATTGCGGCTATGTATATGTGTATTCTGAGCTAGAAAGGGAGAGGAGATTGTGTGAGAGCAAAGAGGGAATTACAACGGATCTGTTGTAGGTTGTATCTCTTGATTTTGCTGGATAATATAAAAGGAAGGATTGGTTGTTTCTCCGTGGATGTAGCCAATTGTGTGAACCACATATATTTGTCTCTCTTGTTTTATGTGTTTTTCTGTGTTTATATTTTTGCAATATTTTTTGTGTTCCATTTCTTTGTAATATATAATTTTCTAACACCTAATCATTGCCTCTATACACTATGTAATTGTTGATTTATCTATGATATTCTAAACATATAATTACTTCAAATTATTTATCATTGAATTTTATCTCATGCCATGTTTATCATTAAACAATTATACATACAAAATCTTGACTTAAATGTGATAAAAACTATAGGATATTAAAGAGACAACCAAGAAACAAGGAGATACACAAATTTATCATGGGAAAACCTAAGATTGGGGAAAACCCAACAAACTTTTATTCTTAAGAGATATGTTCTTCAATAATAATTAGAATTACAAAATTTTATAAATCTGTGCCAAAATTAGATCAAAGATACTAGTTAAATATTTAGTTTCTCACAATGCACACTTTCCTTCATTCAACAATACCAACTAGCATCAAAATACTTTGTTCAAACATGGTGGGGACAACTTGACCTTTGGGGCCTACTTTTGTGTCAGTGCTCTTCTTTTGTTGTAGATGTCCTCCACAAGGCAAGTCTGGGGCTACCAAGCACTACTCTTGGCTGATTAGACCTATGAGATCTCCTTCTGCCAATTCTAACAATCCCTTAGTCATTTAAGGGACTTGTTCCTTAGGGCTTCAAGAAAGCCTCTACAATCCTCCCAAATTATTCTTTAGGTTTCTCCAACTCTTGCTCTCCTAGGGTCACACTTGGTTCACTCTCACGCTGCCTTGCAACAGAGCACGCATCCAATACACTTCCCTTTGTTCTGCAATAAAGGAGTTATTGCATAGATATAGGCTTGTCCTTTACTAGGACACTACATCCACTTGCAAACAACAACTCAAGAAGGTGACATACCTTGTCCTGCAAACACCCGCTACCCTCCTTGACATATGAAACCACTGTTATGTTATTTTCTCCTTGGATAATCCTCAAACTGTTGTAGCATCTGCTCACTTATTTTTCCTTTGTCCTTCAAGGTACCAACACTTGAGCTTATCCATATATCTGACACCTACTAGATTTGAAGTCATTCACAAGTCTAGACTTAGGTATCCTAGGATCACCTTCTTACTACCCTCCTAGTAGCCTCAAGATGATCTTCAAATCTGTCCTAAACTAGGACACTCAACTTGATAGAAGAACTTGACTTTAGTCTCTGAATGAAGGTAAGGGAGGTGACTTAGAGCTAACCTGGGGCTGTCCTAAAGGGTTGCTACAAAATTTTTCCTTTTCTGGTTATGTTTCCAAAGTGCTGGCCGTCTCTTGAGAGCACTTTTTGAGATTTTTCTTAAAAGAGCATGGGCTCAATTAGTTGAAAGAGCTCTTAATTTGTGCAAGGTGGTTAGTAAGTGCATGTGGAGTGTTCAAACTCCTCTTTGTCAATTCAAAGGAATTGCCAATGATATTTGACCAAAATAGAGAAGAAAGATTTAGTTTGGGATCAATACTATGATCTCTCTGCTCAAGAGAATGGAAAACCATTCATAAATTTGTCCATCAGTTTCCAAAGTTATATATTTTTGCTCATGTCCAACCAATAAGACAAACTGTAATCAAGGTGGAACTACCTATCACTCCAAATTTTTAGTGGGATGAAAAAATTCATGGATATGTCGAACCTTTTTGGATAATAGTATAAGACAAGGATTGTGAATAGATAGTCCATCATGAATATTTTATGTTGAAAATGCAGTAGCTTGAATATTACCATTGTCGGAGCTTCACTGTCCCCATCAATATGTTGAGAAATCCATTAGGGTAGCAACTTAGGGTTTTTCTTAAGTTGATTTATCTTATTATGACATTATCTTGTGATATTTACTTATTAGTTCTTCCTTTAAAGTTATCTTGTTATTTTCATCAACACTAATGCCAATCAATGAATATCATAAATAAAAGAGGACATAAGATGTAGGCACTCAGCCAGGGCAGAACCCCTAACAAGGGGAAAACCCAGTCAAACTCTTCCACTAGTAGATTTAGACCAATTTGAGACAACTAGGACCCTGGACCAAGATAAGTGACCTCCTTTACTCCACCAATTCAACCTGTTATCACAATAAACATTTAAAAATTTTAAATCTTTTTGGAAAATGCTGACAGTTGTAGTGTCAGTATTTAAAATTGTAATAAACAAGGAAAATTTCTTGATAGCAGGGTTGTCAACATTTTTGGAAATCTGAGTAAACAAGTAGAGAAGTTTGTAGTCATTTTCCAAGCAGTAGAAGGAATGAAAGTCTACATCGGACCCTCTCCATTGGAAAGTGCTATGAAAAAGATTTCCAACGATATGTGGAAGTCCAAAAATGGACTCCTGGACCAAAAGATATGGCTTGTTGAAGTTTAAGGGTTTGAGGCCTTTGAAAGGAAGGAATATCGGAGGTCTAGAGCAAAATGACAATCGCATGTCGGAAGGTCCTTCATATCAGAGCATTAAGAATATCAGTGATCGCATATCGGAGGTCCAAGGCACATCGACGATCGCAGATCAATGAATCAATGAATCAAAGAATGTGACAACTTTTAAAAAGTGCGATATGAAAATATGCCGATAGTGTTAAAACAGTCGGGGAACACCAATAGTGTTAAAACCTCTGGGTAACATTGATAAAGGTTAATAAAGGATGTCATCGCAAAACCAAAGGAGGATAGGCCCTTTTCTCTCTCCTCTAGCAAGATGCGTGGCAACATATGATTGGTTTTGATAAAGCTACAGTGGCATCTTACGTCAACATGACGTGGCAGTACAAATGGACATGTGGCAGGCAGTTTTGGCATTTTGAGGGGTCCTAAGGGGGAAAAACTGGGTGAAACTTGTCACCACTCACGGTGTGCCACTTGGATTGATCAGAGGTCACATATCGGATGTTGAGGAATATCGCAGCTCTAAAATAAATCTTCCGATTGGAAACTTCTGATAAAGGGGGCTCCGATATTGGGTTGGCACATGGTCAAGAGGAGTTTAAAGAACTAAGAGATCTAAGCACTTAAAAAAAGAAAAATGGTCCCCGGTAGCGAAAAAATTCCTCTAGCACCTCAAAGATAAGCAATAGGTCACAACCCTTAGTCCTATAATGAAGAAATGCGGGAAGGGATAAAGAAAAAGGAGCTAGGACAAAATCAGAACTTCACGTTAAGTTACATTATAAAAGGGCTTTGATATGGAATTAAGCTGATAATCACTGGCCCGGTCATAAAAAAAGAAAATTCCAAAGGAACAAAGCTCAAGGGGTTGAGGAGTATTGGTGAAGCAATAAAGTGGAAACTTCTCAGATAAGACCATACAGAGAGTTGAAGGCGTATGAGTCGGCAGCTGTTGAATCACAGGAAAAGAAGGGTTGGTAGTTTGAATGGGTAGTCAAAAAGTTTTTGTGAAAATAACTCTAGTAACTCCGGATTCAAAGGCAGACGATCATCATTAATGAACCGATTTCCAGATTTGAAGGCTAAAGATTTTCCAACATAATTTAAGAAGAACAAAGGAGCAGTTTTGATGGATTATTGTAGAGGGACCTGTTATGCTAGAAAAATGCTAAAATATAGTTTAGGGACTTGTTCTACTTTCAATGGAGGAAGTTGACCAGATATTTCTTCTTGCCTAAATACAAGCATATTTTCCTATAGTTATTCTAGGAAAGACAAAATATTTTTAAGTTTATCTTTGCATACATGAACTTGTAAGATATTTAAAATATCTCAGTTTCCGTATTTATGTGATGACTATTATTTTGCAAGTTGTTATGTAAGCACTATATAAACGGGTTGGATTTTATTGGAAAAAAACATGTAGTCCAAATATATTTGAGCAAATCTTGAATGTACTCACAGTGTTTAATGAGCGATTAGTAGGAAATTCACGTGTTACTTCTCCGTGTTAGTATTTATTTGTTACATAATTGTTCTCTTCAATGTCCAAGAGTCTTATTTTATGAGATTGGATTTTATTGATGCTTCTCTCTTAAACTATTAGTCATTAATATTTGTTATTCTAGTAATCTATAAACTCTGTTTCCCTTAAGTCATCTTTCTTCCAAATCTCCTAAATAGTCAAAGGACTTGTGACTTTCATGCTTTGTACAACCTTCTCACTGGAGTTGTGATCTCATTGTTAATCTAGGTTGTCATTAATGGAAATGGTCGGAATGGCGAATTCTCTAGGGTACTGGATGACATGTCTTACCTCCGGTGATCTTAATGGATGATGATGAAGACCACTATTGGTGAATGACTAGATGAGGATGGAAGACTACATGATGACATGGATAAGCCTAATAAGAGGAAGTCTAATTTTTCACCAGTCACATTAAAAATATTCTTTCACCGCCTTAAAGGCCGCAACTCACCATGAGACCTACACCATTATTTAGAGCATAATTTTAGCTTTCTAATGAGCTATTATTTAGCCCGAAACTCCAAGTAATCTAAGAGATTAATTTTCTAATAAAAGAATGTTATTTTGGACATCAAGCCGACCTAAACTACTTACTCATGTCGAATTAATTGACGGGACATGTCTCTTCATTCTTCCTTACAAAAGGACTATTAATACACTGTCCAAGATTTAGTTTTCATCATTCAATTCGGTGAAGATAATTACAGGAAGACAAAAATGTGATAAGTGTTCACATCTCGTGAACCAAGGAGGCCAAAGAAAAAAGTTTATGGTTTGGGCATATTTATGTGATTGCGTTATCATTTAAGTTCTCAAGAAGTAGGCCTTGGAGGCTCCAACAAACCTGTGACTTGTTAAAAACTCAGACTGTTTAGATCTCAATATATATACCTTGAATCCGTGTTGTGGAGCTCGGAACAATGAAAATAACTACTCGGAAATGAGGCATCCATATGTAGAGATACCTATGATAGTTCGGTCCCGTGAACAGTGACCTCTTGGAGACTCAGACTTAACACTTGAAGCTCAGATTAATACTTAGAACATAGGGAAGTTATAATTGGACAAGGAGCCTGGAGGTTGGTGCCTAAATTTTTGAAGGGTTGTAACCCTCACATCTTATTGTACTTCTTCATTTGATAAAAGGATTTTTTCTATAATAAGATTATTCATTTCTTTGATTTTAATTATGTAGAATCTAATTGGACATAATATCAATTGAAAAGAAATACTGGTTCACCCCCCTCTCAGTATTTCCAACAATTGGTATTAGAGCCAACTTCTTCATAATTAGCCTAACAGCTGGAAGAAGGATTCTTAGTCACAATGAAAAATCAAGAAGTGTTAGGAAGACTTCCTTTGTTTAATGGCACGAATTTTGGTTTTTGGAAAAAAAGAATGTCCTAATACTTAATGTCCCTTGGACCTGAAGTTTTGCATTTTGTTTTGAATGGGTACACTACTCCTTCCACTCTTCCAACTGATCAAGATGAAAGGAAAGCCTATATTCCAAATTCCAAAGCTTTAAATTTCATCACTAGTGGAATCACTGACTCTGAATTTACAAAAGTCATGAATTGTGACTCGGTCAAATAAGTATGGGACAAGCTGATTGCCTTATATGATGGGGAATCTAAAGTTAAAAAAGAAAATCTTCAACCTCATAGAATACAATTCGAAAGTCTTAAAAAGGATGATGAAGAATATATTGCCTCATACTTTCTTCGTGTGACTGAAGTTGTCAACTCCCTTAAAGGGTTAGGATAAAAAGCTGAAGAAAGTACAGTTGTTCAAAAAATTCTGAGATCTCTTCTGACAGATTTGACTCCAAATTAAGTGCATAGAAGAAATGAAGGATCTAGACACCCTCAAGATGGATGAACTTCATGGAATTCTCACTGCCTATGAAATGAGGAAAGGAATCTCAAATTCCAAAGAAGCAACATTCAAAGCCTCAAAATCAACAAGAGGAAGAAAATGATGGAATACCAACAATGATGACTCCGATGCCGAAACCAATTAGCAAAATTTGTATGAAGACTCAAGAAAGGATCCAAGCTAAAAGGTAATTACCATCTTATTTGTTTCCATTGTGGAAGAATAGGTCATTATGTTGCAAAATGTCCTTGTAAACATGATAGTGATGATGAGGAAGATTCTAAAAGGATGGTATACAAAAAGAAATGGTTTAATAAAAAGAATTTATTCTTTAAGCAATATGAGTACGATGAAGATGAATTTGTAGTCATAAAAAAGAAATCAACTAAAAATTTCCCTCATCACAAAGGAGGTAATGATGAATCAGATGAAGAAAATGACTATGCTGGAATCCAAGAAGTATTATTCATGGCATTCACAAATGATGATGATTCAGGACTAGAAACAAATGTAGATGAATTATTAATGAGTGCCATTGAAGAAAATGAGAAATTATGAAATAAAATGATTTCTCTCAAGGTAGAAAAGGAGGAAGAAAAAATAAGGGAAGACCCTTGAAAAATAAGCTAAAAGAAAAGGATGAAATCTGTGAAGATAGTGAAGCTGAAATAATATCTCTAAGGAAGGAATTGGAGCAAGTAAAAAAGAGTTGGGAAAGCTCTCAAACACTTGAAAATATCCTTAATGCTAAAAACCTCAATATGACAAATCCAAGATTGGTTTTAAAGGAGAATCATCAAGTACTAAGGATAATGGAAGAAGCTATGTCGACATACTTTCCAACAATCCAAAAGAAGAAATTTCATCTCATCAAAGGCTCATATCAAATCCAAATAATGAATAAAGAGTAACTCCAAGGAACAATGTTGATTCAAATCATGGGTATTACAACAGGTACCAAACTATATCTTTTGGGCATTGTTATTATTGTAAAATTTTTGGTCATCAAGCTAAACATTGCATGGCTCGTAAGAATAAAACACCAAGATTGAAGGATCAAACAAATAAACCACGTGGTATCAAAGAGCAAGGACAAATAGAGACTTATAACTCCTTTGATTCTTTGACCAAGTTTGATCCAATTTTCTCATTATGTAATTATTATGGACACAACGAACAAAATTGTCGACTCAAAAGAAGAGATGTTAGAAGGGAGAATCTCAATACGGATAAATGTGGCCTAGCTCTATGTGCTCATAGTGATGAAAAGCATTAGTTTATGGATAGTGGATGCTCAAGACATATGACAGGTGACAAAAAGAAGTTTGTCTCATTGAATAATAAGGATGGAAGTGTATCCTTTGGAAGTGGATATGCTAAAATCACTGGAAAAGGGACCATTGCCCTTGTTAATGGAAAAGGAATGGCTCAAAAGGATTTGTTGTAGAAGGACTCAAACACAATCTCTTGAGTGTTAGACAAATTTGTGACAAGGACATAATGTTGTCTTTAGCACCAAAGATTGTGAAACAAGAAACTCATCCTCAGGAGAACTTGTGGCTAAAGGAGTAAGAACACCAGATAACGTTTACATCCTGAGAAAAATCCACAAAGATAAATGTTACTTGAGTCAAATCCACGAAGATGAAAGTTGGTTACGTCACAAGTGATTGGGGAATATAAGTTTTGATAACTTGATCAATATTAGCAAAATTAATGCAGTAAGGGACATTCCAAAGATGTTCAAACTAGATCAAGATGTATGTGGCCCATGTCAACATGGTAAGTAAACTAGAACCAGCCACAAGACTAAGGAGTTCTCAACATCAAAACCTTTGGAGATCATTGTTACAGGAATAAGTACCCTAGGGCTTTGGGTTGAAACCCCAACAGAGCAAGAGCAAACTACAGTAAGAAACACTCATACAACTCAGGCAACATGCTTATATAAATAAACTATGCGATAGCGACCATACGCGGATGTCCTTCGTTTGGGTAGTTCCAGTAGGGTTTAGACCCTCTACAACTCCTGATGATCTTCGAATCTGCAAATCAACCAATCCAAACATACATAGCAACATATATATAAAGCATTTTAATGAAACTAACTTTATACCATATAAGCAAATGATTATTTATACATCAAAATAACATTCATACATGAATTACAATAGTATCTGATGCATAAACAAAGTTAATCTCAGGAACAAGACAATGTTTCTTTTATTTGTAGAAAGCTATAACCAACATGGAGAGAATTCACTTGAGCCTTCTTCTTTCGGCTCCAAGTGGAACCGTCCTCCGAATCTGTCTAGTCCTAGTCTTCAACAACCTCCTTCCATAACCAATACCATGATATCTCAAGAAAGTGGGAGAATATCAACACTCAAGGAAACAAGGGTTTCCTGAAACTTGGGGCAGTGCTTGAAGCACGGGGATACTTCAGACTCAGTCAGGGATAATCTCAGTATAGTAATTCTATCTCTTCTCCTCCTTAGGGCCTTCCCATAGAAGTCTATTTATACTTCTCCCAATTAGTTTTTTAGTTGGGAAACAGTTGGGCCATGGGCACTAGGAGGTAATCAACAGGTAAAACTAGTGAACTCCACCCATAGTTAAGGAAATTTAATTTTTTAAAGTGTTTTAGCACATATACGCAGGTTGGGTATTGACTGACCCGCGTGTACATGATTTTATCTCAGGGAAATGTAGCGTACAGGGAATAAAACACTGTTTTAAAAATATTTGGACCAAGTCTGGAAGGAGGGATTGCCCTAGGCCATAAACCAAGCATCGCAAATACCAAGGGTGGTATTTGGAGCTATAACAGATGCCCCCTAATATATGAGGTCAGAAGGGGTACATGATGGCCAAAATGTATTAAGTATATGGAAAGGAATCCTGTCGAAACTGAGAAGGACTACACCAAAATTTAGTCTGCCAAGCCATCAAAAAGAGATCAGAAAGAAACTGCTGTCTGAGGCGGGCATACCCATTCTTAGAGAAAGTAAAGCATGACCACATATCAAGTACAAGTGGATCCACTATGTATACAAGTATAAATAACTAAAGTACATAGCAAATCATCTGATCGTGATCGAAAAAGTACTTGTCTGAATATCACATATAAGAAGATGATCAATGAAGCTAAAGATGAAGCTGATCACTGATGTCAAAAATTGATCCCAATAGTACCGAATGAACATGATGGAATAAGATGATACTACATCGTAACTCGGATGCCAGCATATAATATGTCGCTATGAAGGACTGCAACATATAAGGTGGATGGTGTCAACTAGCAGTAACAGGAGCAACTTACAAGTGAACCAAAACATGCTGATGCAACCCGAGGTCTTCATCGACCGCCGCGGTACATTTCTACACAATAGGAATAAATGATCTGAGGTCGACCATGTGAGAAATCGTTTGATTACCGGTCATTGATGTATACCATTAACAAATGCGAAACTACTCATCGATAATGATAATGAGAGTCAAGGTACCCAGTACAATCTAACAAGTGCGAATGAATGAGCTGAAGTCAAACACCTGGAAGAATCTATCGATCAGGGGACAATAATGGTTTCCTACTATCGATAGATAGCGAAGGAATTTGCCACTGATGATTGCAAACCCCAAGGTAATGCCAAATGGACTCTAGATCTTTGTCCTAGAGCAATGAGCCGTAGTCGATAGGAAAATATCTGCTAGAAGGAAGGCATTAAGGCATCCTTCATCAATCTAGTGCGAGTGTAACTCGTAGGCCAATAATGTGGAAGGAATCAGACAAAAAAAGATGTAGTAACGCAACCAAAGCACGTTTCTGGAGTACACAAGATGTAGCTAGCACACGATAGAAACCCTTTGAACCAACCAATAATGAAAGTTGACACAAAGACGAGGAATCCACCAATAGGGTCAAACGGAAACCAAGGCACTGCACGAATCCGAATGTGTGATTATGAAAGCTAATGTCAAACACAAGGTAAACCACTCAGTTAAAGACCCATGATACTGATCAATGTTGAGCACAAAGTGACCTATCAATAATGAAAATAGGGCCAGGTGCGTCTCTAGGCCTACCCTCAGAGCAATATGTTGTCGTCGATAAGGACAAGACCCGCCAGCAAGAAGTCAATGGAGACCTTCTCAAACCAGCACGAGCAAAGGACCAATATAAATGATGTGATGACAAACATGATATTGACAAATAGGGATGGCCGATTGAAAAATAGGTCAAGAGACACCGCAGAGAGGCCAACTCAGGCTTACTTCCCTTAAACAAAAGCACGACTCAATGATGACTATTTAGTAGCATATGATAACTTTGTATAAGTCCGTCATGCAGGAGGCACGAGCGAACTCTCCATATGATTGGAAGAGGTAACCAATCGGAGGAGAACTGACTCAATAACAAGGTTAAGGCGTACCTAAGTCAAACTAAATCCCGCCCAAAATGGAGAAGAGACTTTTTTTTGAGTGCTTTGTTCAAGGGTGACACCACTGACTCTAGCTACCAACAATATATGGAAAAGTTGTCCTGTTCCTGCTCTTTTTGGAATACATAATTTTTTTGTCTTTTTCTTTAAGATAGAAAAAGAATAAAAGAATGCTATAGTACAATGGAAAGAACGAGTGTCAGAGAAACAAATGATCTAGTCCCTGGGATGGGAACAATCCTATGCTCAATGCATGGAGGTGAAACTGGTCAAGGACACTCAAAGGGATGTTCCTTCCATGGGTCAAAGGATGTGTCAAGTTGCAGAAGCTAAGTGATTACATAGTTGATTTTGCAGAAGTCATGGTCAAATAAGTGGCTTAAACAGAAGTCCAAGTGAAGTCGGCCTAAGGCCAAAAGGTGCAAATAGTCAAAATGCAATGCAGCAGTACAACTCAACACAAAGGAGCCTCTAGGGTATAAGGCCAGAAATAAGCGTAGAAGGAAGGAGAATGTGTCTTCAACGCACAAGTCATGGTGGGACTAAAGAGGACTCCCGAGCCTACTTAGTATAACAGCATGGGCAACCAATGTCAGTGAGGTTCTAACTACGATGCCCATGTAAAGGATGGCTCTACCATCACATCATGATTTAAAAAATTGGTGAGTGAACATGGTTTTCTAACCAAGACATGATGGGGTCGACCCTATGGCTAATGTATCGCTGAACGGAGGCTAGTATGAAAAATGCAATGGAAAGAATGGTTTCCCTAACCTATATGCCAGTAAGTGAATGATACCTGCCATGACGGGTCAACAGTCATGGGACCATAATAGGATCTCGAAGAAGTGTCCAAAATATCCTAAAAAAATAACCCATTCTCGGCAATCCAAGCCCACAAGTCAAAAAATTCATAAGACAAAAAATCAAGTTTTGAGATTTTTTTTTGAAATTTCAAAGCTATATATTGACTTTTAGACTCGCAAATTTTTCATTTGTATTTGGAAAAAAGCTGTGGATCAAAAAGGAGCAAACTTGCCTCTGAAGAATTCGACCGTTCAAATTGCGCCAAAGTTACCAGGTAACCCTCAAACCATACCTGCAATGTTTTGTGATACTTTTTAGAAGTTTTAATTAAGATTTGACAGTGGGAATTCATGTCAAAAATGTGTGGGTGTGGATCCTTATAATCATTTGTATTCAAAGGTTTCAGCCATATGGATATACCCTAGGACGATTGTACACCCCTCCACGCGGGGGGACTTGTCCCCCTCGGCTAGGGG